>NQII01000606.1:486090-583593 GCA_002778355.1 Clitarchus hookeri | reverse complement strand
AAGACCTTTCCCGCTTCCCACCGACAACGTGCCGCCGTTACCAAGCAGAGTCGACAGACTCGCAAGGAGAATCATATGGCATTACGTTTTGGAAACAGAGTGTATAGTGTACGATTGTTTAGCGAAACATCGTAGTCGGTAAGCAACTCGGTTTTTGTGCCGACGTTCACCATTATAGGAGTATTGTTTACATATCGATATCTTATAGCTGTTCAAATGACTTTTTTTATTTTTTATTTTTGATGCTATTTAATGATTTCCTGGCATATATATAACATATTTTAATATAATTATTTTAAATATAACGTTAATCATTTTTGGCATATATATAACATATTTTAATATCATTATTTTAAATATAACGTTAATCATTTTTGGCAAAAATATAACAATTTTCACTTAAAAAATATTTCTTTAAGTACACATTTAGAAAGGTAATTTTTGCACAAAATTTGGCTATTTGAAATCCGACGCTTAATTCATTTGTGGAAAATGTTTAATTTCTAGCTAGTTTGATATTAAGTATTGTTTGAAATGTCAAAATTGCAATACGGGTGAACGCGCAACATATTTACAATAAAGTTCTTCATGACATTCTAATAACATGAGGAGTTGTTTTGAGCTGTAGCCGAAACTATTAGTTTTGCTCCATTTCTCATTCTTACAAACAGTNTTGCTCCATTTCTCATTCTTATAAACAGTGTTTTTGTTTCTTGTCCCTAAGTTTTCCAACTATCATTTTGTATCATAAATAAATGCGTTTTATTATGCTAAAAAAGCAGATAATAATTCTAGTCTCTTGAGTTTCCCTAAACTCTCTCTCTTATTTCTGAATATTAACGAATAGATCAGTTTAAATTGAAAAATATATTATTCATTTAATAATATTATAAACTTAATTTCCAGGCTTGAGTGACTCAAGTGGGGAGCAAATAATATAACAATTTAAGGTATTATCCCGAAACTTAGAAAAGTATCAAAGGTACCACACGTAATACAGGAAAAGATTTTGTAGAGTGACATACGGAGTAAGTAATTTGTTTACAGCACGTAATACGGGTAAATATTTCATAGTACGTTATACTGGATAAGTAAATTATTGATACTGCCTTGCTTTTAAAACTTGTACACACATATACTTTATTCTCTAGAAAATTAAAAACCCTAAAAAAATTCGCAATAAATCTTGTAAAATGAAAGATGAAATGAATGTTTTTGACAAGTTTATACATGCAGGAATATGCCAAAATTTTCTACTGTGAATAATTTCGACCATCTGAAATACTTCCATTTAGAAAGATAAGTAAGAATTGTGAGAAAACGAATTTAACATTAATCTTCCTATAGTAATAAGTAATTAGATTTAAGTAAAATATAAATAGTCGTTAAGCCATGTAAGTAATTACCGCCCACGAGTATATGAGATGAGTAAACTGATGAAAAACGAATTCCGAGTTTTCGATTTTCGATGAGGAGACAACGTAAAATCGTTGTTTTAATTAATTATCGGTTTTCTAAAGTCAAACCCATTTTAAATAGCATATCCAAGACAATTAAAGTTTAAAAGTTTAACTGCTTCCAATGACAAGAAGAAAAAAAGGCATTTTTATTGGTCCTGATGTATTACATATCATTGTATCGACACAAGTACAGTCCGAAACAATGCATGTGTTTGCTTCAAAGCTTATATATAGGCTGTCCACGGTAAACTGAAAGCTTTTTTAAGCCCTGCTTAAGATCTACTTGCTCATACATTGCGTATTTTTGCACCACATGTAAAATTAGTATTGCAATGGGTCTGATCTCTTTATTCGGGCGTCGGTCAAGAACAACTGAGAAATGATAAGCAAAGAAAATATTTTACAGAGTTGATCATTCTTAAAATTACAGTACCCTTCTTAACAAACAGAATTCAAAAGAAATAATTTTAGTATTCACACGTGTTAACCCAAGACTTTCGTTCCACGTTAAGTCATGGAAATACTTTCCCTCTCTCGTTGCCAACTTAACTGGGGGCATGCCAGTCAGTGTACCAGTTGAAATAAATGCGTGTGGTGGGAGTGAAATTTTTCAGAGGTTGGTTTCGAAAGTGCTCGAATAACCGTGAACAGCTTATACAATGATTAATTTATTGGTGACAGGAAAGTTTTAAACGCTAATACTGCTTTAGAACACGCTGTGCCTCTGAGAAGAATCCAAATGCTAATGCAGGCACCACTAATCCCCAAGGCCATTACGTATTTACAGCACGCGGCAACAGACAAGCTGCTCGCTGCATTCCTCTTCCACAAGAATTGCCGGTGAATACAGTAAAGCAGCACGAAGAAAAATGTAGCTCCTGAACGAAATGGGGTGAGCGGTACCCTTCTCTTTATGCTTTCCGCTGCTTGAGTAACTGCATTCGCGAGAACAATCTCCAAATTCCCAGAAACTTATCACTGCAAAACGAACACCATGGAAACCACGATTGAATAGCAAGCTATTAGCTATTGGTGGGGGAAGAAACCGCTTGACTAGAATACTACTTCGGAAAAATATCGTCATAATTGCACATCAAACTGCTTTTTATCGGTGAATATACGACATTTTCAAGATAACTAAAGCAAATGAAATGATTTTCTAAAAATTATCTAATACAAATACTATTCTGAAAAAAAAATTATATTTACAATTAAAATCTACATTTGCAATGTACTATATAGTTTCCCACGAAACGGATTGAAATTTTATAAAATGTGTACACAACATTAAAGGGACGGTCTTTTAAATCAGTGTAATTATTTACGTCAATAATTCTGAAAAATTTACAAAAATGTGACATTTATATTAATAATTTATTTTCCGTATATACATAAACTCAACGATCAAATATTTTTTATTATTAGTAGAACCTAATTTTATTTTATACTAGAAATTTCAATACCTTACAAACTGTAACTAATCTTTGTGTATAATTACTGAATTATAATCACATTTATATAGGACAGTCTTTTTCACTTATGTTGTCTTCAAACTAGAATGAGTATTGTTATAAAAGCAAGCCCAATAAGGAGCTATGTGATTCATAAATCGAAATTGCCCTCACAAAGAGGCGAACCATAGTCTAATTTATAAAAAATTTTAATTGGAGGTAAGAATATTAAAAAATGTTTATATAAACATCTGTTTAAGATAAGCAAAAAATTTAAAAGTCAAAAAATATATAAATAAAATTAATTTTATTCCAAACAAAAAGAAGGGTTCATTACGACAACTAATTTAAGACACAAGTAAATAAATTATTATCTTGAACTTAATTGCAAACAAGACTCATACAACCAATAAGCCTACGGAACAGAGTGAGAAATACATTTTTTTTCTTAAGAAACTCTGAGTACCTATGTACAATAGTTTACTGTTAGTAAATTATGCAAGGGATAANTGTCTTCAAACTAGAATGAGTATTGTTATAAAAGCAAGCCCAATAAGGAGCTATGTGATTCATAAATCGAAATTGCCGTCACAAAGAGGCAAACCATAGTCTAATTTATAAAAAAATTTTAATTGCAGGTAAGAATATTAAAAAATGTTTATATAAACATCTGTTTAAGATAAGCAAAAAATTTAAAAGTCAAAAAATATAAAAATAAAATTAATTTTATTCCAAACAAAAAGAAGGGTTCATTACGACAATTAATTTAAGACACAAGTAAATAAATTATTATCTTGAACTTAACTGCAAACAAGACCCATACAACCAATAAGCCTACGGAACAGAGTGAGAAATACATTTTTTTTCTTAAGAAACTCGGAGTACCTATGTACAATAGTTTACTGTTAATAAATTATGCAAGGGATAACGGAATAAGATTTAAATTTTACAATTTTGTGTGGTTAATTAATACATACGATGAAATTCATTTTCTAAATAACTGAACGTGAAAATCCTGCTCAATAAAGAGACCGCAGAGTTGAAATAGATAAAACCATCTGATGCTTATGACGTCAGATGACAGTATGTTTAATACTTAATATTATCATTATTCAATTTTAAATAATTGTACATGTGTTAAAAGGTTTTAATGAAATCTTGCTTGCATTAAAAATAATTATATATAGATTTAGCCATTTATGAATAATGTTGGTAGAAATGCTTTTTAGTTTTAAACGCGCACTTAGCTATGAGTAAATAANATTATCATTATTCAATTTTAAATAATTGTACATGTGTTAAAAGGTTTTAATGAAATCTTGCTTGCATTAAAAATAATTATATATTGATTTAGCCATTTATGAATAATGTTGGTAGAAATGCTTTTTAGTTTTAAACGCGCACTTAGCTATGAGTAAATAGAGCTGTAGGTGACTGTGACTTAGGAGCGAAGGAGGTCAGCTGTTTTCTTCTCGCACGCTTTGGAGTACTTTTTTTTTTCTAATTGCGTATAATATCGCGCACACTTACGTCTTGGCGACGGAAATACCTCTGTTTTTTTTCTATCGCGTGTCTATTCGCCGGGTTTCGTCTGGATTCGTGCCTTCGTAACATTGCCTATACACATGCTTTACCAAAACCGGANTCTAATTGCGTATAATATCGCGCACAGTTACGTCTTGGCGACGGAAATACCTCTGTTTTTTTTCTATCGCGTGTCTAGTCGCCGGGTTTCGTCTGGATTCGAGCCTTCGTAACATTGCCTATACACATGCTTTACCAAAACCGGGAGCTGAAAGAAATAAGTTGTGTCTCGAGTACGCTGCCGTCGCGAAGACCGTGTGCGAAACGTGGGGCGGAAATAACATAGGCGCGAGAAATAATACGGTCTTGACCAGGACTGTCTTAAGCTCAGCCTTGAAACTTGGATGCGGTTACCACCCTCGGGCAAGGCCTGAGTCTTAAGACTCGGCTTCACCTATTATGCAGAAATTCTTCATTTCCGTGTCACAATTTTAGTTTCAGAGCAAATATTTGATTATAGGAAATTTATATTTTTCTAGTTGTTTAACACTTTTGCGTGTAATTTGTACCGTACGTTATTCCCTGCTTGCAAAAAGGCAAGATTTCGTGGATAAAATATAAATAAGTTCCTTAATCACACAATTAAAATTAAGCACAAAAACAATAAACAAATCCTAAAATGTAAAAATGTTCTATGATCGTGCGTTGCCTGTAATTGCTGTTAACCTTAAATTACAATGCGAAAATAAAGTGTTTCTGCAAAAGAGGCAAAGCCATGCCTTAACGAAGGCTTTGAGTGGCCCGAGCTGGACAAACAGGTATTATTTTGCTACCGCGGTCAGAAGGAGCCGGCTAACCTCCACCNGGCAGCTCCTCGTAAGGATGCTGTCCTCACGGGTGGGAGTGGATGGTGGAGGGTGGTTCGAAATGGCTCGTTCCCAACACACGACTCGGTTGTTCGGGGCGGTCGCCGCCGTGGTGGTTAACGAGACGCCCCACTACGACTTCTGCAACAAGTCTCGCGCCGATCATAAGCGGGTTTTACCACTCCCTACCCACCCTCTATTACGCCCCAACGCTACCAACATTTTCCGTGAAGTTTCCTTCCAACTTGACAACAGGTAGTCTTTACGACTTCGCGAATGACAGCCGTGCAACCCGAGCCACGACGATTCGGGAAATGCGGCAAAACTGCTCCGCGTGCAGGGCAAGCCAATTTGGTCCCAATGTTCAACCGACAACTACGGCCGACGACTTCCGTCTGGACACAGGAATACGGCGAAAATGGTGCAAAGCCACCATATGCTGCATACCTGGGGATTCGAGAAACCGGGACAAAGGAAACCACAAACAGCAAGTAGTTACGTTTATGAAAGGCATCGTTTCGTTCAAAAATTGCATTTCTTAGAAATAACCTGTGGTTGATGACTTCGACTAGTGTTCATAAATGTCTAGTTTTCTTTCTGCGAAATGCCCTGTATGTTTGCTCTGTTTTCGTGCGTCTGCCTCTTCCCTTTTCCGTTATTGAAAATGTACTCTAATAGCCTGCAGTCAGAAGCTGCTGTTATCAATATTACCGAGACACAAAGAGGTGTGTGCATGGGTAGTATGCCAACTCTATAAACATGCGAGATCAAAGTGCGTAGTTCATCAGTGAAGCAGCAAACAAAAAATAAGGGAATATTCAAGGTATTATCACAACAAAAATAAAAGGGGCCAGCCACCTGAAAAAAAAATTTTTTGTTTCTTCTCACGAAAAAAAAATATTATGTAGGGAAACTCAGGTAATTAAAAGGAAATAAATTTATTTTTACTGTGAAAAATATTCTCAAATTTAAAAACGAGAAACAAATGCTTAAATTCACCAGGTTGTAATGCGGCGTTCGAGTTGAGTTGAGAGATTTGGGCGTCTCTTAATAACGAGATGTTGAGAGCCGATGAGGATGAAATGAAGTGAGAATTGAACAGCTCTGGAATGCAAGGGCAGAGAAAAAAAATGGAGACTGCCGTAAAAGCCCGCCGACCATCGGCATCATCCAGCACAATTCTCACGTGCGAGAATCTGGAAGTGACCCCGCCGGGAATCGAACCTGGTTCGCCTTGGCAGGAGGCGAGAATTCTAGTAGTAAAAAACAACTCGTACCTGACTTCCTACAACATTTATTGTACAGATAGAAACGCAAAAACATAGCACAAACAAAATTCAGTCACATTTATGTTCTGTAGAGAAATTGTTCTTCGATACCAAGTTAGCAATCTTTTTAAATTAGTCAAAATAATAATTATATTGTTAAGTTATGTACACAATGCGCTACCTTAAAAGACTGTCATGTGCAAGGCTAATCAGTTCGCGGATGATAGCATCGACAACTTCGTCTTGTGAGTGCGAGTTCGTCTGTAGAAACAGTGGCAAACACACTGTCACCATCCGTGGGGTAGTGACAGTGCCACCCCGGCCCCTGTTTGCTTCAAGATATTGAATGTTACGTAGTTTTTCAGACATTGACATTTGCAGCTATTTTATAAGTAACTATCCAAATAATAATGTTGCAAGAGGTTGAAGTAAATCATTTGCAGGAACTGAATGGGTTAAACCATAACACACACAAAGTTTCTTAAAATAAACTAGTTTGGTTATATCTGGATATTTCCAATAATTTAATTTTCGATGTTTTAAACTTAAATTTGCGGTTCTGAATCTTAAATAGTTACAAAATAATGTATTTTTTAATTAAGTATTTTATCCAGCAAGAAATAAAACCGAATTTCAGTTTCCAAGTTACAAAAAAATTACTTGAAGGAATTTTATTTCACTAAATATACTACCTTGATGAGGGCCTTTTATTATTTCCTGCGTCCAAACGGAATATTGGATAAAAAATAAAAGCTTTAGTTATTTATTTATTGTTATATTTTGCAAGATCACAGACAGAAATAAAATTGGCAGCATCCTAAAGAGTGTTGTCCAATTGAACGTGGGTAAAATAGTTGCTGCAGAAGGAGTGCAGTAAAACTGATTAACGCTTCAAGGACATCGGTCAACAGATGATATTGTACTATTCACGTCGTTGTGCCGTGTATAGCAACGCACCAGACAGTATCGTGTTCGCCTGGAAGGTTGAATGTGGAGTACGTGTGTAGCCGCCACGTTTCGAAGACAGTTACGTGGCCCTTTCCAGTACTTAGAGCTGTTAGGGAGGGGTATCAAAGTGGGATTACGTGAGGCGAAATGGAAATATCGAAAGATTACNTCCAGTACTTAGAGCTGTTAGGGAGGGGTATCAAAGTGGGATTACGTGAGGCGAAATGGAAATATCGAAAGATTACTGCACATGTTGGTCATGATGCTTCTGTAATGTGACGATGGTATCAGGTGTATACAGTTGTGCAGTCCCAAACCCGCAGACCAGGTTCAGGACGGTCATCTTGGATGACTTAATTTCCCCTTTTTTCCCTTTTTCTCCTGAAGTGGCCATTTTGGCAGCCAGTACATGTAAAAAGGGAAAATTTACCTCAAAATGTCCCAAATTTCCCTCAAAAAATATGTCNTTTTGGCAGCCAGTACATGTAAAAAGGGAAAATTTACCTCAAAATGTCCCAAATTTCCCTCAAAAAATATGTCATCAACAATCCGGCTCGTTTGCACAATATGGATGGATCCGGCCGAAAATTATGCAATGCCAGCCGAAATGTGCAATCAGTTACGAGAGGCTCTCGAAAGGGTCTCGTCACTGACNTCCAGTACTTAGAGCTGTTAGGGAGGGGTATCAAAGTGGGATTACGTGAGGCGAAATGGAAATATCGAAAGATTACCGCACATGTTGGTCATGATGCTTCTGTAATGTGGCGATGGTATCAGGTGTGTACAGTTGTGCAGTCCCAAACCCGCAGACCAGGTTCAGGACGGTCATCTTGGATGACTTAATTTCCCCTTTTTTCCCTTTTTCTCCTGAAGTGGTCATTTTGGCAGCCAGTACATGTAAAAAGGGAAAATTTACCTCAAAATGTCCCAAATTTCCCTCAAAAAATATGTCATCTACAATCCGGCTCGTTTGCACAATATGGATGGATCTGGCCGAAAATTATGCAATGCCAGCCGAAATGTGCAATCAGTTACGAGAGGCTCTCGAAAGGGTCTCGTCACTGACAAGCCAGCACCATTCATCTTGGCAGAAGAATGTTCGTGTTCATTGCCCCACCATCATGCAACTTCTCTCATCATGTTATTCCCTCCTACCATNCAAGCCAGCACCATTCATCTTGGCAGAAGAATGTTCGTGTTCATTGCCCCACCATCATGCAACTTCTCTCATCATGTTATTCCCTCCTACCATATTTGTCAATACTTCATGCTCTTGCATTCCTACCGGATTATCCTACTTCACGCTCTTACATTCCTTCCCACCAGTTGGTCTTACTTCATGTTCTTGCATTCCCGGCCAACGACGTCAATCGTGGTCCATACTTCATGCTCACGCATTCCTACCAGACCGAGTACTGCAGGCCGTAGCGGATGTACATAATTTCCCTTGCAGAGACAAAGAGAGAGCCGTGCCCCCAAGCGAAGCATTGCCAAACTCTGTTTTTATTTTCGACGATGTGGGATGCGAGAAACAGATTTGCATCCAGGAGTACTTCAGCATGAGACGTCATGTGAATATGGACTGCGTGTACCTTGGCCAGACTTATTCTAGTATACCCAAACAACTGCTTCGCGATAATGCTAATGTGTTGGTGCTGTTTCGCATGGACGATTTGCATTTGCAGCATGCGTACGATGACCACACAAATATGGACATGAAATTATCAGATTTTAAGAGTCTGTGCTCTTTGTGCTGGAAATACAAGTATGGATCTTTGGTGATAGTAAAAGACTGGCCTCTATATAATGGCAGGTACCGATGTGGGTTCGATCTGTTGATCGTCGACCATCGAGAATAAGTTACAGCATATCGAAATTCGAGGAGAGTAGCCTCAAGCTGCGGCTTGACAAAGACGAAGATGTAGGTTGTCTCATACCAAGAAAAAATTACCTTGCGATGCTAGTAGAGGAATAATTCGAAACATTGACGGACCCAAACGATCCGAAGATGCTGCTACTAAACATTTCGTCCTCGAAACTGATAATGGCTTCAACTCGGAATTATGTAATGCGATGGCTGATCAGAGCAAATTCTTTCGAACTTACTTGTCCGAGTTCGGTGTGAAGATGAATCTATGAAGACCGAGTTCGTTCGCGATTTGATGGCAATGGACGAGCACATAACGAGTGTTCAAAGACAAATTACCGACAGAAAGAATGTAGCATCTGCACAAAATGAAGAGAAACTAAAAGTTTTTAAAGACACCATAGAGCATACATTCGCTATCTCGATTTCCCACCTCACCATGGAAATANAGAGAAACTAAAAGTTTTTAAAGACACCATAGAGCATACATTCGCTATCTCGATTTCCCACCTCACCATGGAAATAGATATTCAAAACCTTTTCAAGGACATATTGGATATATGCAGTGAACACTTAGAAAGAATCGAAAATGGTTTGTTGGNGATATTCAAAACCTTTTCAAGGACATATTGGATATATGCAGTGAACACTTAGAAAGAATCGAAAATGGTTTGTTGGAGACTCACGACTAAACCTTTAAAGGTGAGCAACAGTAACCATTTGTATTCAGTACGATGTCGGACATTGCTAGCGAACTGCATGGAGTGACACAGTCAGTTCACTTGATGTATTTGCTCGCCAATAGAGCTAGACTTTCGTGAGACCTTATAAATGAAGAAATTTTTAAGCCCATTACTCGCCATCGATGCACTCCGGGAGAGCGATGGAGTGCAGTAGTCGTAAAGACCGATGTCGACGATACTGCTAAGCCTTCGATGAAAAGGAAACATGATGACGTACAAACGGATCGGGATGAAGGATCGTGTGTGGACGTGGCACACAAGAAAAAGGTGCGGAAGAAAGCCATGAAATCTAATGCTCTTCCTCGATGGTACCTACGATCGTTCACATCTCGTAATAATAATACGATGTATGGTGTATACAAGCATAATGATTAATGTTTCCTTGGTGATGATGCAACAGAGTTTCTACCAGGTGGGATAATCCAAGTAGGCGATTACAAGATGCTTGGAATACCCCGGCTTTACGAACTTCTATATCGCTAGGAGCCCAGGGAGTTTACAGAATCCGACCTGCTGGAACACAATGCGTTGCTCGAACTCACGCACACACTATACCAAGATAACAATCCCAAGACCGGTGCTTATAAGGATGATCACGGAAAAAAATTACATTCTCGCAGACCTCTTCAGTGGCCTAGCACTGAAAGTGGGGACGGTCTGCAGAAGATACACAGTAAAAAGAACATCGACTATGTGTTTTNCTTCAGTGGCCTAGCACTGAAAGTGGGGACGGTCTGCAGAAGATACACAGTAAAAAGAACATCGACTATGTGTTTTGGACTACCCGAAGGACCTGGTGGATAGACTACGACTACCGGTTGCTTCGCAAAGGGTTGGAAATTACTCGCACAACAACGAGATTATATCAATAGTCGAAGAACTGAAGGAGGGAGGCTACATACGATGAGTCAGGTGGGNTACTCGCACAACAACGAGATTATATCAATAGTCGAAGAACTGAAGGAGGGAGGCTACATACGATGAGTCAGGTGGGAATCGCCCACGAACTTCATGCGGCCACCAGGTGCCACTTCCACCATCGCAAGGTCATAATTTGTGTGATGAACTACCTGTTTCATGCCGACCTCGTGGAGATGATACAGCATACTCGGGCCAACAAGGGCTACAAATACATGTTGACAGTTGTCTATGCCTATAGAAAATTCGCATGGACCAGGTCAGTCAAGTGGAATAATGCACGTAACGTCACCGAGGCCGTGGCAGATGTGTTGCGCGAAGGATGTATCCCAACCAATTTGTAAACCGACCAGAGCAAGGAATTCTACAACGCAAAGTTCAAGGCCACGATGAAGAAACATAACATAAATCATTATTCCACGTACAGCAATGTCAAAGCATCTATCATCGAGAGGTTAAACAGGACTCTGAAGGGTAAAATGTGGAAGCATTTCGCGGAGAATGGCAGCTACAGGTGTCTTGATCTACTGCCGTAACTCGTCCACGTGTATGATTCTCCAGTGCACTCGACCACTCGCATGAAGCCCGAAGATGTCAATGACGACTCCCTGGTTCGGATGACATGATGTGCATCTACAAACACAAAGGCATCTTCGAGATAGGTTTCACAGCGATTCGGAGCCCCAAACGGTTTCGTGTGCGATGTATACGCAACTATACTCAAAGGACCTACGATCTCGAAGATCTGAACACCGTACCCATCCGTGGCGGGCGGTACATTACCAAATGACATTAGTTTAAAAGAAAGTATATTGTGTTATGTTTATTTTAAAATGCAACGCTGCAGTTTTTTTCCTGGCATTTCAGCATGGATGGGCAGATTCAAACCGTAGGATGGATGACCAACACAAAATAAATGTCTTTCATGAAAAAAATAACATGTAAATAAAAACCGAATTGAAATTAAATAAGTAAAGTAAAATATTAAATTATGTTTTCAAATATATATTTTATTTTTAAAGTAAATATTTCCATAATTTTTATTAGAAAAATTATTTTAGAAAAGTAATTAAAATTGATTATCATTTTTAAACAATAATGGCAACAAAAAATTACATTGTTTATAAATATAATTTTTCCCCATACACATNATTGATTATCATTTTTAAACAATAATGGCAACAAAAAATTACATTGTTTATAAATATAATTTTTCCCCATACACATAATAATACATATACTTATTTTAAACCCTTGTAACAGCACATGTCTCGATGGCCGAGTGGTCTAAGGCGTCTGGATGTCGACGCAAGTTCGACAGTTCGATGCCACCCTCCTCCGGACGATACTTCGAGAACTGCGAAAATTAAATAAAAAGCAATATCCCTAGTGGCCAACTCTAGAACCAACAGCGCATTCAACCTGCCATATCCACAAACAAATATGGTGGTCGAACGACTGAAGCGCCTCCTAGCAGCAGCCGATGTAAACAAAATACAAGTGGTACCATGATGGCAGGGTCGCACATTCTAGCAGCAATAAACACTGGTGGTGCACTCTAGGGGATGACGAGATAAATACAGAAGATGCCTACCAAGATGGTGGACTACACCGAACAACATGGCTGCCGGCTGTACCTACCAATAAGGTGGCCGGAAACAAGATGGCCGACAAAAATTAGAGGTCAAGGACAAAAGATGGTGGAATCCAAGATAGCAACATATTTACTACCAAGATAAACTATAAAGGTCAAGTACACATTACGGCGACTGTGACGTCATCCAAGGTGCCTCATCCCTTGTCCTCGGATCGCCATAATCTCTCTTCTGTTATACATGTGGTGATTTATCAAAGATTTGATTATGTAAGTGTGGAACAGACTATCATTACGCTGATCTTCACCCGGAATGGCCGTCGAAAATCACGAATGGAGCAAACGATTTTCAGTGCATACAATCGAAGTTGAATACATGACGTTGGGAAAGCGAGTTAACATGCTGCCCACGCCAACAAAGACGCCTGGTGTCTTGGCTGGTATAAATATGTTTTACAGCGACCGTTGCGTCATTAATGGCTTTACAGGTGATCGAAACCTACGCTAAACTTAGACGCCCGCTGCAGAATACGAGATATTATCTACGTATATCACATAACCAGAGGAACCTGTAAGTCCAAACCACCTTAAGAAGACTCCCCACTATATTAAATTATCTGAACAACATTTTGCCTACTTATTTATAAAATATAAACCAAAATATTGTAAGCATAATTATGCGAAATTAAAAATGTGGTTTTAGAAAACATTTTGGTTATTGATAGAATAAAAGCATGAAAAACGTACCAAAATGACCAACGGCGCCAAAGAGCATTTGCGTTATAAATATTAACTTAATGCGGGACTGTCAAAGCTGTGATATCATGAATGACTCAAACAAACAATATACTTAGGCAATCGTTAAGCCACTGACAAATTTGACACGCATACAAACTCGTAAAACGTGTGGAAAGTTATAATTTTTTTGTGTATAGGTTAAACGGCTCGTGGAACTTGCATCGGTCAGACGGCCCGAGATTCCCCACTTCAGAATGATATACGCTCGCGATTAAAACAGCACCACATCTGTCACGAACATAATAGCTTGCGTTTTCGCACAAGATAAGAAGAAGGGAAAATTTTAATCCCAGCGAAAGCTGCCAAGCGAGCTCAAATCAAAGGCGTCTGCGGCTGGCATTTAGCCTAACAAGCAAAAACTTGTGTAACTCCATCGCCTTTAATGAGATTTTTTTTTTAAAGTGCTGTCTAGTTTCTTATTTATACCCATAGCGTATCATTCTAACACATGAAAACCTAACTCCGCAATAGACTCAGTATTCAAGAGTGCATCAAGTTACACTGTGTAAATTTAATCAACATCATTTAGTTGATGTTATGACAGTTTTTACTTCTGTACCGTTAGCTAAACTACTAACTTACAGGAGCCGCCAAATTGGTTATGGATAACGATTTATTTGAAAGAAAATTTTTATATCTCAGTTTTGAAGGAGACAATTATTGTAGCCGAATAAAAGTACACTCAGAAAAAAGGTTTTGATGAATCAAATTTTTTTTTGGCGCAATTGCTTGTATAGAGGCAATAAAATATTTGGTTGTTGAACTCAAGTTATTACGTTATTCACATCTGGTTGCCCCAAAACAAAGATCGGTTTGATGCAACTAAAGATTATATTGGCTGTGCTTAAATTGAAGAGTTTAGATTAATATAAATAATTTCTGAAACCCGACCGAGAATCGAAACTTAATCACCTGCACCCGAGCGCTGCTCCTCGGGAGCCTCAGATAAAGTGACTGTGTATGAAACCTGTATGACTTTGGATAGTCACATTTCAAATACGGGCCAACGCGTGCAAATAAATATTTCAAGTTTTACAGCTTTAATTTTAGATCCCTATTGAATTTCTTCTACTAGGATGTTTATGGAATTAATTAAAATTGTTATACGAACTAACAAACACGGTTTTTATCCGAATTGTCACCAAATATGCAGAGAAACACTCGAGCTCCATTTTCGAACTGAAGCAATCAAATGAGTAGCCAAACAAACGCATGTAGTTGATTCAATAGATATTTTGTTGACAGCTTAATTTATTTTAGCCCAAATCAGAGGTTTGGTTTATGCAAACTTGTATAAAGTTGTATGAACCAAAATTAAATTTAATGCTTTTCAAGTTTTGGCTAGCCAGATATTTTGTTGGGGCAACTAAATGCCATTTTTGATCCTATACCAACAAATATTTTGTTGGATGTTCTCTCAGTATAACGCAAAATATATTGGTTTTTAACAGTACAAATTTTAACAGCGACTTTGGATAAATAGCACAAAAAAAACCTCACGACGGTTTGGTGATATAGTATAAATATTCACCCAACTGAAATTAATTTTAGTCCAGAATTCCTAATGGTTAATTATTTAAGAAAATCTTTAAATCGAGTAACGTCTGTATAAAAAACATTATGGCAACTCCGCAGCTCCAAGTACAGGTCAGGGCGAAATTCGACTAACAAACTCCGCAAAATCAAGTGTGAAATATGCGGAGCACTCTCTACCTAAACTATATGTTTAGGGAAATGTTAGCCCTTGAAACCAAGTTTTTAAACCGTATTTTTTTCAAAATATCGGAAAAGTTTTAAAGGAAATTACAACTCTCCGAACATTGTTTCATATTATCGGGATCTTCAACCTAAGAGAAAACTCTCATGAATATCTCCCGCCGTTATGAAAATAACAAGGGTTGACGCCCTCTTATTGCAGATAACTTTTTTTAACGTCAGAATTTGTGAACGTTTCATGCCAGTTTATTGTGCAGTGTGACCTAGTTAAATTTTTTTTTGTTACTGCGCAGGACCCGCCGTTTTTCGTGTAAAACGTACACAAAACTTCGGCTCCAGTACGTTGGTAACACTACCTACGCGCATCTACACGCATGTCGCTTTGCCCACTGCGCAGACGATGGTGAAAGACATAACACATAACGTAAACAACACGTGTGGTATATTAATAAGCTTAAATTACTGATGTCACCTGTTTTTACTGTCGCCAGTTGGTGTGAGATTTTCTGCAGGAAGTGCTGATGTAGCCGACACGCTCGGAATTGCATCACCGCCTCCGAAGGATTTGTGTGTGTCTTCCGTGAAAACTGCAGGTCCTAGGCAGTGGCAACACTGGGGCTACTATTGTTAATTAGGTCGCACTGTGCCAAGAGTTGCCTCCGCCTATCCCGGCCCACTAGTCGTAAATCAGTGGTCCGTTTGCTCTGTGCGGTTTTGCTCGTATGTTTTAGCGCCNCCGCCTATCCCGGCCCACTAGTCGTAAATCAGTGGTCCGTTTGCTCTGTGCGGTTTTGCTCGTATGTTTTAGCGCCTGCGTCAGTAACACAAGCTGTTATTTCTGGCGGAGAAGTGAAAGCCAACTGGTACATATAACAAAAGCGTTGTAGTTCCGTGGAATTTCCTCTTATAATCTGTTCCAGATTTGTGAAGTTCAGTGGGGGTCCGAAGAAGAAATATGGCGTATTTCATCGAAGTTCTCTTGCCCACGCGTTAAGGCAGAAGAAATGCATGCAATGAAGCATGAAAGCTGATAGTTGTGGCCATAATTAATTATGTAGATTCATTTGTATATAATATTGCATTTATGAAAGAAGAGCAAAAGCTGACGGAAAAAAAATGTAAAAATCCTCTCTACAGAAAGGAAAGCAATCACTGGAAAGTTTCAACAAGATAAAAATTGAACTAGCTACTTGGAACAGAGGAAGTAATATTATGTTTTGTTAGTGGAGCTGTGGAAGCACTGGTAGTGTGAATGCGACTAGTTGTCAACTATTTTAGTCAACACTACTTTTTACATTACAGTAAGCTAAAGACATTGTCTTCCTCTGCTCATGTTCCCGTCATCATTCACGGTTTGTCAATAGTAACTGTTGATATTATATGACCGAACAGTGTAATAGCATTTTTTACGCGTCGTAAATAAATTCGGAGCCGAACGGGTCAGGTTCCCAAGTAACCCTGTCATCATCGGGGCCCACGTAAAGGAAACTGTTTTACTTAAGAGCGTGTACAACATCGATTTCATGCTGAGAGTTTCATTTATATTTTCTGGAAATAGAAGGCTTCCAAACATTAGTTTACAATCTCCTTTATAAATTATTTAATAAATGTTGATTTCTGAGAGGTTTATAACTCTCTTTCATAATTTTGTAAAATTAAGAAAGGAATAATATTTAAACAAGTAATGATAACACAATAATTATCAGATAGTGTTTTTTTTTAATTTTCTGTCTATTATTATTATTATTATTTTTTTTTATACATTGGCATTAAATCAATATGCCAGTTGCTTGAAACAAACGTCCTATATTGTTTCAAGTCATACTTGTCCTCAACAACCTAAAACACATAAATGAGGGATCATGGGTTAAAGTAGCACCAGGTTTTTTACGATTAAGAGAACATTTTTTAAGGCTATGCTTGAAAGTTCCTTTCAGCTTATTTGTATCCTGTCGCNTATTATTATTTTTTTTTATACATTGGCATTAAATCAATATGCCAGTTGCTTGAAAAAAACGTCCTATATTGTTTCAAGTCATACTTGTCCTCAACAACCTAAAACACATAAGTGAGGGATCATGGGTTAAAGTAGCACGAGGTTTTTTACGATTAAGAGAACATTTTTTAAGGCTATGCTTGAAAGTTCCTTTCAGCTTATTTGTATCCTGTCGCGTGTTAATACAAAAATTGCGATGTGACTTATAAACACAGTGTGACGCGTGAGAACACAATAATATACAATTGTTTGGTTTATTATACCTACAGCACTGCAGCAAGGGCCTTAAAAAGTGGTCACTTTATAGTGAATAGCCTTGAATGATGGAACTCGTTACCATGTTGGTCATATACACGTGTTATTAACCCGGCAACCCATGCCTCGCCGCATGTACACACACGCCATATCCGCTGTAGAGTGTCTTGAGCACACGTTTCTGCATTATGTAAACACCTCTATTGATGGAACATTTCCGTTTTTATTATATTTTCATCTTCCTTAATCAGTTTAAAAAAACCGTGTTTTTATCAACGGCTCCAATCGAGTGCGTGGAAAAACAACATGGAAAAATAACACTTCAAAAATGTAATGTTATTCATGGTACAGAGAAAATATTTTCAAAGCATAGAAAGAAAACGTACCAATTTGCAGGATATTAAAAAAATATTACTTGTAAAAAGAGCAACTCTCTTGATCACTTGTTTTTTTTTCAGTTCCGTTTCGTTATTTTGGTTTGTAAGTTCGGTCTGCTCTTGTAACGCCTTTTCCTACAAAATAATTAAATACCTTTGGGTGTTTATTTATATAAAATTTATAAATTAAACTAACTTTCATTTTAATATGTAAAATTATTTTATGTTTTAATATTTAAACGTTTTATATCAAAGTTGTTTGCAGTTTTCTTAAAATTTTAGGATCCTACAGATACAAAGTTTAGCATTCCTAACTAATTGCTGTTTTCAGGATCTTGTTTTGAGTCCTGACAAATGCACGTATTGTTAGTATAATTATTTTTATTTGTCCTTAAGAGTTCCTCTTGACAGTTAATTGCCTATATTAGGACGTATATTCGCAATTTAAACATTTAAAGTTCGATCCCTGCAATTTGTAATTGGGGTAAATTTCCCCGATTTGTTTTCCATCCACAAGTCGAAGTGAATTATGACGTCCTGCTACAACAAGTTCCTTCCTGATCCTGATACATTAGAGCAAAATTTTATACAGTCTCATTGCATCAATGGAATAGAAGATTTTATTAGACGGGAAATAGAAAAACTTCACGAATTTACATGTAGGCAAAAAGCTAGAATAAATTGATATTATAATATGGTAAGCAGCAAAACAGATTTCGCTGTTAAATAGTTTACCACGAATTTATATANAGAATAAATTGATATTATAATATGGTAAGCAGCAAAACAGATTTCGCTGTTAAATAGTTTACCACGAATTTATATATACATTTACAAACATTTGAAAATTACTATCATGTCCCTTCTAAAAAAAACATATTATTTGTAACACTACAAAAGCCNTACATTTACAAACATTTGAAAATTACTATCATGTCCCTTCTAAAAAAAACATATTATTTGTAACACTACAAAAGCCTTATTTGTAGCACACCTATAAATATGTTTTTACAAACTAGAAATCACTTACAATTGCGAAGTCTTGGGTATTCTGTGATACGTATTTAGCTTAAAATAAGTGAAATAGTGTACTTTTTGATCTTGAAAGTTTTGTAAAATAGGANTATTCTGTGATACGTATTTAGCTTAAAATAAGTGAAATAGTGTACTTTTTGATCTTGAAAGTTTTGTAAAATAGGAGGGGGGGAGGGAAGTTCCTTATAACGTTTCTTCTAGTAACATAAATTCTTCCCAACACATATTATCTTGTGTTTTTTTAAACAAATTTTATTTTTCCTATGAAAGAAATTAGTACCTATCAGAACATATTTTTAATTGCTTGGCATTGCATCTAAATGGCCGAAGGTTCAAAACTCTGTTCAGTAAAACTAGCTTTTTTAAAAATGTAATAGGAAATTTTTATTGGTTTTGTTTATTTATCACAACTGTTTTTATAACTAAAGAAAATAGTTTCTAAGTATTTTAAGTTGAAACAAATACCTGTAATTTGTAATACTAAAAAATCTGCATTACAATTTTTACAATACACCTTTTTGTAGTTCTACAAAAAGTTTTTTTTTTCATGACAAGGTTTCAAGAACTTTTCTTGCAATGGTCGGAAAAAGAATTTCAGTGTACCTCACATAGTATTTGTCACTGAAACACTGCCTTATTAAACGATCCAATAATACACAGCCCAGAGTGTTGATGCGCGTGTATTTTCTGGAATTCGTATTGTGGTATAAATCTTTCTTGGTGAACTAGGATATCTGGAATAAAACTGTTTTATTCGCGTAATTCATATATAGAGAATACTATTGACACCTGCTGGATAAGAGGCGCGTACACGCACACGCGCGCACACACACGCATTATATATATATATATATATATACACACACACACACACACACACACACACGTGTTCTCGTGCCACTTTTCGTTCGGCTGAAATCACGTAGCAGTGTCGTGGAAGAGAGTGGGTGTTTTACCGCGGATCAGACATATCTCTTAATGGGGCGAGCGCACACGAATATATGAAACTAGAGAAAAATGTTTGCCGAAGGTAACTGTTGGTTTTGATTTTGTATTTGTGTTGGGTGTATTTTTACGCTTGTGTCTCCTCACGGTATATATTTTTTTCCCCGCATAATTTACTAAAAGTGCATTATTTTTCCGTATAAAGTCTTTTATATACTGCCTGACAATGGCTGCTAGAAAAATCGCCGCACGTGGAGTAACCACATGGGTATTAATTCCCCGCTGCCTAAATGTCCTAATGTAATGATTTTAAACTTTGGAGGAAATGTTTTTAATGATGACCGTCTATGCCTTGGTTAAGGGGAATGCATAGGAATCTTCACTTTGTGTATCGCATAACGTGAGGGGTACCGAAGTGGTTTTAACTCGGTTTTTGGGTTTTTCGAGCCATGATTACTTTATAGAAAGCAGCATAACGCATGCGTACATGACACATAAGTTTTACAAAACCATAATTAATTTTTTAAATAATTACGTCCATACATGTAAAATATGTATATTTTATTTTAGTGGCAGCTATAGTATTTTTGAATATATTTTTATTTAAAGTTTTAAAAAACTGATATACTATATATATTTAATTATAACAAAACTTATATACTAAAAATTTTTCTTTACACCAATAGTGTTTTTTTACTTACGTGAGCAGGACTTAACTCGAGATAATATAAAAAATCTATGTATTGTTTTATACATATTTATTTATGCATACACATTTCAATATTAATATAAAAATTACTTTTTTTTTTACACGTGTTCTCCTCTGAGTCTTGGAGGGCATTTCACACGTTATTTGTTTCTAAATGAACAACAGGGTTCCTCACAGTCTTTTTTGATAGTGTACCACGGGTTTTCATAACTCCACAAAATTACGACTCCGGCATTGCATGGGGCACAGGAATATTTTGATTTTTGCAGTTGTGAAGCCTTGGGGCGTAACGTCTGAACGAACTGTCGATATGACGGGCAGCGGCAATGCTTGTGAAGGTCTACGATGGTCATTCCGATGGGGCACGCAGTGCGAATTGAAGACTCAGCGTTTTCCATGCGCATACACACGGTAATAGGGAATTATGGCAGAGTCCAGCTTTTCTTGAATTTCCTCGTACGGAATATTCTTCTCGTTATACCTTAGTCCGTGCGATTTATACGTCTGTAGGCGTTACGTAAGTTGCATTGATCGGTCGAGGTGCTGCTGCCTTGGACACGGCGGTAAAAAAGTGAAAACGTTGGTTTTCTNATCGGTCGAGGTGCTGCTGCCTTGGACACGGCGGTAAAAAAGTTAAAACGTTGGTTTTCTTGTATTCGTCACTGTACGAGATGGCACAGTGCTTGATGGTGTACGAGTGCAACAAGCGAAAACCTTAGATGCTACAAAAACAATTTTTTTCGCTATATTTTTTTTGTTATATAAAAAAATTTAGGTTCCCATGCACACACCGAGATCCCCGATGTATTTACAAATTAGTTTAAAACGTTATCGAGGTCCATACACATCAGGCACCTGTTTTCTGGGTTGGTTTCCACGCCGGATAGTGCTTGCCAGTAAATTTCTTGAAGGGGAGCATCTTCCATGGGTACAGCTTGCGATTTGGCAACTTGCACGCGGACGTCATCTTCTACCGGGAGGGCATCTTAAATGGGGATGTCGTCTTCAACGGAGAAGTCGTCTTCAACGGAGAAGTCGTCTTTCACTGGGCAAACGTCGCGAGGACTGCTCGGCGGGCCTTGCACCAACCCTTGCGATGCGGCGTGTCGGGAACCAAGGTGGTGCAGCCTTAAAAACACTCCTTGCACGGGAGGCAGCAGTCCCGTAAGTCTTCGTCCTACTGCAGGTAGGCCGGCAAATATTCGATTACGGTCGAAATTACGTAAGATACGTTGATCAGGAGAAATTCTTTCAGCAGGTAAGGTAACTCGTCCCGTTTGTCCAAGGCTTTAAGCGAGCGCACCCTTCCAAATGCCAAAATGGCCGAAAGGTTTTTATGGAATTTCGGACACCACGTATACATTTCTAAGAGAGAGAATATTGAGTGATTTCCCGAAGGGGCTCAGGGTGCTTCTGATAAAGAGTTTTTAACAGGGAAAAAATAGTTAGCACTTGCGATTAAAGTAGGCCACCGATTAGTAGGAACGTACATTTCCGAAAACGCACGAGCAATTAGGCAATCCAAGAAATTGTCACGTGAATTGGTTAGCCAATGTGAATCAGGGTTGGGGGTGGAAACTTGCAGGCTAATTGGTCGAACAAAGATGAATAATTGGTGTAGGGGGTAATGGGGGTTGGGTACTTAACCAATCAGAAACAGAGCGGGAGCGGAACCGACTGATTGGTCGAAAGAAGGTTTCCAAANTGGGGGTTGGGTACTTAACCAATCAGAAACAGAGCGGGAGCGGAACCGACTGATTGGTCGAAAGAAGGTTTCCAAAAACACCGGATTAATTAGCTAATGAGAAACATTGGCGGAGCTATTAAATATATTGGAAGGAGGTGGGCAATAAGTCANAACACCGGATTAATTAGCTAATGAGAAACATTGGCGGAGCTATTAAATATATTGGAAGGAGGTGGGCAATAAGTCAATGAAAATCAGAGGTGGGAGAATTTGTCAATTAAATATATTGGAAGGGGGAGGGGAAAGGGTCAGTCGTCTACTGGGCGCGGTGTTTGGTACAGCACCAGCTATGTAAAACAAATGACAAACGAATAAACCAAGATGGCGGTAGAACGAAGATGAGAGACCAACTCCATCAATGACTCCAAATGACAAACTAAAAGACCAATATGGTGGACGGTGGCTGTGATGCCTACCAAGATGGTGGACTTCACTTACCAAGATTGCGAACTTCACCGACCAAAATGGCGGACGGTGGCCCTGACGCCTACCGTGATGGTGTACTGCACCTATCAAGATGGGGGAATGAGTATGGGTTGAGAGGGTTGTATGGGAATTCCGGAAATTCGAGTTTTTTTTAANGCACCTATCAAGATGGGGGAATGAGTATGGGTTGAGAGGGTTGTATGGGAATTCCGGAAATTCGAGTTTTTTTTAAATACATTTTGTTATGATTTTGAAATAACTTATTAATATTTTGAAAGTGTTTTTTTTTTTAAATAATTCTTTTGTTAGTTTTTAGATTTTTATTTTCTTTTTATTTTTAAATTGTGTTGATTTAAATGNATTTTTTTAAATAATTCTTTTGTTAGTTTTTAGATTTTTATTTTCTTTTTATTTTTAAATTGTGTTGATTTAAATGTTACCTGGATAAAGGTCAAGGGTAACAGGGCTCAAGACCAAATTTCAAGGCCACACGTATTCAATATGGCCGCCGGTTGACCGGAATGACAGAGCACGAACTACTCTGACGCTCCGGTCCCAGGTCCCGATGTGCCAAAGTCCCCATAATACCTCTACTTACTATTCCAACATCTTCTTATGCGACATCATATGCATATTCCAATAAACTCAACGGACAGGCGCCAGGAAGCGCGAAATTTTTGTGTGGGTGTGTTGTGGAAGACACAATCACGAGTTTCCTTGTGATTATCCATGACACCTTAAACGAAACAACTTGGGTTATTANTGTGTTGTGGAAGACACAATCACGAGTTTCCTTGTGATTATCCATGACACCTTAAACGAAACAACTTGGGTTATTAATTCAACATCCCCTGGCGATTAAGTGACATAGTCAACTGGTTCATTCGGAAAAGTAATGCCAAACTCTTAACCTCAATATTTCTGATTTTTCACCTAAATCAAATGTATTTATTTGTGGAAGTTAAATTATAAAATAAAACAAATTTTTACAAAGTTAATTAAACCTGTGCGGATTTTAAATGGAAAATTCATAACGTAAAATTAATTCACGAACCCTCATATGTGTTTAATAAACGTTAACGAGTCTATAGTAAATTCAGAAATGCCGACTCCAGTGAGTGCGTGAGTGCAAAAATTTGGGCGGCTCTTAAAATCGAGGTCTTGAGAACTGAGCTGACTTCATTTTTCACTGGTTACGAGTGCATTTGTTACAAAAAAGGAACTTCATTCTCTTGAAGCTTCAATTTTGTGGCTCGTCTTTTGTTGACAAACCCGTCTAGATTTCTTCCGCTCAGGCTGCTTATTAATCTTCTCAACCTATATTTTTTCTCCATTTCTTTTCTTCTTGCTCTTGTCTTATCATCCCCTAAACGAAATACGCAGCTTTCTATTTCCTCTCATTTTTAAATCTTGTGAAACACGAGGGATTTGGTTCGTGTTCTTTCTCGTGATGGCAAACTAATTGAATCGCTTCTCGTTGGATTTACTTAAGCGCCACTACTCAAATGCTCTCTCGTACGTCGCCACTATAATTTCGCTTTAACTTGGCAGTTCCCGTCCTTTAACACAAGGACACAATTTTCCCTTCCAGAAGTCTGTAACTTTTTTACATATGCTGGTCCGCGGTTCATACAACACTAATATGAAAATAAATCTCTACCCATTGCATAGTACCATATATTTTGATTAAAAAACTAGCTGGCATACTTTCAGTAGAATTGAAATCATGGTTATGCGTCTTGACGTCTTATAAAAATAAATATTTACCAAATGTGTTGACCACCAAACGTCTCATTTTTTACATGACACGCACTTGGGTAACAATTTGCGTAATTATGCATTTTCGGGTCTCTAATAATTTCTCTATTTTTATGTCGTTTAATTCATACAAGGTTGTTGGGTAATCAGTTCACGGCAATGTTTTTGTTTTGAACAAAGCACAGCGTATTGAGCCGACAAATGAAACATACGTAAAAGTAAAAACATTANTGGCAATGTTTTTGTTTTGAACAAAGCACAGCGTATTGAGCCGACAAATGAAACATACGTAAAAGTAAAAACATTAAAATGTTTGACTGACCAGGTATAAGCTTTATCTTCCCCTAAGGAATTTCTCTGTACACACGAACTCTTACAAAAAAAATAAGATATCAGGGTAATAAAACGAAATAACTATACGATAGCCGAATATATCCGCTCCACAAACTCCAACAAATAAACAGGAATATTATTTATGACAGTGACAAGCTTAGCAATGACTGAGAAATTTTGCACATGTAATATACGTTGTGCAATGTTTGCAGGGAGGGAGATTTTCTAGCCGCACTTCCGAAGCGTGTAAACCCACATAAAGCGGTGTGGAGCGAAGTGAATCTCGGCGCTGGGGGAACACAGCGTGTCAATCACAGTTGAGCGATTTCAATATTCATACGTAGCAATCGGCTTTCATCTGTTACGTTGCCTTCAAATGTAGGTCACCGTGTATTTCTTTTTTGAAAACAGNCATACGTAGCAATCGGCTTTCATCTGTTACGTTGCCTTCAAATGTAGGTCACCGTGTATTTCTTTTTTGAAAACAGTTTTTTACAGTACTCAATACATGCCCCCATCACACTTTTAAAATCACGTACAAGCAATTACAGTGAACATCATCATATTTTCGATACCGAAAGGCAGCCGGAAGATTNGTGTATTTCTTTTTTGAAAACAGCTTTTTTCAGTACTCAATACATGCCCCCATCACACTTTTAAAATCACGTACAAGCAATTACAGTGAACATCATCATATTTTCGATACTGAAAGGCAGCCGGAAGATATGTCAAGAAGACAACAATACCATCTGATGTGTTAAAAAATGATCATTGTAGTTCGATGGCCTTATAAATTAAAATAATTGACAGACACGTGGGATATATTGCTATCTACTGGTAAATTAGTAACCACTCCTGATAAGCAATTCATAACGTTCCTTGGATTTTTCGTCCTTCAATTACATATGTAATCAATTTTCCCATTGAAATGTTCATGTATTTCCTGTAGAATGTAAAAAGTTTTACTTCATTCTATATGAGGTATGTTAAAACTTTCCGCGGGAAAGGAAGAGCAAAACATTTCCTGTAAACGTTATTTGCAAAAAAAGTAAAAAAGCACAAATCTTGAAGGAAAACAAATAAATAGAAAATAAATTTACTATCAAACTAAGTTCTGAAATGCATAAGTATATTAAACTGTCATTATACTGGCACAGAAAACATTAAATGTTACATTTTCGAAAATAGGGAGAATTTGGTTATTACATTTGTCGTGTGACGGTTNACAGTTGATTATCACCGCGCCGAGGGAAGAGTTGCGTCAAGGAATCGCGAGAAGACGTGAGCACGAGTCCGAACCGCAGTCCCGGGAGACGGCAGCACCTGCGGACCTTCTTCCAAGGCCTACCACTTCGCCAGAGCTAATGCCCAGATGACAGTCTACCAACACTCACCGCTGAGTTAAGTATAAAAATCGTTGCCCAGAGAAGCCCCACTCAACCACGAAGTCGCCCACTGAATACGAGTAGTCAAATTAGGTACCACACCTTGGAAGGACTGATGTATGTAGTACTTGTGTAAACTCCAAACAATATATTCGTCCTTAACCAATGAAACAGTAATAGGCTTCATTATTACAATACCCTCAACCTCCAACCACATTATAGGCTGTGCCTGGGGGCATTAACCACGACACTATAAGCCACACTGTCTTCCACAGTGGCGGTATAGCNTATAGGCTGTGCCTGGGGGCATTAACCACGACACTATAAGCCACACTGTCTTCCACAGTGGCGGTATAGCGTCACATTTCATTATGTAGACGTAAAAAAAGGTTTGTTTATTACTAAGAACGTAAGAAGGTAAAATACACACAATATGTTTTTCGCAGCCCCGCTGTGAACAACCTGCCGCAACACTAACTGTGAAGGAGGCCACAGGCGAGTTTACAAAACTAAACAAACAGAACTGCGAGCCGGGATGGAATTTCAAAACGTCAATAGTAAAATGCAGAGAACAACAGAAATCAGGACATAAGACATCAGGGAATTCCACACTAAATTCAACAAACAATCAGCAGACTCCGCCTCCAGTGCACGACGGAAGCGAATCAGAAATCGTTACGACACAAACATACACACGCGTGTAGGGGCGCGAAATGTGGACTGGACTGCGAGGGGCAGTTGACGAGTGTCCAGGGGATTGAACGGTGACCGGCCGAGGACCCGGTGGCGATCTGGGCAGAGAATCCGAAATGCGAAGCTGGGCGAGTCCCTCACGAAGTCATGGTCTCTCAACTTTATAACAACCTCTCCTTTCTTCCCTTCTTCCGGTGGTCTTATAGCTCTGACTTCTGAATGACTTAACAATTATGTTAAAATTGTGAAATAATTACCTTGTTTTACCCTTTCATATGAACTTCTTCTCTGGTCCTAACTTACTATACTAACGCTACGAAACCCCTTTCTTGTTCTTATTCCCGTAGGAGTAGGAACATAACATCACGCAGAGAGAGAGAGAGAGAGANGCTACGAAACCCCTTTCTTGTTCTTATTCCCGTAGGAGTAGGAACATAACATCACGCAGAGAGAGAGAGAGAGAGATAGAGAGAGAGAGAGACAGACAGAGACAGACAGACAGAGACAGACAGACAGAGACAGACAGAGACAGAGACAGAGAGAGACAGAGAGAGAGACAGGCAGAGACAGACAGAGACAGACACACACACACTCAGTCTACTGGAATAAATTTGTTCATGTTTCTACAATTCTTCAGCAATTGTAGTTTGCATTGAATTACACGCAAAGAGTTTTCCTTAAGATTTTTATTTCCATTCTTTGGAATCAGAATAAAAATAAAGAAAACTTAATTTTACTTGTGTCTTTCTTAAGCAGATACTACAAATTAAACTTTCATGCAGCTCTAAACCTATTTGTTTGCGCTCACCGAAACTTATGTTTGCTTAGAGGTTTTTTCAAGCCCATNACTTTCATGCAGCTCTAAACCTATTTGTTTGCGCTCACCGAAACTTATGTTTGCTTAGAGGTTTTTTCAAGCCCATCTCTGTTGTTAGAACCGGCGTTGATGTCGAGGATTGAAATCAGCTTGCGGTTTCTTCAAGAGAGGTTCGTTCTTATGTGTTTCATCCACGCTTTTTGTTCGCTATTTTACGCTCGCCCTGGGTAGCACGTGGCTTTCTTTGAAGCAAATCCGCACTCGTGTACCTTGGAGTGATCTGATCGCGCAATGAATGCGTAACAGTTTTAAACACGCCCGCTCGCTCTGCAAAGGTGTTCTACCGGTAACTCCCAAATTCCAGTTCGTTTGCGGTAACCCCTTTCCGAATTTCTTCTCTGCGTACAACAGAATGTTTTCATTAATTTTACCACGAAGGCACTTCCGGCAAAACTGTCGATTATGATCTGCTACGCTATCATCGCGCCACTGCTTCGGGTGCTCGCAAAAACAATCTGGTTTTGTTTACTTAGCTGCCGCTCCAGCTCCAAGGTTTTGTTTTGAAAGCTCCACGCGATCCGCGCCGCTGTGTGGGCACCTCAACCCCCCCTCGCATTCCGCTCTACCGAAACCACTGTNAGCTCCAAGGTTTTGTTTTGAAAGCTCCACGCGATCCGCGCCGCTGTGTGGGCACCTCAACCCCCCCTCGCATTCCGCTCTACCGAAACCACTGTACACCTCAAGTTGTGAACACGTTAACGCCAGCACCGTTTTCTCATTTGAGCCAAGCGAGGGTTTGCGGCTATATTTATATAATAAATATTTAATGTTTTCATTCCTCCCACAATTATAATTTCGCTTCCCTTCCTTTTTATGTCGGGCAGGGCATTTTATTTTATAATTGGGTGCTAGTGATGTGATACTATCGTGTAAAATGCTTTCGTCAATTTTCATATTTTAACAACAATTAATTGCCTACATCTATGAGTACGAAAAAAAAAAAGATTGATGTGCGAAAATTCCGGATGAATAATAGGAATCATTCTGATGTTATACATTTTAAGAAGATTTGTATTTGTAGTTCTGTCTAGACTTTGTTCTGGAACTGAGCAGAGTTAAAACCTGGTTTCTCTGTGATTCAACTCATACAACAAAACATGTATGTTAATTAAATATATCTTAGTAAGGATTTAAAAAATTAAAATTATAATTCAACAAAACCTGCTATTATACGGGAGTAATACACTTTGATTAACTTGAATATACACTACCTGATCAAAAGTCTACGAACACTGACTTAAAGCTGGCCCGTAAGTGTCCCTGGGATATTATGCCCAGTGGCAGGCATTTGGGCCCACCCTTGAACTTTCACACAGCTGTGGTGTTGGAACGTCTCCAGAAAGGTGTCCGGCCATTCTTTGTGCAACGCTGTAGCAAGAGATGTGAGTCGTTGGAGCCTGGCGCACAGCTCCCGTCACAGTTCATCCCACAGGTGTTTTATAGGGTTGAAGTCGGAGCTCTGGACTGGCCAGTTCACTTCCAGGACCCTATAGCTGACGAACTACTCGCGAACCGACCATGCTCTATAGCAGGGAGCATTGTCGTGCTGAAACACACAGTTACCACCTTCGAACTCGCATTCCGCCCTAGAAAACACGCAGTTTGTCAAAGTGTACTTATAGCCTTCCGCCTTTAAGTGCCCCGCAGTACACTGAAGAGACAAAAAAAACTGGTTTAGGCGTGCGCATGCAAATAACGGAGATACGGAACCAATCAGAGTAACGCGATGCGATCGGCAGCTAGATCGGTTACTGCTGCTACAATGTCAGGTTATCAAGAGTTAAGTGACTTTGAACGTGGTGTTATAGTCGGCGCACGAGAGATGGGACATAGCATCTCCGAGGTAGCGATAACATTTGGATGTCCGCGTACGACCATTTCACGAGTGTACCGTGAATATCGGGAATCCGGTAAAACATCACATCTTCGACATCGTTGCGGCCGGAAAACGATCGCGAAAGACCGAGACAAACGACGACTAACGAGAATCATTAAACGTGACAGACGCGCAACCCTTTCTCAAATTGGCGCAGATTGGATTTGTGAACTGCCCTGCAGGATTCATGGTGTGCATTGTCTCCTGCATACCTTCAGACATTAGTCGAGTCCATTCCACGTGGTCTTGCGGCACTTCTGCGTGCTCGGGGGTCCCTACAAAAATTAGACAGGTGTAACATTTTTTTTTGGCTCTTCAGTGTATATCGAGAGACGAATAGGTTCCTTCCACGAAAAACTCCCCGACGCTGTCACCCCACACCTGCAGAATTTCACCGTGGGCACTGTATCAGGCCGGCATGTAGCATTCACCTGTTGCGTTCGCCACACCCACACTCTCTCCTTGGACTGCCATATGGTATAGTGTAATTCATTACTCCAAATCACACATATCCAGTCGTGCACATTCCAATAGCGGAGCTTTATGCACAACCGAAGGCGGCACTTCACATTCACAGGCACAATGTCTGGTTCATGGCAGGTGCCCGAGCTTCGAACCCGAGTCGTCGTAACTCCAGCCGCATAGCCATGGTGCAGTTTATTTTTCATTACTGTAACTTGAAAATGTTTTCTTTGTCATGTTAGTGGCACTTGCGAGTTCTGTAACTGACTTACGATAACAGCAATGTAAATTTTTGTAGAAATATTTTATTGGTTCTTTCCAGAAATGTTTCTGTGTTTGTTTACGCCACATTTAAACAAATTATTCTGGCTTTTTTTTTTAATTGCAAGCAGGCGTGGTTACCAATCTTAATACGCCTTCTCCACCAATAAATACTTTCGACGCGTTTCTGCCAGCATAGACGTAGGACAATACAAAGAGATGCAGTTCTAACAAACACCAGTGAAACTAACTTCTGAAAACCACATAAATCAATAATGCTTTATGACACTGCGTATCTCAAGGATGATGGTGTCACGTGGTGACATTCGATGTTCCTGTACCACCGTCTTCTGCGCTCGACGGTCCATGTCGGTCATCTCACGTGGCGCACCCGGCCGGGGTTTTGTAGTGGTAGCGGACTCTGCATTTCGATTTCACAATCACACCACCAACGGGTCGACTTGAGCAACTTGGAAAGGGTGGAAATGGCCTCGGTGGGTTGCTTACTGATGTTTCAATCAATAACTACACGTTCGAAGACAATGAGCCCCCTTGCTCCACCAATATTCTGCTGGCATCGCGTAGCACTGACCAACATCGATCTCTCTGCCACGTTTTACAGTGGCAGCGGCGGAGATATCTAGGCGAGAGTGTACGTTTGGGGTTTAACGGTTTTTTTTACAAGAAAGCGTATTCTAGTGGCATTTAAACAACCCTAGAAATAGTATACATATATCTGAAAGGTTTTAGGTTCATAAAGTGTGTTTCAGCATCAAATCCTAACTAATATTATGAATGCGAAAGTGTGTGTTTGTTTGTTTGCGTGTTTGTTTGTTTGTCCTTCTTTCACATCACAACGGAGCAACGGAACATCGTTATTTTTTGCACAGCGATAGTTGGAGGGCCGGGAAGAGACATAGACTACCTTTTATCCCGATATAATCTCTCATTCCCTCGGGGAAATTCTTAAAAAGTACACAAACGGAATAACACTGCAACGTCGCAAACGAGCAACATATCGACGTAATTTCTTGCACAAAAATAGTTGGAGGGCTGAAAGGTTATATTGGCTACTTTTTATCGCGAGAAAATATATCAAAAAAGTTACAAACGATAATAGTGAATTAAGTCGCAAAAAGGTTTGCCACCAGCGCGCTGTCTTGCAATACGCCGTCTAAAACGTTAAAGATAGAACAATGTCATGTAGTAAAGAATTGTGTAGAATAAAACGACCTTAAAAAACTCCGCGGTAGCATATATATATATATATCTATAACAGAAAAATGATAATAAGTGTTTTTACCATTTAATGCATCGAGACGTAAAGTTTTCTAATCTATATGTATAGATTATAGAANTATCTATAACAGAGAAATGATAATAAGTGTTTTTACCATTTAATGCATCGAGACGTAAAGTTTTCTAATCTATATGTATAGATTATAGAAGAATAACCCTAGGGAAATTCATCTTAATTTAAAAAAAAAACCTAAACAATAATTCTTTAGTGCACGTGAGTGGAGCCGCGAGCACAACTAGTATTCTCATACATAGTTTTCAAAAGTGCCATTGGGGGGGAATAAAATAGTTCTAAGTTTGTCTACCGCGCAGCTGGCATGCGCACACTATACATTATATTCAGTACTTCTCTCGTGGGTCCACCTGCCGTTCCGATTTCGTTTTCACTAAACATCACCTAAACGAAAGACAGATACGGCGCGCTTTCCCCGAGTGTCTTCGCATCGTTCCAGCTTCCGTTTCCAGTTCTGCTCGCGCGACCCATTCCTAATGTCGACGGCGCTCGACCCGACCCTCACGGCCCGTTTAACAACTATTGTCCCACGCCAGCTAGCATCCCCGGAGCAGTGGCTCGGAACTTCATGACTCTGCGAATTAGTGTACGTCGTGACGTCACGTCGGGAAACCCGAATAAGGTTCCCTTTCTCCCTCTGGCGTCTGGCGCAATGCGCGTGTGAACCACAGCTTATTTCACTGCAGGGGAATTCGCAAGGAAGGAATGTGTTTGCCGACGTTGAAAGTTTGTCTGCACATGTAAGAATATATTCTTTGCCGCGCACCGATTGACGTCTGTCGCCTGAAATCGCAAGATTCGCACTGTGAAATACACCGGCATGTAATACGCCTAATATGCCATAGTGGTAGTTCCAGAAGCTTCTCACGCATTGCATGGAAACTTTTCACACGCATTTTACCGTAAATACATAAACGCTAATGCAGAATGCTGAGAAATTCATTACAACTTTTCTCTTTGCTGAGCAAAAGTAGAGAAGCTGCCTTTGGTGTGTAGGATAAAAACTTCAGCCGTGTTTTGTTAGGCACGCGTATATAATAAGTGTTACTTTGCGGAACATTTCTTAGAAGGCTTTTAGTGTGCGTGAAACTTGATAGGGTTATTTTTATGTGATAGATATAACTTCAGTCTATTCGCGATTACTTCCACTTCTTGAATTAAACCTTCGAAAAAATGACCTAATGGATAGGGCGTTTAGTTATTTCTAGAGACCCGAAAAATTTGCGAGTTCAATGACCTGTAAGCTAGGGTGTACAGTGTTTTTTAAAATGTATGCTGACATAAACTGCACACTGGTTGCCTGCTGTCACAGTGGGAGGCGATAATTGGACACCGTTCTCCAGGAGGTGTCAAACACCGTGTGGACCAATGGCTAAAGTTATATGAACAATCGTGTTTTGAATTCTAGCTTGTCCCAAAATTAATCCGCGCATTCTTCATGTATCTAGTTATTTCCTCAAAACACCATGTATCACAAGCGTTTTATACATTCGTTAACATANCCGCGCATTCTTCATGTATCTAGTTATTTCCTCAAAACACCATGTATCACAAGCGTTTTATACATTCGTTAACATAGAGTATCTTATTTGTCGTTAAATTTAAGTTGTACATATATTTTATTTATAAATTATATTTTTTTATAATAACTATGAATAAAAACAGTAAGAAATCATGTGTGTCGCTTGCACCTAGCAAGGAATAGTTCTCATGCAAAATATAATTACCACGGAGTGAGCACAAATTCGGTTGCGTTGTCCTCAGGTCTAATTATCTAGACTTAGTGAAGCTTTGTTTGCACGAGGCGGAGCAACATACTGAAAGTCGNCCGCGCATTCTTCATGTATCTAGTTATTTCCTCAAAACACCATGTATCACAAGCGTTTTATACATTCGTTAACATAAAGTATCTTATTTGTCGTTAAATTTAAGTTGTACATATATTTTATTTATAAATTATATTTTTTTTATAATAATTATGAATAAAAACAGTAAGAAATCATGTGTGTCGGTTGCACCTAGCAAGGAATAGTTCTCATGCAAAATATAATTACCACGGAGTGAGCACAAATTCGGTTTCGTTGTCCTCAGGTCTAATTATCTAGACTTAGTGAAGCTTTGTTTGCACGAGGCGGAGCAACATACTGAAAGTCGAACTTCAGCAGGGCTTCAGAAAAAGTGTGAAGTAACCGTTAATGGCTTATATATGCACATACTTTATAGCGTTTCAGAAAATGGGCTTGCTTCAGATTTGACACATGGCCACTACCCACCGTGAACAAATCGGTACTATAAGCTCTTGATTAACGCCACCGTGTGAAAATGTTTCGTTAGTTTAAGAATATCAGCTGCAATGTACCGTCGGTCCATAGTCAAATACACACATGCACTCACATATACCAGATTGTCAACTTACCAAAATTCTCTACTGGTGTCACCAATAATTAAAATAATAATCGAAATAGTAAATTGGAAGTGACCAGAGTAAAATATGTTGGTAATAGCAGCGTTTACATTATCATTTTTGTCTGAAATGCTTAGCAATGTTAAACGGCTGAAATATAAAGCAGCCGAATGGTAAACAAAATTTTTATTTCTGGTCTTGTACATGAGCTAGTGTTAACCATTTTAATAATCGTATAACTTTCTGTAATATCTATACTTATAATTTCTACATTCAGAATTCTATGTCTTACTCAATATTAAAAAATGCAAACTTATTTTAAAAATACAAATGCCAAGTTTAACTATTTGTTTAACATTTCGTGACCAAGGGTTATCAATAAATTAAAATATATTTTTAGTATATTTTCACAACATTATCATTGATTTACATATACGTACCATAACAATTTCATTTTAAAAAATGCCAACCTTTGTTAGTAGCTAATGAAACCTGTAAAAGTAGTGTTACATAATATTTTTATTTCTCTTAACAATATTCACATCAAACAACACCCTGATAAGAGTATACATAATGGTCCCAATAAATTCACTGTCTTAATTTTTCTATTTAAGCATGTTGAAAAGCGGCATCCTTTCCAAAACTATAAACTTTGAAATAAGCCTATGTGCATTCTGTAGAAAGGTATTACCTGGTTTTGATACTCTTGTAAAGTAAAGTAACAAANCTTTGAAATAAGCCTATGTGCATTCTGTAGAAAGGTATTACCTGGTTTTGATACTCTTGTAAAGTAAAGTAACAAAGTAAAACAACGAAAGAACTTATATCATACAAATTTATTGACAAGAACTACTTGCACCCGTGAGCGCGAAATCACGATCAGCAAACGACAACTTAAGTTTCCGCGAATCTTCGTGTCAATTACTCCACAGAGGACACATTGATTTCAGGGTTGTAATTTAATACCTGAAAAAAAAAATAACAAGCTCGGGACATAGTCGTAAGACTATGCGCAGACGCCGAAGACAACGGAATCTCATGTTAGTGGACCCCGAACTACGTGGCAGACCCGGGGATAGTGAACAGCCAAACCCATTGGCTGGATGTGACCTATCACAGTTCAGGAATCCTTGCGCCACTTGGAAGTGAAGTCCTAACACGGCCGCTTGCATAGCGCTTAAAGAGCGTTGTAGTATTTTTAAAATGCGATTTTTTTTTTAAATAAACTATATAACGTGCCCCCTTACATTTTTTAACTGCAAAAAAACTACGTACCTCAGAGAATGGCGGAATGGTACTTCCAAGATATCACGCATCCTATATATATATATATAATTTCGAAGCGCACTAACATCGTATTAACAGTTTTTTCGGACTGCTGTGTCTTAAAACATCGCTTGGAAAAGAGCTAAAGGACGATATTAACTTCCTGTTTGAAGTTGATCCAATTCTGTAAGACAATATCTACTTCCTATTCTCAGGTGTTTCCTGAATACATTGTGAGAGAAATAAGATGCTCTTAGTGTTTCCTCTGAAAAAAAATTGAAATCCTAACCTATTCAAGCATAACTTTACATAAGCTAATCCTAGCTAATGCATTTTTAAAGTGCAAATCATANTTGAAATCCTAACCTATTCAAGCATAACTTTACATAAGCTAATCCTAGCTAATGCATTTTTAAAGTGCAAATCATACTGGTTTGAATATGTAAGGATTTCAAACCTTCAAATTTAACTTTACATATGCAGAAGACAACTTAATACGAGCTACATGCTGAGCTGCTTGCTTACATTCAACAATAAACGCGTCACTATACCGCTATAGAGACATCATATTCGTTTTAACCTTCGCAGCGAAATCAAATGTTTGTCTTCGTTACAAATGTGCAACTTTAAGCAACTAATGCTCTAAAATTGGCGAGTTTCTCCAAGGGAGAAACACTTTTTTTTTCACTACACAGTTCGAAAGGCTTAGAAACTCTGCCGCATAAGTTTCGGTTTTCGTGAAATTGGAGGGATCGCGGAATCTTCGTGCAAGTGAGAGATGCGTGTGTTGCACGCCAAATGGGCAGACGGGGAAAGAAATGATACCGAAGGACGATGCGAGTGACTCTCTCCGCTGCTCGCGAGCTGGGTCTGCTTCGCCGTAAACAGAAGGCGGGCGCCAGCTCCCGCACATCTGTTCCCTGAAGAGAGAATACACTTGGGAGGGCCCTCGCGTACTCTGACTACGCAATAACACTACAGTTTAAGGCCGCATGCCCCCACGAGGGTACGTCTGAAGTGTATAATAATTGCTTGCTTCCTTCCTTGTCTCTCTCTCTCTCTCNGCCGCATGCCCCCACGAGGGTACGTCTGAAGTGTATAATAATTGCTTGCTTCCTTCCTTGTCTCTCTCTCTCTCTCTCTCTCTCGCTCTCTCTCTCCGTTTCCACTACTGTCCGCAGCCCTATGCCACCCCCCCTCCTCCCTGGGATAAAATAACTTGGTGCCCTTTCCTGGCCATCAGAAGCACGTGTTGTTCGCTAGGGGTCTCCCGTTACCCCCCTTCCCCGGGAAACAACCAGATTTCACCCCCTGAATCTCTNACGGCTTCTAACGTTTCTACGGCGTCTCCCCCGGGGCAAAGGACAGCTACAGCCCCGATCAGCACTAACTTCCTGGGTCGCGAATGTAGGACGCAGTAGAAAGAAAACTATTTCAATATGAATGGAACTCATGTCACGGGTGATCTTTCAGAGACGACGCACGAGGACACTGTGAACTTAACAAACCTGTTAAGCCAATCATTGGTTCACGGATAAAGTGGAGATATTTTGGCGGCTCTTANGACACTGTGAACTTAACAAACCTGTTAAGCCAATCATTGGTTCACGGATAAAGTGGAGATATTTTGGCGGCTCTTAGCATCGAGGTACTGAGGGTGAAAATATGTGAGTATGGACATTAGAAGAAATACCAAGAGTGGACTTCCCCAGGTTAAAGTTTCTATTCAATCAAGCAAGTAGGAATCTGTAGCTCTTGGTATGAACACGAGGTAGCGCTAGTGTATTTTCCTGGCGGCTGCGTGGGGAAATCGGCAGCGTTGCCACTTGTGACATCTACCCTATCTCTCTGTCACTCCCACTCCATCTCGGGCGCTCCCAGACCAAACCCAACTCCAGTAGAACGTGTACTGAAAGTCTGCTATACAAACAAAGCTGGGATAGACAAGATGGCGGACACCCGAGTAATTGCCTCAAGCCGTATATATCCGTATACGAAAAGATTATGGGTTCTGTAAAACGTATGTATGTACGAAATGAAACTTAATGTATACGTAAGCAACAAGAAACGTTGGAAATTACTAACAAGGTCTTGATAAAACCATAAACAAAACTTTATAAAATACGCGATAAATGTAGAGTAAGGTGATGTATTTACATTATCATATGAACTATGTGGAGACTATGTGTGTGGCTCAATGGGATCGTGCGTGTAACTGCGCTATATAATGTTATGCTTCAAAGTTTAATTCTCCGTCATGTAAACTTTTTATGTGCCACATTATTGCTTTTTAAACTTATATTATAGTTAGAAAAAGTATATTTCAATAATCACTTTATATAAAAGCAATAATACGTAAGTAAAAGCACAGTGCAATCGACTAGCTGTGGTTGTTTGCTAATCAAATCGATTGGTTTCTAAAGTAAATAATTTAACTGTGTAGCGTCAGTAATATTAACAGGGACATATAAAAGCCGTAATTTTAATATTTTTATAGTTTTGCCTTCTTTTAACCTTCTAACCGTTAAAGCTTGTTGAATTACGGAAAGCACAACATTGATTATTATGCTCATAAACGATACATTTGTAAATACAGTGGCGTAGCTGGGGAGGAGGGGTGTGATATCCGGACCTATCACTCCTCCCACCTAAATGAAATTAAAATATTGAAAAATGAAAATTTGAAAACAAAAAGACAACTTCTTTTTTATTTAAATATAAGAAATGTGTGATCCCCCTTAAACATGAAGTATGTTTATAGCATTTGGTAGTTCCATATCTGTATATTAGCCAATTTATTATAAATAATAGTTTAAATTTTTATTTTTATTATTACAGCTTTCGTATTCTGTCCACAAATATAAATATGTAATCTAACCTCCCCTTCCCCCTTGGGCCCATCCATTATAACGTAAAAGTTCCTGACTACGCCCCTGTTTAAATAATTTGGTAATGGTTTAATGAGTGGCCTAAATGTCCGTCGTACATACATGTGAATACAGTACCTTGTTTTCGTTAGATAAGCAGTGCCGTTACTTATATCATGCTCCATACATTAATAGTACTCGTACTTAGAAAGCTAAATAAATGCAGTCTTCAGTGGAAAGAAACTATCTTCGACCATTTGTATGCACCACAAAGCGCCTACATATAACATTTGGTTGCATTTGTAACCCTCCATCCTGCGAGTTGTTTTGCCTGCCATTTACAAATTACTGCTAGAACTTTAGGTAACGTGTGGGTATAAACTGATACGTTATTTCTTATATTCTGCTATATAAAATTGTATGGCTTTTGTTGTGCCCATGGGTATAACATAAGGTAGCAGACATTGGGAATCGTGTAATGCTGGCTTAAATGACGCACGCTTCTCGCAGAAGTTAGGTACCGGAATTTTAATAATAGCATTTTTAAATATCAAAAGATATACTGTTTTGAAAATATGATAGACTACATTCTGCTAATATCTTACTAACGTATTGAAATTAACCGTGTTAAGAAGAAGGGGAATTCTAGTAAAGAGGGAGAAAATACCCAAGATGAACTAATCGAAACTAAATTTTCTGTATGAAATAACGCTCCTTGTTATAAAGGTAAGTTTATATTTTATGAAATATATTTCGTTCGTATAGTATAATCGTGCAAACAAATGAGTGGTTGTCAACGAAAAATGTATTTGTTTATTCAACAAAACATGAGGCACAGAGAACATAAATACTTTTAGGAAAAGTAAAATGCAACAAAGCTAACACAAAAGGATGCCCTTTTGTCACAAATAATTCCGACCTTTACATAGTAATCGCAGATTGTTATTATCCACTTGTAGGTAAGGATACGACAAAAATTCCAGAATACATTAAATAATTTTGACACTGCCAAGATATTTACAAATAGTTTCTGTTCTTCTTAGTAACAACTGTACACTATGAAACGAGAAATTATTTTATTTGACTGTGTTTAAACACACCTGCGCGCTTTAATTTGGCGTAAACTGTGAAAACTGAAGTAAAGCTTGGTTTACAATAAAAAATTTAAGCGTTTTATTAGGCGTGTGCAGAATAAACTAAAGTTTATTAACTCATGTAATGGTTTCCAATGGAACTTGGCAAGTTTTGTGGGTTGNTGCGTGTGCAGAATAAACTAAAGTTTATTAACTCATGTAATGGTTTCCAATGGAACTTGGCAAGTTTTGTGGGTTGTTGGGATTTCCTTAGTCGTTGAAAGAAATAGTTATAGTTTATATCTTAAGTGAAACTTGAGAGGCGACGACCACTCAGAACACAGCAGATGGTGTTGTTGGAAGGAAGCTGTTATTTACAGTAATATAATTATAAACACTATTAAATATTCGTGTGTGCACATGTTAACCATTATATTGGTTCACAAAAATAGGCTTCTCTGGTGGAAAAAGTCGGCTTTGAAGTATGATGTGATTAAATATGGCTGTGATATACAAAGTTCCGTTAGGAACAAAGATAAACATAACAGGCTTGGAGCCTGTTTCCACTGGCTAGAATTAAGAATTAAAACAATATTGGAAACTGCAAATACAGAAGACGTGTTTCCGTGTGACAGATAAGCGCTTGCTGAATAATTCTCAATGCATTATTATTTTTAATGTAAACTTTGCTTAACTATCAGCGATTGGCAACGAGTCGTTGCAATTCAACCAATGTTTAGAGTACAAATAGTTATATATATATTGTAATATAGTCTGAAGTAGAATATTGCAACTCTATTTGTTACGTCTACTTTTCATGCGTTTGTTAGTGTTAACATTACCGATAATAACTTCAGTGTCAACGTTTTTCGCACTGTTATGAGTTCGAGGTTTCAGTCTAGAATATAAAATGGTGTGCTGTGTTACACTCGTGTAACTGTAAACACACATAGCTGCCAGCTTTTCAGACAATANCTAGAATATAAAATGGTGTGCTGTGTTACACTCGTGTAACTGTAAACACACATAGCTGCCAGCTTTTCAGACAATATCCACTAATGTACGTAATTATTGTAAACATGGATCTTACAGAGACAACAATTGTATCGTCTCTTTAAAACTAACATNTCCACTAATGTACGTAATTATTGTAAACATGGATCTTACAGAGACAACAATTGTATCGTCTCTTTAAAACTAACATCTGCTAGAGTTGAGTTTTTACGTGATCATCAATTTCTTTTCCCGCACCATGCATTATGTGTTTTGCTTAATGAGATGCACACTCATACAGCGTTCGCATACGTCTAAGTACGTAAATGCTGTACATGTATCCGGAAATGACATACGGACGTACACGGGGAAATGAACGTGTGTACGTCTCGCGCCTTTAAAGCCGACAGGCTACTATTTTGAAAAGCGATTTATATGTAGTTCATAATTGTTATTCCTTATATTTCTTTTTCTAAAGAGTGGTATCGAGGCATTAACTTTCGAAAAAAGCCACTTAGAAAAGTTCTTAATAATGTATACTCTTTAACCTTTAATGATCTAGAAGAGACGGGATAATCATAACCAGTTTTCTTTGTGATTTTTTACAAAACCGGGCGTGGCAATGCATTTATATTTAATATACAGGACAGTGAGAACACCGCCAATTGTTTACAAGGTAATGCACGGANGGGCGTGGCAATGCATTTATATTTAATATACAGGACAGTGAGAACACCGCCAATTGTTTACAAGGTAATGCACGGAAAAGTGTAAAAATTAGGTCAAAATTGGAAAATTAAATTTTTTATACGACTATTAGTTTTAAAATAAATTTTCCCTCTAATTTTTACTGGTTTTAATATCAAATTATAGATAACAGCATTTACTGCTTCGAATACTAATCCATTCCTTTACTGACAAAATTTATAAAATTGATTAATATCAAAACTTTAATTATCATGCGCTTTTCAGCTTAAGCTTCTAATGGGTTGATAATTAAAAATCTATGCGCCTGCGTTCCAGCACATATTCAGTATTTGTTTTCCCTCAAAGTACTTGTTCAAAATCTCATCAGCTGGCTAGTTGCTGTAACTGATGCAAACAGTATGCCTGATGGAATGTAACAAGTATCGAGACGAGTGGAGTATGCTTATATACATAAGTGCATTCCTAGGTTCGGACACAGCCTTAATGTCACTTAAATAGAAAAAATTTAAGGTAATGATTATTTGTACGAGCATTAACCTTTGTAATAGATCACAGCCCCAAACTGTAAACACTGAGTCACGTTGTAGACCTCCGTGCGTCCAACATATATTTCTCGAGTAGTGAACTATCATTTCCTGTCAATTTCCTTTCACATAAGAACGGAATGAAAACGCTACTATGATTTATGACATCATTCATTATTAATATCAAATTTGTAATTATAAGTGCTAACAGTACTCGTATTTTATCACGAACACCTTAACTATAGTAAAATAATAAATTAAAATTAAAAACTATGATGGTTATATATTTATGATAATTCATTTTCGCAGATGTAAATAAAACCAAATAGTAGTTGATATCGCTGCAAATTTAAGCAAATACAGAATTCTACGGCAGAAACGAAACACATGCCATGGTCACCACTACAAAGTCATGAAAATGAGTATTCACAGCTGTAGCAAAAGCTGATAACTCGCGTGAGACAGGCTCGCCTTTAGCAGAATATGAACGAACACGTGGGTGAGCCGAGGCTAGGGTGGTTGCCTACTTTTACCGGCTGCAGAAATGGCAACACCGCACGGGTGGAGAAGTATTTTGACTGCTGCGTCGTCTGCTGCCTGCTAACTCCCAGTCGAGAACACTAGCGCTCCTCTGTATCATCCCAAGAACTAACATAAAAAAACTGGTCAGAGTTTTCCTTATCCCTTGGCCGCTCTAGTGTGTATCTTTTCTCAATGGTATGGGGCAGTGCTGGAATGTAAGGGCGAGGAAATGGGATATCACCGGGGAATCCCATCTACCAGCTGCATCGGCCGACACGATTCTCACACGCAAAAATTCAACAGCGACCCCTCCGGGAATCGATTATGTTCTTCTAGGTGGGAGGCGAGTAGTTTAACCACTACACCACCGCGGCCCCCGTTCACAGTTAAATAACTCAGTTATAAACAATTATTTGATGACTGCAGTTTCAGCTGTGATGACGCCAGTAATATACAAAATTAGTTATCTATATTGACGTCTCATTAAACAAGAAACGTTTTATTATCATGGTCTTTGAATTTCGTTTGTTCACAAATTATTTAAATGATAAACTGCTACGATAGTAACGCATTTATGTTTATGGAAATATTCTGTGTAATTTATTGATATACAGATACTAGTTAGATGTAATTTAATGGCTATGCAGCGAAATCATATTTAGTTGGTATTAACATTAAAATACACAGTCCTTTAATAAGTATACAGTTATCTGCGAAACCGATTCACCTTGAAATTATAAAAAAATATTTGTCTTCTATGGATTTCTAATTTCATTTTACACAAAAAGAAGTAAACTAACTAAATTTCTCAGTCAATTTATAGTTGTTCCTATTAAAAATACTTAGAGAATACGGAAATTACCATTTTCATAACTTTACCTTGTGACCGAACCTTTCTCTCGGTTTAATACAGAGAAATATGGTTCAGTGACTCACTGGCTGGTACAAATTTTCAATATGAGGTACTTAAACACGTCCTAGAAACCGGTATTTTTCACTGGCGCACATTAAACTTCCTCCACAACAAAAATATATTCTCTTTGAATTTGAAAAAAACGTTTCCACTTCTATAACTTCTCCTTCTCGGGCAAGGGACATAACAAGCTACATCATTTACACGTTGCAGCCAAAAATTCGCAATAAAATTTAGGAATACTTGCATAAAATTTTTGAGCGTTATTATTTGGCATGCAAGTGAAATTCTAAAGATATTATTATGGAAATACGCTTCCATGAAATACTGGAAATGCCGAAACATGCATGCATGCGAAAACATACGTTTGCGTTTCTATAACATAATTCGCATATTTATATTCTATGTTTTTCTATACCGTTTACGCACGTGCATACATTTTTCTAACCACATTTAAATTTATTCCTTGCTCATTACAACCATAAGCGAAAAATGAATTCAATAAGGCAATTTTTTTAAATTCCGTTTTTAACTGATTTCAAATAAAATATGAGAGTGTTTAGAGTGATGACCGTGCCATCAAGAGTAAATTTCAACTAACAACTTTGCGGTGGAATTCAAAATTAATCAGGGAAACCAGAGAAAATTAATGATCTTAAGATATCTGATGAGGGTATTTCATACAGTAGGAAGTCGTTTGGAGTACCGCCAGGTTCGCAAGGTAAGAAATGGGCCAGCCATTAACTTTGAATAATGTTCCTGTGACTCTCCGCCCCAGTCACACATCCTTGCACTGAACAAATGATTTCGCTAAAACAGATATTACCAAACGTTACTCTGGACGATAACAACTCTATTTACTGGTAACAATTCACTGTTGTCTCAGTAAACTGTGCTGCTTGAAAATTGCATCTGAAGAAATAATCCCTACGTCTTAACGCGTGCACGCATTTTGAGGTGAAAACTGAATGCAGTATTTAAAAATGACTCTCAGAGAACTGGGAAAAGTGGCTCAATGTTAAAGACCTCGGTAGATTTATAATGTTTTAAATTTTCGATCATTGAAATGTCTTTCCTTTTGTTTTCTACCAAAACTAATTGATTTTGTTATATGATTAACCTACACACATTTGTTACAATTTTCGCAGGATCGGCACCAGTTTAAAAGTTAGAAGATTAACGGCATTGTCAATGATTATGACTTGATGGAAGTCTAAAAAAAAACTTGCCGAGAGAAGAAACTTTGTCTGACTTTCAAAAGCATCCAGGTATCTTCAAACATTTCACACCAATTTACGTAATTCTTTACCATGAAAATAAAATGTTAGTCGCCGCAAATGATACCATTTACAAAAAAAAATTGTCGAAGTCTTTATAGATAGTGAGAGCAACGATTGAGGGAAGTAAGGATTTGCGTCGAAATCTGGGCAATAAAAATAAAATTGCTGTTTCTGAGAGTGACTACAGTCACANGAGGGAAGTAAGGATTTGCGTCGAAATCTGGGCAATAAAAATAAAATTGCTGTTTCTGAGAGTGACTACAGTCACATCAAGCTTCATACAAATAAGTAATATAGTGAAGTGGTTTCGCCGAACCGAATTTACGACATTCCGGTTCTAGAAGATTTAAATTTTTAAATGAAAAGAGGTGAACCGTTCAGTGGATTACCATCGAAAACGGGTTCCTGCGACCTAAAAGCGAAAGCTAATGGGTTGAAGTGGGTTTCCTCTGACCCGCTGCAAGCAAAAGAGGAAACTTCATGTCAGGGCAGTCACTTCGTTTAAAGTTGCCATGTAGGAAAAGAAGTCATTTTATATTTCGAAAAACTGCTTTTTACGTGATATCTTCAAACATCGTTGTTGTAATAGTGCGCAAATGTGGCATTATAAAATCTGTTGCGATACTCTTATTGGTATAAAAGTATTTATCATATTCAGACGTTGACAATATTCCTAAATTGACGATTCCGTAATATTGGTCTCCATGCCTTAAGAGGGAAAAATTTTTTTTTATACATTCTGCTTTACAAAAGTTTCGTTCTCGTGTTGTACTATTCGAATATTGCCAATTCTAGTATTTGATATTATAATATTTTTTTAATATATTGTTGCATACAACTTCTCGTATAACTAATAATTTACTTCACAATGTATATACTACACTCTCGTTAATTTTGGCAAATAAATATAATGCATAATTACCCCATGCCACCCTGCGAAAAAGTGNGTATATACTACACTCTCGTTAATTTTGGCAAATAAATATAATGCATAATTACCCCATGCCACCCTGCGAAAAAGTGGAAAGTGTCTAAATATAGATCCAATAAAACTAGTGTTTTTCTCACTGTCCTGATCTATCATGTCTAGTTAAAACCATACTAAAAAAGCGATTAACAATATGTGTTTGCGACCAGAGGCGGTTACACCTGAGGTTCCGTCCATGTGCTTGTTAAAAATGTGTGCATAATTCATAATGTTTATTATTTCATCTTTCAGAGCGAGTAAAATAAAAAAAATATCAGTTTTTGAAACTGTGAAATTACTGCAAACATGCTCGACATAACTCCGCACAACGTACCACAGCTTAAGTAAATTTCACATGTTGTGACGCAGGGCATTCTAGACAGAACAAAAAAAAGAAACGCTAGAACCCTTGCATACGTAAAATCTTTTCCTTCAGGAGGTGGGCCGGGAAAGTGGTTGGGAATTTTTTTTTTTTTCCCCTCTTCAGGAGCGGGGTTTGCCGGCTAAGTTCCGATGTTTCTTCGCCCCTTTGGCCGTCCGTCAGACCTCGTACCATGCATTATTCAAGCGCGCTGGAGCGACGAAGGGGTGGGATTCTTACGGCATCTGGAGTCACCCGCCCGTCGTCCCGACTTCATTCGCGTCGACCGGCGTCTCGGACGGACGCCAATGAGGCTTTCGGCGAACTGCCTAGAGGCTTCGTCTCGTCCACCACGCTGAACATTCCATTCATGTACAATAAATTCCTTTTCAACGAAGTAACTAAATATTTGTTACTGGCTCTGCCCGCGGCTCCGCTCGCGTCGACAGCAAAATTATTGTTTAGGTTTTTTTTTTTTTTTAATAAAGTTGATTTTTCCTTAGTGTTATTCTTCTATACTCTATACATATTATAAAACTCAATGTCTCGGTGAATTAAATGGTAAATACACTTATTAGTATTTCTCTGTTATATGTAGATATATGCTACCGCNAAGTAACTAAATATTTGTTACTGGCTCTGCCCGCGGCTCCGCTCGCGTCGACAGCAAAATTATTGTTTAGGTTTTTTTTTTTTTAATAAAGTTGATTTTTCCTTAGTGTTATTCTTCTATACTCTATACATATTATAAAACTCAACGTCTCAGTGAATTAAATGGTAAATACACTTATTAGTATTTCTCTTTTATAGATAGATATATGCTACCGANAGTATTTCTCTGTTATATGTAGATATATGCTACCGCGGAGTTATTTTAAAGGTCTTTTTATTTTACACAATTCTTTACTACATGATATCGTTCCATCTTTAACGGTTTAGACAGCGTATTGCAAGAGAGCGCGCTGCCGGCAAACCTNTTTTTTTTTTTTAATAAAGTTGATTTTTCCTTAGTGTTATTCTTCTATACTCTATACATATTATAAAACTCAATGTCTCGGTGAATTAAATGGTAAATACACTTATTAGTATTTCTCTGTTATATGTAGATATATGCTACCGCGGAGTTATTTTAAAGGTCTTTTTATTTTACACAATTCTTTACTACATGATATCGTTCCATCTTTAACGGTTTAGAAAGCGTATTGCAAGAGAGCGCGCTGCCGGCAAACCTTTTTCCGACTTGATTCACTATTGTCGTTTGTAAATTTTTTGAGATATTTTCTCGCGATAAAAAGTAGCCAATATTGCCTTTCAGCCCTCCAACTATTTCTGTGCAAGAAATTACGTCGATCTGTTGCTCGGTTGCGACGTTGCGTTGTTATTCCGTTTGTGTACTTTTTAATTTCCCAATAAAAATTTCCCCGAGGGAATGAGATTGTTTCTTGGGATAAAATGTAGCCTATGTCACTTCAGGACCCTTCATCTATCTCTGTGCAAAAAATCACGTTTATCCGTTGCTCCGTTGTGACGTGAAAGAAGGACAAACAAAAAAGCAAACAAACAAACACACTCTCGCATTTATAATATTAGTTAGGATTACAGCACTTTTAAACCTTAAAAAGCATTTCAAACTTAGTCGCCAAATTTTATCTGCGCTTTATCTGNTTTCTGTGCAAGAAATTACGTCGATCTGTTGCTCGGTTGCGACGTTGCGTTGTTATTCCGTTTGTGTACTTTTTAATATTCCAATAAAAATTTCCCCGAGGGAATGAGATTGTTTCTTGGGATAAAATGTAGCCTATGTCACTTCCCGACCCTTCATATATCTCTGTGCAAAAAATCACGTTTATCCGTTGCTCCGTTGTGACGTGAAAGAAGGACAAACAAAAAAGCAAACAAACAAACACACTCTCGCATTTATAATATTAGTATAATATAAGCATTTCAAACTTAGTCGTCAAATTTTATCTGCGCGTTATCTCGTAACTGTGAAAAACAATGCTGCACTAAGTACGACGTAATTACATGACGAATGTTCAGACTGGATTGGAGAGATTTGGGCAGCTCTAAACATCGAGGTATTGAGAGCCGATGAGGGTGAAGCGAGATGGGTATGGTGCAGCGCCGGAATGCAAGGACGGGGCAAACGGCAGATCCCCGAGGAAACCCGCCGACCAGCGGCATCGTCCGGCAGGATTGCCCCATGCGAAAATTAGGGAGCGACATCGCCGGGAGTCTAAACCGGTTTGCCTAGGGGAGAGGCAAGTGTAGTCTAACCACTACACGACCGCGGCCCCATGAAAGTTGAGAATTTCTGTTTTTTCTACATGGCAGTGTACATTGCCAGAGAGATATAGTTTTAGTTTCGAAATAAGTGCCCTTAAAAAAATAAAATAGGCTAGAAACCTGTAATTTAAAATGGCGTGTTAAGGCCTTACTTAGCTTAAGAATTTGCACTTTTAGCTAATTACTTACGTTTTGTTGTGTCATTTAATAACAGTTTTGGGAAAGTATGAATAATCTTGAAAAATTAACTTAATGAAAGTAATACGAGGAACAATATGAATTTTAAACTAACATAGCCTTTCTGAAAATCTCAAAAGTGAACAAAATTATTACGTTAGGCTACAGCTATAGACACGTGTACATATCCTCTGAATATCACGATAGTATTTTATTGCTAGTTTTGTATGCTGTTCGCCCATATTCCAATTTTAATTTTTCATGTAAAATTTTACGTCAAAATAATTGAAGGTAATTCTGTACGGCAAGTGAACAAAATGTCTTATTTCAAAGAAATCGCCAACATGACACGCCTGTGACTATACGCACTTGAACTAAAAGAAACAACCTTTTTTGAAACTAATTCGAATTAATAATTTAAATTAAATGTCATATTTACGCATACACACATTATAAGTGTAATTTTCTCTAATAATTTCATATTTGCATACATCCATTATTGATATAATGTTACGGAGCCATACAAAGTTATTAAAATCTAGAAAAATATTTTGGCCCTTAAAGGATTTCAAATGGCAGAGAATACAAGCTCATCAAATTGAGCGTCAGCCACAAAACTGTGTTGGATATATGTTTTCTTAAAATTGAGTTTTCCTTTATTGGTTGCCTTGGAGCATAGTATGGAAAATGGAGCAGACGNTGGATATATGTTTTCTTAAAATTGAGTTTTCCTTTATTGGTTGCCTTGGAGCATAGTATGGAAAATGGAGCAGACGTTGTGGGAAACTAACATGTTCAGTAGCATTAAAAAAATACAACTAAACGTTTATATGCTGAGAGACAAAATAAGTATACTTCGTGATAAGTAAAAAGTACATGTATTGTTAGTAAAGGACAGTCAAAATAATAAAATTGGAAAAACCATATTTATCAAGTTGTCCCATTATAGAAGTTCATGAAACTCAGGCCTTTACATACATGTCTAGAAAGGAAATTTAAACTAGAAATAGAAGAAAAATTAAAAAAAGCAGATCATAAAGATAGTAAATGCCTTTGTTCACCTGCCAGCATATAGGATATTTATTTCAGCCTCAAAATCAACTGAAAAGTTGAGTGTAACCCTTTCTTTAACTATTTATTGACAAAGACAGAGAAACACTTCAAAACTACACATACTTGCACAATACCATCTTTAGTCAATCATATTTTTTCAATAATGTAACTTCTGCGATTGGACACCCATAATTAAATTAATAACTGTATGATAAACGTAAATACTTGAAATAAAATAACTTTTCGAAATGTGCAGTTCCGATAATGCAACACCCTTGGCAACAAGTTAATCCAGCATTTTTTTTAACGTGTAATGCATTTAATTCAGTAAAAAGTAAGAAATGCCATACGCGGAATTTAAAACTTCCTACTAATAATGCTTTTAAAAGAACTCTTCTTATAGGAAACAAACGTGAATAATAAACGTTACGTCAATGGAATTTTTAAACACTGCACATGGCATTTTAAAAGCGAAATTTGCTTTTCCCGCAACCTTTATATAGCGTAACAAAATCTAACAAAAAAGTAATCCTGTAAATGTAGTCTTGAACATCTCTGTTACCATTTNACCTTTATATAGCGTAACAAAATCTAACAAAAAAGTAATCCTGTAAATGTAGTCTTGAACATCTCTGTTACCATTTGTAATCGTGAGGTAAACAATTTAAATTTAAATAAAGTAAAAAAAATATTGGTGATTTTAATACAGATTTCCACGTAATTCTAAAATGTGAAGTAATACCCATGCTTTTAATAGTATGTCGTGGCTGTGTCCCAAGAAAGTGTTCTACTTTATTGATTGGCGTATCGATACTATATAACGCTAGGCAATATCTAGATAAGTTTCCTCTAACTTCCGTTATGGCGTGAAGACATTCAGAAATTTTACAGTATTTTTACATTTGCCTGTATCCTAATATGATGCAGTAATTATGAACCCCGTGAAAGGCCAGTCAGAATTACTATACATTTAATCCGATTCACAAATAACTTGTTAGATATAAATGTGATCTTGATTTCGTTTGCTTCTTAGCGTTTCTGGTGGTAAGGAAGTTCATCCCCACGCTGCCCATGATGGCTTCCTGTGAAGCTTTGATAGAATTTTGTAAATGCGGAAGCTTTCCAGTTCCGTTTCCCAATCGCGATTCTCTTTCGACATTTTGACTCTTCAATAGAAATAAGTACTTATTTCATGCATGTGATTTCCGCGATGGATATCAACGAAGCTACTTGAAATTCTATTTCGACATCCTCGTACCTTCAAAAAAAGTTCTTAAAGATATGTCAGAGTATGATGAACGGTTTCAACACAAAAGACTATCAAAAATATCAACGTTTTTTGTAAACAAATTCAAAAACGAATATATATATTTCTTTTTTTTTCGACGCGGCGCCTCGTGTTAATAACAATTTAGTATTAGAAATTTATTCACGGCAAAAAACGCGAAATGCGCATTTTTTCTTAATATTTTCTACGCCTAAGGTTTAAGAATGAAGTATCAATATCCGAAAAAAAACTCTGTGGTGTTACGGAAAAGAGGATTAGGTCAAAAAATTATTAATTTGAGTTGTGCTCATGAGCAGGTAGAAATCGGTGGTCACTCCGAAGGAAAGCGTATTTATGTCAATAAAACTAATTAAAGAGGATATTTCTGCAGAATGAAATAGTAGGTAAGATAATCTTGCAAGTTCTTCTAGACCTGTGATGGCCTCTCACGAATATATGACATGTCTGACCTGGCTCTCTCGTCCATAGCGCCACACGAGATATTACCAAAGATATGTGAATCTATTCTTTGTTCATTCAACACGTTTTACCGATTTTAAAAAAAATGTAATTTGACTTAGCAAAATGACAAGTATTTTTCACGTTGCCAGGAATTTGGTACTGGCAGAGTTTCTGGTGTTGTCTTCCCGTTTTCGTTTCGAAGAAAGCGGTAGGGAATTGGCGTTGGTTCGGCCCCGCGCTGCTACATTTAGAGAAGCGGTGTCAAAACTTTTATCCACGCGAGAGAATCTCAGTCCTCGGACAGCTGACTGGTGGACATGACCCCCCTCCCTCCCCTCTTTTACCAAAAACCTACTTTNACTTTTATATAGCGTAACAAAATCTAACAAAAAAGTAATCCTGTAAATGTAGTCTTGAACATCTCTGTTACCATTTTTAATCGTGAGGTAAACAATTTTAATTTAAATAAAGTAAAAAAAATATTGGTGATTTTAATACAGATTTCCACGTAATTCTAATTCTAAAATGTGAAGTAAGACCCATGCTTTTAATAGTATGTCGTGGCTGTGTCCCAAGAAAGTGTTCTACTTTATTGCTTGGCGTATCGATACTATATAACGCTAGGGAATATCTAGATAAGTTTCCTCTAACTTCCGTTATGGCGTGAAGACATTCAGAAATTTTACAGTATTTTTACATTTGCCTGTATCCTAATATGATGCAGTAATTATGAACCCCGTGAAAGGCCAGTCAGAATTACTATACATTTAATCCGATTCACAAATAACTTGTTAGATTTAAATGTGATCTTCATTTCGTTTGCTTCTTAGCGTTTCTGGTGGTGACGAAGTTCATCCCCACGCTGCCCATGATGGCTTCCTGTGAAGCTTTCATAGAATTTTGTTAATGCGGAAGCTTTCCAGTTCCGTTTCCCAATCGCGATTCTCTTTCGAAATGTTGACTCTTCAATAGAAATAAGTACTTATTTCATGCATGTGATTTCCGCGATGGACATCAACGAAGCTACTTGAAATTCTATTTCGACGTCCCCGTACCTTCAAAAAAAGTTCTTAAAGATATGTCAGAGTACGATGAATGGTTTTAACACAAAAGACTATCGAAAATATCAACGTTTTTTGTAAAAAAATTCAAAAACGAATATATATATTTTTTTTTTTTCGACGCGGCGCCTCGTGTTAATAACAATTTAGTATTAGAAATTTGTTCACGGCAAAAAACGCGAAATGCGCATTTTTTCTTAATATTTTCTACGCCTAAGTTTTAAGAATGAAGTATCAATATCCGAAAAAAAAACTCTGTGGTGTTACGGAAAAGAGGATTAGGTCAAAAAATTATTAATTTGAGTTGTGCTCATGAGCAGGTAGAAATCGGTGGTTACTCCGAAGTAAAGCGTATTTATGTCAATAAAACTAATTAAAGAGGATATTTCTGCAGAATGAAATAGTAGGTAAGATAATCTTGCAAGTTCTTCTAGACCTGTGATGGCCTCTCACGAATATATGACATGTCTGACCTGGCTCTCTCGTCCATAGCGCCACACGAGATATTACCAAAGATATGTGAATCTATTCTTTGTTCATTCAACACGTTTTACCGATTTAAAAAAAATGTAATTTGACTTAACAAAATGACAAGTATTATTCACGTTGCCAGGAATTTGGTACTGGCAGAGTTTCTGGTGTTGTCTTCCCGTTTTCGTTTCGAAGAAAGCGGTAGGGAATTGGCGTTGGTTCGGCCCCGCGCTGCTACATTTAGAGAAGCGGTGTCAAAACTTTGATCCACGCGACAGAATCTCAGTCCTCGGACAGCTGACTGGTGGACATGACCCCCCTCCCTCCCCTCTTTTACCAAAAACCTACTTTTCTCCACGTTGGCCGTGCGTAGCATCTCGGTTGTGTGTGATCGGTGTGGCTCAAAGGAATTTAACTACTCGGGTGATAAACGAGCACTGGCAGTGACAGACGCTTGAAGAAGACTCAGTGCGAAGGGCACGTGTGAGAGTGTGTGCGTTCATCACCAATTATAACATTTTATATTAACGTTCGATTTTCCGCCACACATCCCGTTTCTGGCTGAAGAAGGCGTTCGAAAATTTGTAATCCTGCACAAAGGAACCGATTCGACGTAAGTTACATGGTAAACATGGTAAATTTCAAACGTATTATTAAGAATTTTAGGTTATAACTGGAAATTAAGATGTTCATTTCACTTACGACATATTCACTTAAAGTGACGTTCGACTACTTTTTTTTCAGTCTGTATAAACTCAGATGGATGGAGCCTCCACTTTTACTCCCTTTGTTTTCCTCCCATTGTGCTCATGTGCCGTGGAATAATAGCAAGTACTAACTTCCCTTAAGCCTTACAATTTACTATCGAAAATTCATTTTAAATGTCTCCTGCTTGTTTCTTAATTGTATAATTGATTTTATGAATTTTTTTTCAAAAACATAACTATTACAGTGCACACATAATAAATGCGAAGTGAAAAAAATTATATACTCTAATATAACTGCACGAGTTATTATATCATTGCAACTGGTATTTTTTTTTTCATTTTAGTACGCAAAGTGGATGGGTAAGGTACACAATGAGTTATACATGGTATTTTAAAATGCTAGGTCACACGAAGGCAGATTTTAAGAAAAATTTATTCACTAGAAATTATAATTTTTTTTTTTTCCAAATTCTATTATATTATTATTTTGGTCCCTGAAAGTAATCCATACTACAAAGGGATTTTGCTGTAAAAATAAAGATCTAAAATTACGGTCATGAAATAAAACTCTCTTGAGAAATTATTTCTGAAATCGAATGCAATTTTTTTTTTTCCTTTGCAAAAGACAAACTTAAATTTGCAATAAATTTCTTTCTCGGGATACTTTTATGTTACTTTCTGCTCGCTGCTTGTAACTGGAATTTCCATCTGACACGGTTGCGGTAGGAAATTTCACGAGCTGAACAACTGCCTTATTTTGGAAGTAAAAAAAGTATTCCCGTGGAGAACAGATAATTTCAGCTGCGCTCTTTCACTTGCCGCTGGAACTCAAAGGCTTAGGCCGCCCACAGAGCTCGAGGCCTAAAATAATGCAAAAAAAAAAATGATTCAGTGTAACAAGGGCTCGCGGAAGCTCTTTCTGCAAGCCTCCCAGCTTCCCCGGTTGGAAAGAAGGGGTGGCAGTAATTCTATGTCCGGAAATACTGCGGCTAGGGGATATCTCTCTGCCGCCGAGGTAAGGAAATAACGCGAGATATTCTTTGTATTTATGCCCTTCTAAATGTCGCAAAATTGTCAGACCCATTTCGCGAGTTTATCGCGCGTGATTTTTGCGGTCTGGAGATGTCCTTTAGGGCACTAAATAAAACATGCCCTTCAAAGAGACCCTCGTTCTTTCCGCTTGTGACAAATGAATTATCTCTTCGTCTTTACGTCTTCCTTAATTTCAAAGGAAAAACACGTTCCTGAGGAAATAATTCCAACAAAGAGAAAGAACGTTAAAANTCTCTTCGTCTTTACGTCTTCCTTAATTTCAAAGGAAAAACACATTCCTGAGGAAATAATTCCAACAAAGAGAAAGACCGTTAAAAGCTTTAAGAATTTGTTTTGTAAAACCGCCAGTTCTCCTTTTCATTACAATGCACGTTGCTTTTATTTTTAATTTACGAGTATCTTCAACAAATAATTACAAACGTGTAGATTATTTCTTAAATGGCTTTTAAAATGTTATTTGTAATCGTATACAAATTATTTACTGAAAAGTTTATAAATTGAATGTAAGCGTGTTGGCTCTTTTTTTTAAATATACCATTACATTAACNTTAAATGGCTTTTAAAATGTTATTTGTAATCGTATACAAATTATTTACTGAAAAGTTTATAAATTGAATGTAAGCGTATTGGCTCTTTTTTTAAATATATCATTAAATTNAAATTGAATGTAAGCGTGTTGGCTCTTTTTTTTAAATATACCATTACATTAACAACAAGTTTCCATGTAATTACCGAGAAGATAATTTCATATTAAAAATTACCATAAATTGTAATTTTTTTCAATTAAAACTTATTAACCTACGAGTAAATGTTGTGAAGGATTAATATTTGATCTGAGAGATTGCGAAATTTGCAGCCCAAGGTTATTGTAGTTTATGAACATACATGAAAATTACTTTAATAGTATAGTTAATAGTTGTAATTACTTGACTACATAGTAATTCAGAATTCTAAATTAGAATTTCTTACAGTTGATTTGAGGTGAGATATTTAGGCGACTCTTAACATCGAGGTATTGAGAGCCGAAAGATCTTAGAAAACAAAACTTTTATATCCGTAAAATTTATGTATAAAATTATCCTCTTGCGATTGCTCAGATTTTGTAATTCTTGAACATTGAGTACTTCTATAAATACATTACATAATGGTAAATTAAATATTTTACAATTTTGTGACCATTTCATAGGCCATGGATATATCATTACCATTAAATATTCGTAGTTCTGAAGATGGAAAACTTGTCTTGTTATCACTCCTTCATCTTTTCATATATTAAAATAATAGTTGCCTCAAAACTTTATACCGATCACTATAAATATAGTTTTGTACTTTTTACGAGAAACCTCTTTGGGAACCCTGATGCCAAAAAGTATATTAAGAAATCAATACATAAGTAATATTACAAAACATGTTGTATTTCAATGAAAATTCTAAAATTAATTTTTACTTTTTGTGCTCGGAAAGAAAAATTTTATAAATGTTACCTGAAAAACAAATTTAGAATTGTATTCACAAAAAAAATGTGAGCATAAAGATTTGAACCATTTGTACAACAAGCCTAAGCATTTTATCACAAGACCACTTCGTCTCGTAACATTAAAACTGCCATTGGTCTTAGTGAATTCTTATATACTCAATACGGTGGACTTAAATACAATAATACCACTACAGGAAGAATTGAGTTACGTGATTTAAAGTATTACTGCATTTCAGAATGACTTAAATATTGCAGGCATATTGTATATCTGCGCAGTTTCTGTTTTATAACTGTAGATTTAATTTGTTTGAACATTTCTGTCGGAACATCAGTTTTTTTTATTACATACATAAAAAGTATTATTAAAGTCTGTTCGGTTTGTTACAGAATTTATTGAGCTAGGCATATACTCATAGCCACTAATTCGCATAAGACAATCTTTGCTAGGAAATCAAGGGACAAAACCATTGAATTTTACGTATTTGAAACAACATTAAAAGAAAAATTCCCCTCATCACAAATTAATTATTGTATTTCAATTGCGTGTTAAACATAAACACATTTACTTTTAAAGTGCAAAGGTTTTGTTTAATCAAACAAAGTGTGTGTGGAACATCCAAATTTATTGGTTGTATACGGGTAGTAAAAACGTTTTGCTGAAATGAAAATTATTTTTTGTTATTGTTTGATTGCGTTTAAAAAAATTTTGTTGGTGCAATTAAATATTTCTTGACTCTGCATAAATTCTACAGTTTCAATTTATGTAAAAAATTTGGGAGCTGTACTGAGATTCAAGCCTAAATCGTTCGCCCGACCGCTGTCCATTAGCAAACTTCAGATAAAGTAACTGCTAATAAAATGCAAAAGTTTTTAAATATACACAGTTAAATTACCGGACCNCTTAGCAAACTTCAGATAAAGTAACTGCTAATAAAATGCAAAAGTTTTTAAATATACACAGTTAAATTACCGGACCACGTGTTAAGGAAATATTTCAATTTTTACAGCTATGCTTTATAGTTTTATGATTTATTACGCATCGAGAAACCCACTAAAAACCACTCTTAATACGCTAATTGTCACAAAAAATTACAAACACATTGTCAACCTGTATTTTCAAACGAAAGTAATATAATGGGTGGTCAAACAAATACTTAGAGTTTATTTAACCAAATGCGTTGCTGACGGTATAAGTTATTTTGGCCAAACACAACGTGGAGTGGAGTGGAGAGATTTTGGCGGCTCTTAAAATCGAGGCATTGAGAGCCGATGAGAGCCGATGAGTGTGAAACGAGCTGAGTATGGAGCAGCGCTGGAACACAAAGGCGGGGGAAACGGCAGATGTCCAAGAAAAACCCGCTGACCAACGGCATCTTCGGGCACGATTCCCACGTGCAAAAATCCCGGGGTGACCACGCCGGAAATTGAGCCTGGTTCACCTGGGTGGGAGGCGAGTAGTCTGACTATTACAAACCCCTCCCCCCCTCCTGCCCGACATAATATGGTTTTGTGTTTTCAAGCGTTTATTTTGTTGGAAGAATAAAATAAATTTTGTGTTGTTTTTAAAGTTTCTGTTACCACAACAAAATATATTTTTGGGGCGGCTAGATATATGTTTGGCCCTATACAAACCAGTATTTTGTTGGCTGGGAAAAACCTTCTCACTTAGTGTGTTGTTTCCAGTATATTACCGTGCCACAAGATGTCAAAAGTTTACTTTTCTTTGGGTCTTTATAAAAAAAAATGTTTTTATACACAGACAAGCCTGTGTATCACACGTGAGCACAAATGTTGAATAGATTTATATTGTATGGTATACGGAAATAACATAGTAGGACTATGGACTATACTTGCTCAGTGTGCCTGGATAACGTGCCACGAAATGCACACGCAATGACAAGTCTGGTATTAGAACAGACGAAATAGTATTCTGCCTACAGTCAAAATCAGCGACACCCAACCAAGGCAATAAAGCGTTTATCAATTAATTATTTTTAATAGCGATAATTATTTTCCTTCCTTATAAAGATAAGTAAATAAGAATGTGGCTTGCATACGAAGCTTAACCCAACCTGTACACTTTGAAACTACACGCATATTCACGCCCTACCCATGTTTCACATGCAAGATTAACATTAATTTAAATTGGCTTTCTAACCAACTACGACAAGAAATCGGCGTTTATTAGTTTGTCCATTCATTAAATTCTGACGCTGTAAATTTATGATAATTTTCGCTGTTTGTCGTCAAAATGGCTTTGTCTTCAGGTCTACGTAAATACGAACGTGCGAGTACAATGTCAGTATGCTAAGAGTATATCGTGGTTTATTTGTTTGTTATTTATTTCACNGTAAATACGAACGTGCGAGTACAATGTCAGTATGCTAAGAGTATATCGTGGTTTATTTGTTTGTTATTTATTTCACGACCTTCTTGAGTATGTTTTACTGCGTGATTCTGAATTACAGACAAAAACGTTGTGATATTTTAGTATGCCACTTGGGGAAAAAACAAAATAATTTCTACCTAGAACGCTAATTTAGGGAGCTATNGTAAATACGAACGTGCGAGTACAATGTCAGTATGCTAAGAGTATATCGTGGTTTATTTGTTTGTTATTTATTTCACAACATTCTTGAGTATGTTTTACTGCGTGATTCTGAATTACAGACAAAAATGTTGTGATATTTTAGTATGCCACTTGGGGAAAAAACAAAATAATTTCTACCTAGAACGCTAATTTAGGGAGCTATGCGTCTTTTCGAGTGTTGGAAAAGATATATTACAAAAAATATTAGAAACTACTTGAAACGCATCCACGAATTAGTGAGTAAAGTTTTCTTAGTTAAAAGTTTACTTCATATGAAATTTTGATGGTTAGTAACAATCTCTTTCATTAAGAAAATGTGTGATGGCATTTTATGGTCGTTAAAAGCCTTGAAACTGTTATGATATTACTTTTTTGATACACATATACGTATATTAAATTGTATATTAACCAAGCAGTTTCGAACATTGTCCGAAATATAAAGGACTTTAGGAGAGCACTGCCGATTCCAAACCAATACAAAATTATTAATATTTAAAGCTTATATTACAATGCGTTACCATACAAATTTAAAATTGGGTTTTAGTTTATATTATTAGGTACATTAATTCTACAAGAAGTGAAATGTGTTGGGTATGGAATATTTTTATTCGAGTATCAAAACCGTAAAAAATGTGTGCGTGAAGATTTGCCTAAAATTTACAGAATATATTGGAAGAACTACAGCATAGACTCTACGTGTGATTTCTTACTATGAGACGAAATATTAACTTAACTTGAAAAACTGNGCCTTGAAACTGTTATGATATTACTTTTTTGATACACATATACGTATATTAAATTGTATATTAACCAAGCAGTTTCGAACATTGTCCGAAATATAAAGGACTTTAGGAGAGCACTGCCGATTCCAAACCAATACAAAATTATAAATATTTAAAGCTTATATTACAATGCGTTACCATACAAATTTAAAATTGGGTTTTAGTTTATATTATTAGGTACATTAATTCTACAAGAAGTGAAATGTGTTGGGTATGGAATATTAAAAAATGTGTGCGTGGAGATTTGCCTAAAATTTACAGAATATATTGGAAGAACTACAGCATACACTCCATGTGTGATTTCTTACTATGAGACGAAATATTAACTTAACTTGAAAAACTTGTCATACATATCAATGGTTCAAATTGTGTAAAGACGTACTTCGTCACCACTACGGTGAACGGAGCCCATTATTTCTCATTACAAACAACAATCCAAAAAACTTTCTTAAATATTACATGCGAACCAAAAATAGCTCAGCTTCAATGCGTTACAGAAACGCATAGGTCAGCAAATGTTTCTTTAATCAATCAGCGTAATGGAGTGACACAACAGAGTAAAGGCACAGGCTTTTAACGTGCAGCTACTGGCTTCATCTAAATTTAAGCAAGAGTAACTTCACGCAATAAATCGTCCTGGCGTAATATCACGTCCCTGGGAAGTACAAGTGAATTCGTCAGAGCGTTTCCTCCGCGCCAGAGCAGCCGCGGAACCACAGCGGCGAAGAAACACCAGAATGCAGAGATCGTCCGGGTAATATTAAAGTGTAATGCAGCGCCAGGTAAATTGAAACGAAGCGGAACAGCTGAAAGAACCCTGCTGGGGAAAAAAATTACTAGACTANGGTAATATTAAAGTGTAATGCAGCGCCAGGTAAACTGGAACGAAGCGGAACAGCTGAAAGAACCCTGCTGGGGAAAAAAATTACTGGACTTTACCTCCCCTAATTGGTCCGTTAAACAGAGGCTTTACTGTACTTGCACATTGGATGAAGATGTTGATACTGATCTGTGGCTTACAATCTTAGGTGCATCAGAGCTTATAACATAGGAGAAAGAGTTCCTCCTTTAAGAATGCAGAAGTCTTAAAATTAGGGGGAAATAAGCGAAGAAGGGAGCGTCGGCGATTAAATAGGTGCCGGGCGAAATTTCCACGATAGTAATCACAAGTGTAGCGAAACATAATTTCTAAGGAATTCGCCAGCTCTGCATTAAAATTTTTTCGATGTAGTGTACGTACACGAATATCCTGCTGCTTGAGAAGAACTCCGTCTCTCCGCGGTACGTTGATGGATATGAATTCAGATGCAACAAACGTATGTGCGGGGGAAAAAAAAAAAAAAAAAAAAAAGAGTGCGAACGAAAGGAAAACATAGACTTACGGCACGGCACTTCTTTGTGATGCTTTTTCCCTACGTTTTCAATCTTCTTTCTCCTTCTTGCAAACTCATCATCATGATCTCTCTACGTCAAATAGATTAACGTCAGTTTCCGTCTTACCAGTGGCGTTTTAATATCATAACTATTTAACGCAAGGAAGCGGGACAGTTTTCAAAATGCAAGTCACGTATGTACAGACGTTTGTATTACAAGACTAGCAGAAAAGATTGACCGTGGCTTGTCTTAGGCAACTTCTCGACTTGTGGTATCGTTAGTGCTTAAGATAAGACATCAGGCGGTACTTTAGGTGAGACACATACGCTAGAGGACACGCTGGCATTCAGACTTCCAGTTAAGTTGGAAGCGAATTAGTAAAAATGTTTCCTGGCCTTGAAGTTCTATTGCGAGAGTAGTACCTTTTAAAACATATTTCCATTGACTTTAAGGTTTCTCGTTCCACACACCTAATAATGCGAATTTTCATATCGACAGCACATTTAAATCCATATAAATTCCACGTTTTCACTCGAATGACGCACGACTAACGCGATGAGGCTCATGCTTACTTAACTGTACACACGGCAGACAGATGCAAAATGGAAATGTGAAGTTGAGTGGAGAGATTTGGGCAGCTCTTGACAACGAGGTATTGAGAGTCGATTTGTTGTCGCATTCCAATACTCGCAGTTTTCATAAGCGAGTTATTGAAGTGACGTCATCTGATGGTCCGACACTGCAGACGAGTGAGTGGTATGAACTACGGAAAACTGAACATAATATAAAATATACTTACACTAATTTAACACCACAACACACTTGCCAGAGAACAGTGGAACATGCTGACCAACCAACTAAACCGAAAACGCGATAATCTAATATTTCATGTATTGGCGATTTTTTTTTAATGTGATATGTCAATCATATCATCTTTTCGTAGACCAAAAACTGTTACAATTGAACATATCACTATTTATCATTGCCGTTTACACATATCATTTTTGGGTAAAAGTTGGTACATTGTTTAGCATCTACAAAACTATGCAGAACTAAAAATATAAAAATTTGGACACATCAACTTTTGAATTTTCACCACAGAATTAAAGTGTTTAACTTATAACTAATATGTATAAAGATAAAAAGAACATAAGTATGTTAGTAATGCCTAATAACTAATAGTTCGTATGCGAAATATAATTACACTGAGTGAGTACGAACTTGGTGCGGTAGCCCTCTGGTGTAATTCTCTAAGCTTTGTTTGCATGAGGTGGAGGAATATCCTGGAAGTAGAACTTTAGCAGGCTTCTGACTAGTTGGAAGTAACCGCAAATGGAGTAGATTTGTTAATCGCGCTTCATTTCTCCCAAATCAATGGTTTGGAAGATAGGCATTAAGCAAGTGTCGCGTGGTTTGTTGACGGCCTACCTTCCAGGCGTGAAGGACATAAAACGACCGTCTAATGTAGCATCTCCTAGCATCTTCCTACATAGGTTTCTAAATAGATTTCGTATCTCGTAAAACTACATATCGCTCGACGAATTTCATCGCATTCGTTCGTAAACTACCTTTCTGCAGTAACTGTGTTATCCACATGCAAACATGCAAGACTAACGTGCGAAAAATGTACACGCATTGTACTTCATTTCTGAACAAAATTTAACAACAACCTCGTTTTTATTTTCAAGTGTTTTGTCTTTTTTTTTTTCTTTTTTTTTTTTTTTGCAAACATACCATGTTCAGAATGATGCCAGTCAGTTACCTAATAGGTATTAATTACTTTGTTTTGGATACTGTACTTTGTGACCAACATGGTCATAATAGCATATTCTTTAACTTATAAACTCTAGCAAAAGTTTCAACCTATATAAGTAAGATAATTCGGTTTTATTTGGCTATCTTTATAGAAAAGTCTTGCGCATAAAACATTGGCGTAGGGAATATTTAACATAAAACCCGAATTTCCTCATTTTTTTAATTCCTAGAATTATGATCTTCATCCTTAGAATGTGTCATATGTAATTACGTAGTTTCCTTTTTCTCATCATGAATTTCTAAAACGGAATTCCTGCCGTCCTGAGTTAAGCAAAGTTCTANAAACCCGAATTTCCTCATTTTTTTAATTCCTAGAATTATGATCTTCATCCTTAGAATGTGTCATATGTAATTACGTAATTTCCTTTTTCTCATCATGAATTTTTAAAACGGAATCCCTGCCGTCCTGAGTTAAGCAAAGTTCTATGTGGGCTTCTCTCCTATTAAAGACCATTCACGGTTACTTCACAATTTTTGAATCAAACTTTCGAAAAATCTCCTTATGTATGACGTGTTTGGTTTATTCCTAAATAATACTATTCCCGGCGATTTATACTTCTGTTACACAACAATATTTTGCTTTTAGTTAAATTGATCTTTTACTTATATTTTATCTCGACATAAGAGATAAATATGAATAAAAAGAGGGAGAAAGTAGGTGAGTGGTAATGCCTAGTCGTGAATGGTTCCCATGCAAATTATTATTAAACTGAGTGCAAATAAATGCGCTTCGTTGTCCCTTTGGTGTAGTTTTCAAGACTTAGTTAGACATTCTTTGCATGAGGCGGAGGAATGAGCCGAGAGGAGATTTTCAGCAGAGCTTCAAAAAGTTGGAAGTTACCTGACATCAGAAAATAATCGTTATATGTATCAGCACCTTGAAAAAGTATCAAGTGTCAATCTGAATTCTTCAATCTTCACTGGTTTCCATGTGATGTAATAACTGTTCCTGCGTAGTTGCGAGACGCAGTCACTGATGCGACTATGGCGTACACAGATGGAAAGGTAAGAACGATGCTAGGAGAGACAGTGCTTTACTTACCACACNAAAAAGTTGGAAGTTACCTGACATCAGAAAATAATCGTTATATGTATCAGCACCTTGAAAAAGTATCAAGTGTCAATCTGAATTCTTCAATCTTCACTGGTTTCCATGTGATGTAATAACTGTTCCTGCGTAGTTGCGAGACGCAGTCACTGATGCGACTATGGCGTACACAGATGGAAAGGTTAGAACGATGCTAGGAGAGACAGTGCTTTACTTACCACACTATGAGTCTTCGGTTGAAGAATGCGCTGGTCCTAACTTCAGTGCTTGCCACACTATGAGTCTTCCGTTGAAGAATGCGCTGGTCCTATCTTCAGTGCTTGCCACACTATGAGTCTTCCGTTGAAGAATGCGCTGTTCCTATCTTCAGTGCTTGCCACACTATGAGTCTTCCGTTGAAGAATGCGCTGGTCCTATCTTCAGTGCTCATGTTCAGTAGCTGACCGGTGATGCCCACAGCACTGAAGACGCCAGGAAAAAATAGAGCTGCCAACTGTCCCGTATTAAATGGCATTTTCCTATCCTGCAGCTGAAATACTTATTTCTAATGGATGTAGGACGGTACGTCAAATATGCTGTATTTCAGACTTCTTAGAAAATTAACTGAATGCGAATGAACATAGTGAGAGTAATTTACCACTTCCGCGATTACAGGGATATTTACTCCGCTGCTCCGACTCAATGGCCACAGATAGCTAGGACTTAAGCCAACAGGTGGCACCCGTCAGCAATTGTCACGGAAGTATCGCTTGTCGATATGTGTACAGTATTTTTTCTTCCAACTGTGTGTTTTCGTTTTCTATTTTAAGCCTTTGAAATAAAAAATTTAAATCTATACCGATTTATGTATGCAAAAGAAATATATTTTGTTCTTGTATATATTTATAAAAAATGTTAACTAAAGTGAAATACTGAATTTTGCACTTTCTTCCAGACAGTAGTTTGAATAGTTCATTTCATAAACACTATTACTTTTTTTTTTATTAGGGTGAGATGTCATGTGTCCAGTTGGAAGTGTCCCATATGGTAAATCTGAGAACGTTGAAAACCTGGGTAAAAATCACTTCTCGGTTTCACCATAAGCTTCAGACGGGTATCACCGCTCATATTAATATCTAAAAATAACTTTGCTATGACTTGATGGGAATTTAGTCGCATCCTCCCCTACTAAATAAACACTGAAGAAATCGCATAGATTACGATAAGTGAATGGTCTAGCAGGCCCGGTCATCAACTTCCCGCTTAGGGTATGAGAAGGATCTTCAGAATTGCAACAGATAACTGCCGAGATCTTCTAGTAGTGTTTCTACGGACATAATAATGGAAAAATATTATACACATAAATCCCATTACACAGGAAAACAAAGCTTTATCCATACGAGTGGATTCCTAACATACATCTATAAACATTTTTTCAAAAGTACAATTAAAATATTAGCATGTTCGAAGGTTTCATATATCTAACTCTAATAATGCAGATACAGAACGGTCTGTACTTGTGAAAATACACTGCATATCATAAGACAATCTATATGATTCATACATAAAACAACGAAATATATTAACTAAAATACGCTATTACATTGTAAAAGGGAATCAGCATTCAAAACTTAGTTACCATTAAACCTTCGGTCTTTAAGTGTCCTTGTGGAAGAGTGAGGGCCTTCTGGCAACTTTGCGGCAAAAAACATAATCAGAATGCCCTATTTGGCACAAGCAACTTGGAGGCAAGCTTACGCAAAAAGGTATGTAGTTTTAGAACTATGATAACGTAATCCAACCAGAACTTTATCGCTATTACTAAAGCTAACATCTTCTTTAGTTTAAAAAAACTTTCCTTGCATTTTATATGTTATGATAAGGAATTCAATTCTGCGAAAACTATTCTCAGACCCAAGACCGCGTACTTAGTTCCGCGATCTCCCAACAGAATAATAAGGAAGTTCAAAAATTATTTCGCTGAAGCGATCTCTTGCGAAGAAAATCATCTGCAGGAGTGTACTTTCTGGTGCAGGTAACCACGTTGTTGAAACACAAAGCCATACTCTACAGGATTTCACACTTCCGGTGTTGGGCATCAGCATGAGAGCTCCTTACGGAAATACCACAATTTTAATAAAATGCTTAACTAACATTGTCTGTGAATGATAAAACGAAGTTTCGACGATATTTACACCTCGTACGATTATCAAGTTCTTAAATTCCGCTGGGAAAAAGCCAGGTTCATTTTCATTGACAAATACTATCGTATAGATGAACCAAACACTGGGAATGGTCGTCAGAAAAACTTACAAATTTTTATTCTTAATACCTCAGATCATAAAGTAAATACAAAAAGGAAGTAAATCTGTTAACCGCTACTAATTTTTAGGTTTAAATTGAGGTTATTTGGTGCAAATTACTATAATGTTTATATAAAGCTTTTGGTATAGCCTGCTGGCACATAACACAATTTTAATACATTTCTCGTTATCTATTCCCATGCTTGACCACAAAAAATTCCTGTAGTCTTTATATGGTCTTACGTCATCTTACTATACCGCCGAATTATAAACCATTATAAATGTACATTAAGTAATTTATTAAGTACATTAATGTAACTTAAGGGGACAAACATTCAAAGCTTCCTTTTTTTGCTCGCAAGCATTTGTAAACTTTAATTATCTGCATTACTTTAAGACCTGACTTGATGTCTGAAAGGATGCTCTGACATTCGCCATATTAACATTGAAAAGACTTGAAAATCTACAAACCATTTCGGAAAATTCTGTACTACACCAGCACCACCTCGACTTTGAAACCAACCTTTTTCCATCACCAAGTTTCTTTAATCACCTTCCTACACCAAATAAATTGTCATAAACCTTCCTAGATGATATATCAGAGCAACCTTCTCGGTATCTTTCCCATGATACATCTCAAATTCGAACCGTCCTAGCCAACTGTCTAAACCTCTTACCAGTTTTTAAGCAAGCAGCCACAGTAATACCTGTTTATTATAGAATAATTCAAATTCACCATGTTCTTAATAATCCGAAAATGTTTCTGTATGAAGGATGCAAAAAAAAACATTGGTTTTCATAATTCGTGAATTTATTTCCACATTAAGTCAAACGTCGACTTACATACCCGACTGGGATGACATAATATTCTATTTTTCTCGTACATTCAATAAAATACAATTTTTTTTTCCAAAATTTGTAAAACGCAAAACACAATCGATTTTGAATTTTTGTTTAGATACATGAAAAGCATGTCGCTGCTTTAGACCACTCAAAATATTCTACACTTTTTCTTTTCATTTATTTAGGAAGCTTGGTGATTTCGCAAATTCAGTAGTGAAGACGCTTAATATGATATGGAACATTTGACTGTAAACACACATATCTTCCATACATGAAAACAAAATCGTATAAATATTTGTGTGTCACCTTAAAATACAGTAAAGACTTGGGATCTGCAATTCGCTCCTATGGGGTAACGTGTCCTCTGAAATAAATACCAAGAAGCAGAATACCAACAACGCTTCCTTTTAATCAGAATCTTATTCGCAATGGAGAAAAGCGTAATTCAAAACCAATATTTTAAAAATATCAGTGTAAACTTAAATACTGAGAAATATATTATATTACTTGAACATGCCTTGGTCCAATTTAACACACCCGGCCTCGATATAGCCCTTATGTGGTTCTAGCCTACTGAAAATCATGACGTTCTCTATATCATTAGCTGTACTAGACGTAAAGCTGTGACATTGAGCATATTATTTACATCATTTACACAGCCATTTTATAAAAAAAAACTAATATTACGTATTACGTAAGAGTGAAGTTTTAGAAAATAGGCAAGATTACGCGATTTTGTATATGCAGTCTCATCGCTGAAGGACGGTTGCACAAAGACGTGCAACAACTCTGACTGTGTCTACTATAAAGCGGACAAATAAAAGGACTAGTAAATCTCTCTGATTTACACAAATCCATTATTCATCGTGCTTATTAAAGTCACGCTTTACTTTGGTGGCACAGACAGTAAAACTATAAGAGTGCATAAATTCTGAAAAGTAGTTTCCTTCTGTGCAGTTGTGCAAATTATTTAATTTTCTACTTAAAATAATAAATTAGATTTTTATATTTGTCTAATTACACATGGCACTGACGAAACATTTACGCAGTCTCTTTGGATATAGAGGCGCAATCAATGATGGTATTGACTATTCAGGGTTAAGTGAGCACTTTTGAGGCCCTTGTTACTTTTTGTTTCTGCCAATGTTTCATCCTTGAATTAAATTTTAAAATGAATATTACAATATAAGAAATAAACACAGTGTGTAGATTTAACAGCACTCGAAAGTTAACGTCTAAGAATAAAATATAATATTTTTATTGACAACTGTTCCAAATGAGTGGGCTTTCAATAATGCTCACATAACCGTGATTAGTCTATTAAGTCCTGGAGTTATTTCGAAACGCGGAAAAGGGGAACAGCTCTAGTGTAGGAAGCATCGGGAATTTAAAGCTTTACGTTCACAATAAAATAAATTTTGAACGTCAGAACTGTTCGTGATAAAATTCTTTAGCTGACAGAAAGGTACAAACGTATACACTCTAAACCTGAACTATTTAGAAAGTATCTTTTGCAATCAGTGATGGACGCCTGACTTACCAAACAGTTAGTTGCAGACACTTTCTCTGGAAATGTAGTGAAATAAATACCCGTTCTCCTTCACTTTTTGAAGACGTGATATTTTCCTCTGACGTATAAACAAACTATGTTACTGATCCGTCAGTTTCAAACTACTCTGTCGGTGAAGGTACGAAATACGTTTTATAACGGATATTCACATAAACTAACGCAAAAGAAACAAATGAACTAATGTAATCAATGCAATACACATTTTAAAATGTCGTTTTATAGTCTATAACAATACCATTTTACGAGGTAACGTGAACATTCAGACTTTCTTTTAGTTTTCACAAAATCATCGTAGCAATCGACTTGGCTGTTTAGACTGCCTGAAATGTGGTGAAGTGAGTGCAATAATGCGTACAATACGTATGAACAATACCAACGTTACCAATTTAATTATATAAATGAAAAGAAATTGCATTAAATTTAATTATACATATGTTTGGTGAAATAATTAAAAACAAAAATTTTCCTCACTTAAGGCAATGTCGTATTGGTACTTACATTTGTAATGTGACAGTCTGGCAACAGAATCCCGGTCAACCCCGATTGCTTACTTAATTATTTATTACGTCAAATTGCACATCAACAGTGATTGTCGGAAATACGTTCATTTCTGTTAGTGATTTGGCTGAATTCAGTTGAAAACAATAAATAATTCGCAGCATGCAGTTAGGTGACATCTACTCAATAACTGACATGGTTTCCATGAAAAAAAAACCGTTATTTCCGACTGATTCTCAGTGGAGCCATTTTCGCCGAATTATGTTGCAAAAGAGATTGGGGGAGGGGGGGTTAGAGTGTAAGTAAACGCACTTACCTCACACAAAATCTGGAAAATATAAATTATTAAGGGCCCCGTCTAGCTGGACTGTTTTCTACGTCTGAGGCAGAAAATCGTGGGTGCTATAGACTAAGGGCTATACTGGCATGCACACCAAGTGCGTCATCGCCTCTACACACGCGGCTCTGAACTGGCGTGCAGCGTTTTCGTTGTGCTGCGTGCATCTGTAGAAATTTTAAGTGGTTACCCCACCATTTTATTAGAGCCAAGTATGTAGCAATGTTTGATTCAGGTCATTTGTGTAGTTTTGTGTGTATCTGATCCGAATGTTAGGAGATAAATTGCTTTGAAAAAGGCCGTTTTTAACTACATTGGAACGCTCCGAAGCGGTTTTACTAATTTGCGTGATGTTTTTTTATACTAGTCTTCAGCCATAGTCTGCAACGTGTGTTATATTTGTACATCAGTATATTGGGGGCTCATTTCATAGTCTCGTTAAAAAAATTAAATATAAGTGGGTTTTTTAACGCACTGCAACGAGATCAAGAGCCATTGTAGGTGGAGACCCTGAACAGTTGCGCATAGACATCCCCGCGGGCAGNACGCTCCGAAGCGGTTTTACTAATTTGCGTGATGTTTTTTTATACTAGTCTTCAGCCATAGTCTGCAACGTGTGTTCTATTTGTACATCAGTATATTGGGGGCTCAGTTCATAGTCTCGTTAAAAAAATTAAATATTAGTGGGTTTTTTGACGCACTGCAACGAGATCAAGAGCCATTGTAGGTGGAGACCCTGAACAGTTGCGCATAGACATCCCCGCGGGCAGTTCTGCGATCGAAAAATTAATTTATCTCGCAAAAGTGAAGCTACGTGAATGTTCACGCTCCACGACACGTGTCTATGAGGCGTGGCATTGACAGGCAGGACATCAGGAAAGCGGTATGACAAGAGGGAAAATAATGGACGGGAAAAGATGGCGATGCATCACCGCTCGTCAATTATCGCCGTATCACTGTCTACCCTTCGCTCCCCCCCCTCCCCAAAAAAATAAAGAATATTACCCTTGAAAATTGCGGTACTTAAATACAAAACACCTTTCCGATCAAACCTATACACGTGTGCCGCCACAGACTTTTTTCGTTCATCTCAGTGCGAGCTATACCGATAAGCATTTTCTTGTAACAAATTCAGCAATAAAGATAATAATGATGATAAACACTCGGAACCACAAACCCGTATTATCGTTCCCCGACTTATTTTCTTGTACAAAATATATTTTCTTCACAAAGTTTACAACAGTGATTTTTTTTTGTTTGAAAGCTATNACACTCGGAACCACAAACCCGTATTATCGTTCCCCGACTTATTTTCTTGTACAAAATATATTTTCTTCACAAAGTTTTCAACAGTGATTTTTTTTTGTTTGAAAGCTATATTGTGATAGGACACCGTGATATGCCTAGCCAGCGTGAATCACTATTATTTTCCTCTATCGGTATCAAAGGAGGCATAGGGCGCAAGTAGCACTCATGACTGACGCAGTCNTTGGACACCGTGATATGCCTAGCCAGCGTGAATCACTATTATTTTCCTCTATCGGTATCAAAGGAGGCGTAGGGCGCAAGTAGCACTCATGACTGACGCAGTCACTATCTGTCTCTATGGCCATGGCGGATACCTAAATCTTTAACAAAACAAATAGGGATAAACTGCTTATTACAAGTAATTGGTCAGCACCTAGCATAAGGAAGAACTCAGTAAGCAGGTGAATTAACTCACTGAGGAGACCTGGAGATGAAAGGAAGTTAGGGGAAATAGCATAAAACAAAGGAAGGGTTACAAAGGGCGAAGGGGAACATGCTACTACCTCCCCAAGCACTATTTCTAACATCAAAGCGGCAAGTTCATAAACTGTACCTTATAGCAGGAATGAATAAATAAATAACTTGTACTACATACAGGTGAAATGTTTTAAATGGCTAGGTTGTTTGCCCACCAGCAAAACCAATGTCAATCAGTTTTTTAAAAGAAATATGGCGATTTTACTTATACCATGTTGTCGAGAATATCGGATTTAAATTCAAGAACTCATTATTCTGTACAAAAATATTTTAATCGTCATCGCTAGTTGTTAAACTGTTTTACTTAAGTAATTTGAAATCCCGAATCTGAAGGACATGTACTTGCCTTAATAATCATCCGTATAATTTATTTCTCATTTTTAGTAGGTAATCATTTGACAGACATTTGAAGTGGGCTTCAAATAAATATATATATTTAAAAAAGTATTATTTATTAAAATAAACAGGTGAAAGCCATCCCTTTATTAATATTCAAAGATTTTTGGCTGGTATNTAAAAAAGTATTATTTATTAAAATAAACAGGTGAAAGCCATCCCTTTATTAATATTCAAAGATTTTTGGCTGGTATGTCGATAAAAATCACATTTATAAAAATTATTGAACGCCAGTTATAACTATGACAAACAAACAACAATAGAGTTTTTAGGAAAGAACGGAGTATTTTCTATTATGGTATATCACGCAGTGTTAGCTATTATGGTAGACTTTATAGTACATATGGATATTGTTATATGCCTATGTAGTTTAAAATTTTAATTAACTTCTTTTGATTCGGATGTGATGATCTACACAGCTTGCTTGAAGACATATCTTAGTCTGCATTTGATAAACAATGATTTCCTATGGTTCGTACAAACTCAGTCTTACTTGGCTAAACTATCCATGCTTATCAGCTAGCAAACACTACCAAATAATTTTGTATCTGCCAAAAATCATCAGCATTGCAAATTTTTTTTGTGTGTGGACACAAGTCTTTGACTCCCATCTCCTCTCTTGTCTTTACNAAAAATCATCAGCATTGCAAATTTTTTTTGTGTGTGGACACAAGTCTTTGACTCCCATCTCCTCTCTTGTCTTTACGTGTCACTGTACTGGCCGACTAAAAACTAACGGAATTTGCATAGGCAGAAAATAATTCGGAAATGATCTGCAAACAAATTTATTAAAAGCACGTTAATACAAACACTATGTGGGCCGAATTCGCCGGACACCAAATTATATTTTTTCCAGAGATACCAGCTGTATATCTAACCGTACGTCGGATCTCCATTTCCTTTCATTATAGCGTTTCCATNTCCAGAGATACCAGCTGTATATCTAACCGTACGTCGGATCTCCATTTCCTTTCATTATAGCGTTTCCATTTTTTTTTACAGGCTCTTGATAAACTCGGTGAACATCTGAGGGTATTTGTTTTCATTCTTATTGTTTTATTGTATCGTGTTGGATAGTGAAAATCTTTATGTTGGTCGAGGTTCTTATATGGGCCAGGGCCCATGCCAAAATATTGCCACAGTATGGCAAACATTTTATTGTCCAAAATTTTCTGGCGCTTGCCAGAGCTCATAGATCATTCTATTAAAACTAAAATCTCCTTCAAACAAAAATAAACAGTCCAAGAANCTGGCGCTTGCCAGAGCTCATAGATCATTCTATTAAAACTAAAATCTCCTTCAAACAAAAATAAACAGTCCAAGAACATTGTTCTATTGGCACAAAATTTCTCTGTCAACACAAGATACTCATTAGGTATATACTGATTGCCTAGCACTACCCAGGTCGACAAATTTCTATCCGAGTCATATAGCGTATAGTAAATTAACAGTACTTGTCTTAAACCCTTCTTAAGTTCTACTTTCATGTACCGATAACATATCCTTTTTCTATGTGAAAAAAAGGTAATATCCAAATATTTGTAATTATACTAACATTTGTGAAAAATGCAACACCAANCCTTTTTCTATGTGAAAAAAAGGTAATATCCAAATATTTGTAATTATACTAACATTTGTGAAAAATGCAACACCAAAAAGAATACATGTGATTCAAATTAACTTTATACCAAGGATCAGGTACATGACCATACACAATTGATTAGGATTACGTAACTGTACATTATCTCTGTTCTTGAGAATTCGGTATGGTGTGAAGCCCCCACATGCTGCAATCAGAGCCCCTAAACGTCGTAGTATTGAATCAAAGAGGACCTGGATAGGTTCAAGGGGAATCTCCCTCCACGCGGTTTGTATGCGAGTCCACAAAGCATCAACAGTGGTTGCTGAAGGTCTGTGACTAATACGTCGTTGACCAACCACATCCCAGACATGTTCGATGGGTGACCTATCAGNAAAAATCATTAGCATTGCAAATTTTTTTTGTGTGTGGACACAAGTCTTTGACTCCCATCTCCTCTCTTGTCTTTACATGTCACTGTACTGGCCGACTAAAAACTAACGGAATTTGCATAGGCAGAAAATAATTCGGAAATGATCTGCAAACAAATTTATTAAAAGCACGTTAATACAAACACTATGTGGGCCGAATTCGCCGGACACCAAATTANTCGGAAATGATCTGCAAACAAATTTATTAAAAGCACGTTAATACAAACACTATGTGGGCCGAATTCGCCGGACACCAAATTAATTTTTTCCAGAGATACCAGCTGTATATCTAACCGTACGTCGGATCTCCATTTCCTTTCATTATAGCGTTTCCATTTTTTTTACAGGCTCTCGATAAACTCGGTGAACATCTGAGGGTATTTGTTTTCATTCTTATTGTTTTATTGTATCGTGTTGGATACTGAAAATCTTTATGTTGGTCGAGGTTCTTATATGGGCCAGGGCCCATGCCAAAATGTTGCCACAGTATGGCAAGCATTTTATTGTCCAAAATTTGCTGGCGCTTGCCAGAGCTCATAGATCATTCTATTAAAACTAAAATCTCCTTCAAACAAAAATAAACAGTCCAAGAACATTGTTCTATTGGCACAAAATTTCTCTGTCAACACAAGATACTCATTAGGTATATACTGATTGCCTAGCACTACCCAGGTCGACAAATTTCTATCCGAGTCATATAGCGTATAGTAAATTAACAGTACTTGTCTTAAACCCTTCTTAAGTTCTACTTTCATGTACCGATAACATATCCTTTTTCTATGTGAAAAAAAGGTAATATCCAAATATTTGTAATTATACTAACATTTGTGAAAAATGCAACACCAAGAAGAATACATGTGATTCAAATTAACTTTATACCACGGATCAGGTACATGACCATACACAATTGATTAGGATTAGGTAACGGTACATTATCTCTGTTCTTGAGAATTCGGTATGGTGTGAAGCCCCCACATGCTGCAATCAGAGCCCCTAAACGTCGTAGTATTGAATCAAAGAGGACCTGGATAGGTTCAAGGGGAATCTCCCTCCACGCGGTTTGTATGCGAGTCCACAAAGCATCAACAGTGGTTGCTGAAGGTCTGTGACTAATACGTCGTTGACCAACCACATCCCAGACATGTTCGATGGGTGACCTATCAGGCGAACGTACAGGTCAGGGAAGCAATGGTACCAGTCGTTTATTGAAGAAGTCTTGCACATTCCTCGCCACGTGTGGTCTGGCAGCGTCCTGCTGAAATATGGCATGTAGAGTCGCCTAAAGGAGGGGCAGTATCTCTGGCTCTAAAACATCCCTGATGTAGCGGTAGCTATTCAGGAGTCTAGATTACTGTATCTTATGGTGCCCCAAACCATCGCACTTGGCGTCAGTCCGCTATGCCGCTTCACAATGCAGGCTGCCATATTGCGGTCACCACGGTAGTGTCTAACACGTATGCGGCGATCACTGTACGACAGGTTGAAGCGGGACTCGTCCGCAAACACTACATTTTGCCTCTNCGTCTAACACGTATGCGGCGATCACTGTACGACAGGTTGAAGCGGGACTCGTCCGCAAACACTACATTTTGCCTCTTAGCACGCCAGCGACGGTGGCCAGTGTCCACGTGCCCATTGCAGTCTGGGGCGATCGTGGTTTCTGGACAATGTATGCCGACGTGATGGCATGCGTGCTACTAATCGTGCCCACAGCAGACAGCGTCGAACCACGCAAGCATTCCCCTGGAGTGATTTCAGGAAACCAATAAGAAAGATATAAAAATGACTAGACCGAGACTCGAACCCGGGTGACCTTGAATACGAGTCCTGTGGACTATTACTGCGTCACTTGGCTCAGCAATTCCTTGTAGAAAGGATTCCAAATTGCACGAGGCGATGCCCAGAGTTGCTCTCGCCTGCTCAATGCTTGACTTCACCTATTATACACAAATCATTCGTTTTCATGTCGTTATTTAAAATTCAGTGAAGTAATTTAAAATGTTTGATTATACAAAATTTTAGTTTTACTAGTTTATTATCATTTTAGTGTCTAATTTTCGCTGTGGGTTATTTGTTGATTGCAAGAAGGCAGAAACGTTTTGGTAAAATATAAATGTGTTTCAGACTTTCTAAAGCCAGTAATTATCACACGCTGAAAACTATGCACAAAAATATACAGCAACTCGNTAAATGTGTTTCAGACTTTCTAAAGCCAGTAATTATCACACGCTGAAAACTATGCACAAAAATATACAGCAACTCGTAAAATGTAAACTTTCTGTAACCAAACATTCTCAGTTCTTACTCCGAAACCGAAATTATGACACAAAAACGAAGAATTCCTGCGAAAGGATTTCTGCGAAAGAGGTAAAGCCGAGCCTTAATTACAAAGAGTGGCGGGTGCCAAACTCTACTCGAGGAGCCNAAGGATTTCTGCGAAAGAGGTAAAGCCGAGCCTTAATTACAAAGAGTGGCGGGTGCCAAACTCTACTCGAGGAGCCTTACAATTGTCTTGCTGGAAGGAGGTTATTATATGTCATATCAAGCAGCTTTATCTAAAGTTTAGTGCGGGCTACCACGTTTGAATACTAGAACGTGGCCCTGGTAACATCTAGCACGCGAATGCCTCCCTTCCAACTTCAGGGAATTGCGACAACNTTATGTAATGTTTCATTCTTCGCCCGTTTAATAATAATCACAGTGACACTTGTTGAATATACGGCAATAAAGATAGAGTTTTCAAGAGTAACTAAAAATATGGTTTGCCCATGTATAACTGGTAACTTGTTCACTCCAGCAGATCGCTATATAAACATTACAACTTAATCTTCTCTAAAAAAAATACAAGCCGAATTGTATTGATAACGCCCATATGCGGACACTTTTCACAGCAAGTTATACCATATGAGACTGCATTTGATTATACTGTTGCGCTCTCTGCTTTGCAACACTTCCCTTGATCCGTCTCGCGCAAGCAAAGAAGGACCGAGTAGCAACGTGAGAAGTCCACGGCAATTTTTCAAAGGTATGCCGCCGCGCATTCCGCCGCATGCCGCCGCGATAAGCTTATCGCAACTCGCCCGCGCCTGAAATTCAGCGGGATTGAATGTCTCCGGTTGTCTGAAAGAGTGTTCTGATTCATTGCTCTAGCCTCTCTCAGCGACACTCGGGGTGCATGGTAGCTTGCAGATCGGGCCAACGAGACTATTTAATGCGATATGGATCTCCGAGACAATAGTTGAGAGTTTGGATCGTTGTGCGAAAAGTGTGCAAAGACAGCGAAGCGACGAGCCAGCAGAGCGTCGAGTGGATGTGAGAGTGAAGTTTGCGGACTGCGAGCTACGGTACAGTGAAGAGTGATGTCTGCGGACTGCAAGCCTCGGTACAGTGAAGTGTGAAGTCTGCGGACTGCGAGCATCGGTACAGTGGAGAGTGAGACTGACGGGCGGGACTTTTGAAGTGGATGAGTGTNTGAAGTCTGCGGACTGCGAGCATCGGTACAGTGGAGAGTGAGACTGACGGGCGGGACTTTTGAAGTGGATGAGTGTAAGACATTCTGAATGATGGCAATAGACAGACTGTACACGTGTAAATAATGAGTGTGAATTAAGAGACCATAACCCANAAGACATTCTGAATGATGGCAATAGACAGACTGTACACGTGTAAATAATGAGTGTGAATTAAGAGACCATAACCCATGTAGAATTACTGAGAATAACCTTTATTAAAATTGCTATTGGCATTAAAAAATTGGCCCACTGAGAATAACAAGTATAATATTGGTGATAGATAGTTTACTGCTGTAAATAATATATGTGCAAATAAGTGAAAACCAAATGTTGTTATTTTAATTTTATGAAAACATCCGTCCCTCAAGAACTCGAATATTTGGAGTATTGTAAAAATACACAATCTTTCAAAACTTTAATACGGAAATTCGGCCTTTCAATATAAAACATAATTTAGCCCTACTAATTGTCTCAGTGTTGATGTTCAGATATCTGGAAGGTTGTAAAATGCTTCATAATTCTTCCAATTTGCAAGCGGGTCCGCCTTGCGGGGCATTAAGCAGCTTAGCTAGAAGGAAGAGGGTGCCTGAATAGAGAAGAGAACGTTTCGGGGCTCTCTCCATTCCCGAGAGCGTTCGCAGCGAAACAGTGCGGAATTCATGGCAGTTAATGGCAGTTTTGCCTTTCATCTCTGCGTGTCTAAGAACAGCGGCGTCAGAGTTGGAACCAGAAATCTCTTCGTGGGTGTTTTTCTAGGGCGATGGGTGGAGACAGGGAATAAATTTTAAGCACTGTATTGAGTTCTGCGTTTATTACGCCCAGCAAAATTATCACATTTTAAAACATTATTATTATTATCATTCACATCCCCTGTCCATTCTTGTCTGAAACTGACAACTGCTGGTGGCGCTGTTATGTTAAAGGTAAAACAGTCTTTATCAACGGATTTAAATTAGATTTACGTTTCCAGAACCCGAAAAGAACAAATGAGAATTGTTTCCACTTTGTTTGTTTGGCCAATCTTTTGAAATTTTGTCTTATAATCTATGTTCAAAGGAATTAGATAATTCATGACTATAAAGAATTCAGTTTCATATTTTATAGCTTTATTAATGAAATAAATATTTGTACATAACATAAAAAAGATAAATTAGTTATTATTATATATGAAAGTTAGTACCAAAACATGCCAACTCCCGAAGTTCAAAAAGCAAAAATAAAAGCAATTTTTACAGTTAGAAATTACTTTCGCGTTTTCCTTTGCCAAGAAACTTGTAGTGATAAAAANCAAAAATAAAAGCAATTTTTACAGTTAGAAATTACTTTCGCGTTTTCCTTTGCCAAGAAACTTGTAGTGATAAAAACGTTATTTCACAAATGATAGAAACTTTTTTGTTATAGAGTAAGTTTTAATTAGTTTAAAACAAACATTTGCACATTTCTATAATTAAAACTCAACTGATAAAAATTTTAAGGGCGTGCAATTCTTTGAGTATAAAAATAAAAGTATAAGTAATAATAAGCAATGTTCGAAAATACAGGTGGTGGTAATTAGTGCCCTTAGGGATACAGAACAAANCAAAAATAAAAGCAATTTTTACAGTTAGAAATTACTTTCGCGTTTTCCTTTGCCAAGAAACTTGTAGTGATAAAAAAGTTATTTCACAAATGATAGAAACTTTTTTGTTATAGAGTAAGTTTTAATTAGTTTAAAACAAACATTTGCACATTTCTATAATTAAAACTCAACTGATAAAAATTTTAAGGGCATGCAATTCTTTGAGTATAAAAATGAAAGTATAAGTAATAATAAGCAATGTTCGAAAATACAGGTGGTGGTAATTAGTGCCCTTAGGGATACAGAACAAATGCAGAAATAAGTGAAGCATGTTTTATTTCAGGGAAATTAATTCCGTCTCTCTATGGCATGATGGGGAGTGCATTGCAGGATAAACCCGTTCTTCACTTGAAAAATAAAAACTTTAAATTGTACTTCTGAAAATAACTGCGAAAATGGTTAATAAATTTCCATTTTAGGAACAAAAATTTAGTAATAAATGTAAATTAAAATAGATTCTTAAATGTTATGTATCTTACTCAAAAATAACAGTACATTTATACGTTCTATTTTCTAGATTAATGAGACGAGGTTTATGAGAATCATGATGAGAAAGGATCGATTAAATTCATATGAATCAAATGTTTCAGCATTAACGCGAAATGGGTATCAAAATCCTTGGTGAAAACTAATTTTTTCTAGTAGACTACATTATAGATTTCCTTGTTAAAAGTCCTATGGTTGTAAACAGCACAACTTAAAGACTTAATGTTAGTTCATGGCCTTGTACTAAAGGGAGGTTATGGATTTAATGCGCTTGCGAGGTGAGTTTAGTAGACAGTTGAGAGATTTGGGTGGATCTTAACAAAGAGGTCTTGAGAGCCAATGAAGGTGAAATGAGATGAGAATGAAGCAGCGTCGGAATGCAAGGGTGGAGGAAAAGGAAGATCCTCGAGAAAAACCCCGCCGTCTGGTGCCATAGTCCGGCACGATTCCCAAATGCGAAAATTCGAGGGTGACCCAGTCAGGGATTGAAACCGGTTCGCCTTGGTGGCGCTTGGGAGAGTTGAAATAAACGCACCCTTGCCTCAGAAGCACAAAACAGCTCAATGTGGACAAAGTTATAAGTGTCAGAAAGCGATCTGGATTTGTATATAACCACTCCGTGTACCCATATTCAGAAGGGCACCAACCATATACCTCATAAAAAAAGTTTTCATGCTCCCGGTGGGCACCGAAACAATGTCGTGCGCGCTAAAAAGCACCTGCAAGTCAACCATACGACGTTAGGGTAGCTATAAGTTAACTTGAACCAGGAAAATGCAAAACTCACATTTCTATCAACCAGCAAGATATACTACACAGGTTGTGCATTTCCTCGAGTTGGCTTCATTTGTTCACTAGGGACTACCGTTACGAGAATCCATTTGCTAATAACTGGACTATTAGAATCTGTCAAGCCGTTGTGAATTAATCATAACTGACTCACATTCATCCAGGTCGTATCGAGTTACCGAAAGCCAAAGTACGCTTTAAGCATAACCTGTAAAATTGCAAAAACCAGAATTTTCCAGTTTTCTAACAATTAGTTTATTGTTGAGGGTCCAGCCGTTGCCACTGAGACTTGAAGATGTTTCTTGTATTATGCAATCCGGCACTGTAGCGATCACCGTAGTAAAGATGTGTCCATCGTCCAAGCAGGAATATTTTTGAATGACCTCCAGACCGTATTTAAGACAACTTTAATGCAACAACTTACCCGGCTTTATGACTAAAAATTTTATTTACCACGATATTTATAGGGGTAAACTTAACATTATTTCCTCAAAATTTTTTATGATAAGCAGGTATACCACAACGATATTCAGATTATCCAGATATATTTACAACATGAAATATTGTATCATCTATATGAGCTATTATTTCAACAATAAGAATAACACTATTTATTATAATCTTATGGGGAAGAATATCATCAACACGACAAACTATCTCTAGATCACATATAACCAGATCACTAGAATGAAGACATAATTTACCACCAACAGAACATACATACAATGAATTACCAATTTTGATTAAATTCTGATATGGCAGATTAGTGAAATAAATTTAAGACCTGAAAATAAAGATAAAGATTGCTTATATAATTTTCAAACTCATGATTACGGAGACTGCCAACCCATTCATTTCCTACCTCCACTCAGAAATACAACTTAATGCTTACTGATAAACACGTAGTTGGATTGTAATGTTCACAGTCCCNTAAACACGTAGTTGGATTGTAATGTTCACAGTCCCACCCCACCTTCTTAAGGTATTTCTACAGTTAGCGGCAGTGCGACAGCGGAAGTCTAGACAATCAGAGGCCAGCCAGCAGACGATGGCGATGCGACGGAGTGAGATTNAAACTCATGATTACGGAGACTGCCAACCCATTCATTTCCTACCTCCACTCAGAAATACAACTTAATGCTTACTGATTAACACGTAGTTGGAGTGTAATGTTCACAGTCCCACCCCACCTTCTTAAGGTATTTCTACAGTTGGCGGCAGTGCGACAGCGGAAGTCTAGACAATCAGAGGCCAGCCAGCAGACGATGGCGATGCGACGGAGTGAGATTCAACTGGTTCTGATGCACCTGCGACGTTTGCATGCGACAAGAAAGAAGAATAAGAAACCTTTTATTTGTAACAAAAACGTAACGACACATGATGTGGTGAGCATTTGGTGGAAACCGGTTGGTTGCTCCCAGAGATATGGCGTAAAAACCTTATTTTCTTAATCGGTGCTAACTACAAAACTGCCGAAATAAGATGTTCTATATAAGATTCTTCTAATAGAAAATTTCAGCATAAAATGTTTCGGTTATTTTTAAGTTATTAATTAATATGCCACGCTTATCAGAATTTTCAACTGGCCGCCATTTTGAAAATCGGCATCTGACCCCATTTAAATAATATAAATTTACGTGGCCTTCTGTAACACTAATGGTGTGCAAAATTTGCAGTAAATTAGCTGATTTGTTCTGGAACTTTAACAAAATGTTCAGTTTTTCACCTGGCTCTATTTTGCTAAAGAGGATGAGTGTATACATAATTGATGCTTTTAAATTATATTTTTAGCGTAAAAAATGCGTTGAAATAAGTTGAAATATTTCAAAGATATAACATATTAATCTAAATAATTTATATTGACACCATTAAAAAATTCTTGCCGTACCTAAAATACGTTAGTTTTTATAACCTACTGCAACACCACTACTTGTGTGGAAAATTTCAAGGGAATTAATTGATTGAATCCCCGATGGCATATAAATTTAATATTATTCAATTGACGATCTTCATAAACAGAGGGCCAAAATGATATGTATTACCACATTCCAGAGTAGCATAGATACATTATACAAATTTAAATTTAAATCGGTTGTATAGTTTTGTAGATAAGGCGCAATAGGCGTAAGTGTTAACATAGTCACCATTCTTAAAATAAGTGTTTGGCACTATCAAATCATATAAATTAATATGGCCTACCACAGTACAACTACTTCGCTAAATTGTGTGGGAAACGGTTGGATGTATCCGGAGATATGACATCAAAACTTTTTTTTTTAACATGGGGCAATCTTTACGAAATGGTGGAGAAATGAAGCTTTGTGAAGACAAATTTGATGGTTATAACCGATACTGCAACCACAGACAGATAATTTGAAATTTGGTCAGTAGTTTCGTAGATATAACATACTGGGCTAAAATATTTGTATGCCTACCATTTAGAAAAAAAAAGTGCCTGAACCACTTAAAACGTATCAGTTTAATGAAATGAAAACTACTAAACCGATTTTGGTTAAACGAACATTAATACAACTTNACCACTTAAAACGTATCAGTTTAATGAAATGAAAACTACTAAACCGATTTTGGTTAAACGAACATTAATACAACTTATGCATTATATACAAGCTGCACATGACCTAAAACATGTAAATCTCCACAAGTTCCAACTAACTTACGACACATCCATATTTCATCACCAAGTTCATATTTAAATTTTTTACGTGATTACTATACAGGAGCTTGAGCAGTAGGAATAACTGCAGTCTGATTTAAAACAGTTTCATGAATTGCAAAGGTCTTCCATCATATGACATCACGAATATCAATGTTGGTTAATATAACCTATTGCAGGAGCCGTTCAAGGTCACGCGGCGAGCCGGTTATTTCCGGCGCGTGACTCACCTTCTGGCAATGTGTATGTAAGTGAGAGCAAAAGTGTAACATGTAACTTCGCTCGCACCGCATCCTTCTGTCTGTGGAGTGGTTAGTGTAGCGATCGGACACGAGTAAGCCCACCAGTGCCATAGAAAATAAGTGGGAGCACGGGCTGATCGGGTTGGCCCCATCAGAGGTTCTCTCTGGTGTTCCGATCACTAGAGGTTGGACTCGTGCTGGCAGTGGTTAACTCNCGGGTTGGCCCCATCAGAGGTTCTCTCTGGTGTTCCGATCACTAGAGGTTGGACTCGTGCTGGCAGTGGTTAACTCTGTATGCTCGAGGAGGTCTGTAGAGATCGCCCCACTTAAATAAGGGCCGAGCGGTGAGCAGGCACCTGCTCCGGTAGTGTCCTGGCAAGACGTTAGGGGTCCGGATAATGCCCCGGCCAGACCACACGCTTGGTAATCTGAGTACGAGGATCTCAGGCCTTGTGAAAGGGTGCTCCTGGCGGAGCTTGTGTATCAAGTCGGGGCTAAGGGCTTGGTTACCTCAGGTGAATAGCTGCGACACCTGCGTCAAAATANGCGGAGCTTGTGTATCAAGTCGGGGCTAAGGGCTTGGTTACCTCAGGTGAATAGCTGCGACACCTGCGTCAAAATACAGAAGTATGGTGGCCGAGAGACTACTGTATTTGCATCACGTGTGTCATTAGAGAAGACACATCAGGCAGTTGGGGAAGAACAAATCAGCATCTTCCCAACTGCCAGAACCTGCAGCCACGAACAAGAACAGTGATTTCAACCAGCAACAGTGTTTCAGCCAGTCACAGTGATTCAAAATTCTACGAAGACACTACAGAAGGAAAATATATTTTCCAAGGAAGATTTTTAGGAATATTAGAGGACTTACTTCCGATGTTGCTAAACAAGATGACGTTTGTGTTGAGCAAGTTATGCAATGTCAAGAAAGTTATAAACTGATGTCTTTATTGTATTGATTTGGTGTTCAGGATATGACAGCTAATCCCGGTAGTGGATTATTAGAAATGCGTTTCATTAGAAATGTATCATAACAGTTCCGTTCCTCCAATAGGTTATATTAAGCAAATTGATATTCGTGATGTTATATGATGGAATACTTTTGCTATTCATGAAACAGTTTTAAATCAGACTGCAGTTTTTTTCTATTTCTCAAGCTCTTGTATATCATTCACGCAAAAAAATTAAAATTTGAACTTTGTTTGACCTAAATCAGTTTACATAGCCTGCCACAGTGCTACTAGTTCTAAAAATGTGATAGAAAAGTGTTGTTTTTTTTTCAGAGGTGTAACATAAATATTTTAAGTTATCATGTGATGCTGTATTACAAAATGGTGAACAATGGACATTGTGTGGACACATTGAATGATTATAATATATATTGCCAGCATACAAAGTTGAATTGGAATAAATTACATAGTTTCGATGTCAAAGCATAACGAGCTAAAATAGCTATATATTCGCCATTTTGAAAATAAGTGTGAGACCTACCTAAAACATGCTGATAGTATCCGTTCATACAGAATGGGACAACTTGCCGCAAGAGCGAATTGATGCCCTCATTCTCTGTATGCCTCGGTGTGTCAGGTGTCTTTGAGTCCTCAAGGTCACGCACGGTATTGTTTAATGTAGAGAGTGTTAGTAAAATAGAAGATAACACTGGTGTTTCCCAAAACAAACTGACAGTTAGTGTATTTTGTTTATTGTTATAATAAAAAATGAAAGTTATTGCAATATTTATCTTGTGTTGTAACACAGGCATTTGCAACATGTTTGCATAAAGAGGTAATGTTATATTTGTTACAATGAATCTTTGAGGAATTTTTTTTTTTATAGTTTATTACTTACATGCCAAATTTTGTTAGAATTGGTTGAATATTTTTCCAGATATAATGTAAAAAATGTATTTGCTTATGTGGTGTTATCTTTAAAAACGGCGGACCGATAATACTGTAAATGTTAAAATTCAATGCAAACACGATGCGTTGTTAACATACAAAGTTCGGTTTAACTAGGTTAAATGGTTCCCGATATATTACGACAAATCACCCAAAATATTAAAATGGCCACCATTTATAAATTAAGTGCCCAGCGTAGTTGGAAACAATAAAAGTCAGTGGCCTTACTAAGTTCTATGTGTGTACCGAGTTTGGTGAAATTTGGTTAACGCATTCAAAAATCAAAAGAGGATTACACAGACGCGCGCACACAGAAACACATACACAAGCAGACATACACATCTCATAAGACATGTTTTGCTTCTAAAAGTATGCTTAGTGGCCTTCGGGGGTTCTCCAGATCTGCCACTGGGCCTAAGCACTTGGCGGCCCTAAGGTAGGTGACGCCTACGGCGTCTCTAGATTTACTCGTCCGTACTCAAGCTATAGTGGAGCTCACAGGCGGGTACGTCAGTCAGGATTTAGGGCCGGCAACCATGACGAAAAGGGACAGCGCTAGGACGAAGCGACCATCGGCATGGGGAGGTCACGGTAGCAGGTGACATCAGGAAGAACACGAGTGCAGCGTCCAGGGGGAGATCCCGAAGAATTCACACGACGACGAACAAAACAACAAACCTCGAGGCAGAACAGAGGGACAGACGCCAGATTCCGCGAGCAGGCNGCGGAGCTTGTGTATCAAGTCGGGGCTAAGGGCTTGGTTACCTCAGGTGAATAGCTGCGACACCTGCGTCAAAATATAGAAGTATGGTGGCCGAGAGACTACTGTATTTTCATCACGTGTGTCATTAGAGGAGACACATCAGGCAGTTGGGGAAGAACAAATCAGCATCTTCCCAACTGCCAGAACCTGCAGCCACGAACAAGAACAGTGATTTCAACCAGCAACAGTGTTTCAGCCAGTCACAGTGATTCAAAATTCTACGAAGACACTACAGAAGGAAAATATATTTTCCAAGGAAGATTTTTAGGAATATTAGAGGACTTACTTCCGATGTTGCTAAACAAGATGACGTTTGTGTTGAGCAAGTTATGCAATGTCAAGAAAGTTATAAACTGATGTCTTTATTGTATTGATTTGGTGTTCAGGATATGACAGCTAATCCCGGTAGTGGATTATTAGAAATGCGTTTCATTAGAAATGTATCATAACAGTTCCGTTCCTCCAATAGGTCATATTAAGCAAATTGATATTCGTGATGTTATATGATGGAATACTTTTGCAATTCATGAAACAGTTTTAAATCAGACTGCAGTTTTTTTCTATTTCTCAAGCTCTTGTATATCATTCACGCAAAACAATTAAAATTTGAACTTTGTTTGACCTAAATCAGTTTACATAGCCTGCCACAGTGCTACTAGTTCTAAAAATGTGATAGAAAAGTGTTGTTTTTTTTTCAGAGGTGTAACATAAATATTTTAAGTTATCATGTGATGCTGTATTACAAAATGGTGAACAATGAACATTGTGTGGACACATTGAATGATTATAATATATATTGCCAGCATACAAAGTTGAATTGGAATAAATTACATAGTTTCGATGTCAAAGCATAACGAGCTAAAATAGCTATATATTCGCCATTTTGAAAATAAGTGTGAGACCTACCTAAAACATGCTGATATTATCCGTTCATACAGAACGGGACAACTTGCCGCAAGAGCGAATTGATGCCCTCATTCTCTGTATGCCACGGTGTGTCAGGTGTCTTTGAGTCCTCAAGGTCACGCACGGTATTGTTTAATGTAGAGAGTGTTAGTAAAATAGAAGGTAACACTGGTGTTTCCCAAAACAAACTGACAGTTAGTGTATTTTGTTTATTGTTATAATAAAAAATTTAAGTTATTGCAATATTTATCTTGTGTTGTAACACAGGCATTTGCAACATGTTTGCATAAAGAGGTAATGTTATATTTGTTACAATAAATCTTTGAAGAATTTTTTTTTTTACAGTTTATTACTTACATGCCAAATTTTGTTAGAATTGGTTGAATATTTTTCCAGATATAATGTAAAAAATTTATTTGCTTATGTGGTGTTATCTTTAAAAATGGCGGACCAATAGTACTGTAAATGTTAAAATTCAATGCAAACACGATGCGTTGTTAACATACAATTCGGTTTAACTAGGTTAAATGGTTCCCGATATATTACGACAAATCACCCAAAATATTAAAATGGCCACCATTTATAAATTAAGTGCCCAGCGTAGTTGGAAACAATAAAAGTCAGTGGCCTTACTAAGTTCTATGTGTGTACCGAGTTTGGTGAAATTTGGTTAACGCATTCAAAAATCGAAAGAGGATTACACATAGGCGCGCACACAGAAACACATACACAAGCAGACATACACATCTCATAAGACATGTTTTGCTTCTAAAAGTATGCTTAGTAGCCTTCAGGGGTTCTCCAGATCTGCCACTGGGCCTAAGCACTTGGCGGCTCTAAGGTAGGTATACCAGTAAAGTTAAAAAATATACAAGGAATTATACTATTCTGACAGGTCAGATCTCTGTGTAAAACCAGTTCCGTTTAGATGTTCAGTCTTCTATCCGGTATTCTGCAGGAAAAAACAATAAGTATATATGCACAATGTTAAAGTAGTCTTGCGACAGAAATAATATCTCTTGTTCAAAACTAGGCGGCAGGGTACGGCGTGTTATTCCATCGTTCGTAAAAATTTCTGTATACCACGTTTCTGGGATACCCTGTCATATTTTAGCGTGCTTGACTCGCATTTTCGATGTGTTTTGGGAAGGGGTTGATAGTGGAGTGGTTAGACTGCATGCCTTCCACCTAGGCGAAACGGGTACCAATTCCCGGCGGGGTCACTCCCGGATTTTCGCATGAGGGAATCGTGCTGGACGATGTCACTGGTCGGCGTGTTTCCTCGGGAAACCCCCCCCCCCCCTTCCGTCTTTGCATTGCGGCGCTTCTCAATACTCGCCTCGCTTCACCCTGATTGACTATCAAGACCTCGATGGTCAGAGCCGGCCAAATCTCGTCACTCGCTCGAACGAGTGGGGATCGGAGGTTTGTGGTGGTTTCGATTCCAACTAACGTCACTGCAGCCATGTTTCTTCGAGTGCTTTTTTCCACCCGTACTACAAGCACACTCCGGAAGAATTACTAGTCAGTTCGCGCATCCCCATTTTCTCGCGTATTATTATTGGCAGCCAAGGTGCGAGGAGGCAACAAAACACACATTAACCATCATCTTGCGGTTAGGGGGGGGGGAGCCGCTCGGCCTGGAGGGCGTGCAAGCTGTGTGACCCCTGGTCTACTCGAGCGGCAGTTCGGCGCCAAGTGGGCGTGGCCTGGCGTCATCCGAACACTCGGCTCCGAGGGACGAGGGCAGTCATAACTCACCCGAGCAAGACAGTTGCGCCGAGCTGGACTGGCGCCAGGGGCATATGAGGGGCCACAAGTCGGCGGTTGAAGTGGTACATACGTGAGGCAGCTTCATCAGCCTGGGATCAACAACGTGATACTACAATCATGGGCATCAGTATGGTGCAGGAGTTCCGTTCTCCTTTACGAACCAATTTCTACGGCGTTATTCTAAACTAGTTAGTAGCCCTGGCGTTCGGTAACTCAGTGCCCAAACTCCACAAACACACATAGTTTCTTGGACATACAGTTACACAAAAGACCTATAGACATATATATCCGTAAACGTACTTTCTTCAAAAAATAACTGTGTTCAAATTTGCAGCGTACAATGCCTGGAGAACAAGGTGGTGCGATCGTACGTGTAGGATAATTTGCATAAGAAGTAGGAGCGCGGCGCTGCATGTGTAACGATTTTGTTGTCGTGCGCCTACAACCTATGCAACTTGTCCTACACGCATGATCGCACCCCCTTGTTCTCCAGGCGTTGTACGCCGCAACGTTGAACACAATTAACGATATGAAAATACGTTTTCCTGATATACGTATACAGGGTTTTGGTATCACTACGAAGAAACTATATTCGGAGTTCGGCCACTGAGTTTTCCGAGCATTCTGTATCTTTAAGGCGCAAGCCGTTTGATAAATGTAGCAACCTGCACGCGCGTGGCAGAATACCAGCAGCGAAGTTTGTCCCGCCTCTTCTCTCAGTGTTTATCCTACGCCAGATGCCCGCCAGGTATGGCGTTCTGTCTTGGTATATTTTAGTGTACGTTGCAGGTAAGCAAGGATGGATGAAAACCAGCGCAGGCGAGCAGGGCTTCAGAAAATTTGGAAGTAACCGTGAATGGACTATAGATGCCAGTGTTATCGCACCGACAGTATTTCAGTTCCGAAAAAAAACATNGTTGGAAGTAACCGTGAATGGACTATAGATGCCAGTGTTATCGCACCGACAGTATTTCAGTTCCGAAAAAAAACATTCATTTGTTGCAACGCCTAAAACAGCATATTTGTCTGTGACTGCAAGGTTTAAAAATAAGAGTCACAAATTGTTCGTACGTACTAAAAAACAAAAACTCGTCATAATATCACGTGTTAAGAACGCCCGACCAGAAAACACTCAGCTACTCCCTTTTAAAACCGTGTGTTTAACCTGGCCCAATTTCAGGCGTAATGGTGTTAAGCCCTGCAAATCAGAACTGCTGAGGAGTTTGAAGGAGGTAGCAGGCAAAAACGGCACATGATGTGATTAAGGACGAAAATCTACTGATGTATAATTTTAGTGCGCCTTTGTGTACTGGTTAAACAACGGGTCTCCTGAATCTTACCGTAAACAGCTGTTTATCTGTGTGCGTCAATGCCTGTTTATATTTAATACTTGAGTTAGAGTTTTGCAACAACTTGTAGTAAAACGTATTTTCACACTACTCTACGACGCCGTGCAATAATAGACAACCCGGAACGGCTCTGGTAACATATTTGTTTTTGTTACACGGAATAGACGTGAGAAAGAACGTAGTGCCACGTGGTGGCCATATTCAGACCTTGATGATTTGGCAAGTTTTTTAAGTACTTAAGTACACTAATTGTCATAAAAACAGCCCCACCTAGAAAAAAATTATCCACGAAGGTTGAAAGCTGGTACACCCCGCCATTTCGGGTGATATTGCCATTGATTTAATTTTAACTTTCGATTATTCTTGTAAAGCTGCCAAAAGTTGCCTCGGAAAAGGTGCAGTAAAATCAATGTTGTTACATTTGTAAAGTTTCAAGACGCTGAATATTTCATATTTATACGTGCTTAGAGCATTATTAACAAGTTTCAGGTGGGTCGTCAAACTACCGAAGATTGGCTACGCGCTCTACTATAAAATACAAAACTACAGCTCCAGAAACCATCATGTAGGGCACTTATGAGTACAATTGTAATACATCCGTAAACAAAAGTTCTTTCATTATAATATTATAAGTAGCTATAATAAAATAAAAAAATCTTAATATCAAAATTTTTGTAGCTTCATTTTATAAAAAATTCATATATATCAATATTTTTAAAAAATCTGTATTTTCGTTTTCAATGTGAATACGCAATGCATACATTTCTAACAAATTATGTGCAGGTTTACATTGCGTCCACTTGAGCTTCAATGAATATTGTACCCCAAAATTTTTCATGAAATCTAATTAGAGATGTTTTCAGGGTCTATGTAAAAATTGTCAACGTTCAACACTTCGCAGAAAAACTCATAAAATTTTTTTTCTTAGGCAAACTGAATTTCATTCAGACGGCAGAGTTGTGTGCGAGTTTAAACTCGACTCCTATGACACCTGTGTAAGCACTATTCTCTAACATGGTGCAGAAACCATCAAGGAGGCAATGTTGAGGCAAATGTGCGCAATATATTGTACTTTCGCGCGATTAGGACTTCAAAAAAATACGGAATGAGAAAAATTAGTGTTTTGTAACAAATTGTCTTTCTTTTATCTCCGCGGTCCGTAGAAGTCAAGTCCAATTCCTTAAGGGGATAGCATACATTCAATCTTCGATTTTTCTTGAAAATCATCGTATAGAAAATTTATGACGATACATAAAAAAAATCAAAGCTAAGCATTACATTAATGACTACTTAACGAATATTTTTAATTTGTGNATTTATGACGATACATAAAAAAAATCAAAGCTAAGCATTACATTAATGACTACTTAACGAATATTTTTAATTTGTGCGGTTTAAACAATACATTATTTTCTCATATGGAATTGTTATTATTATATAATTAGGTAATATTTTATTACGGTTATAGATGTGAAACTAATCACGTAAGAAAATTAATTACGATTTCCATATAACTGTTAAGATGTTCCCTGTGCCTTGACTAGCTTGGCTTTTAAGTATTAACTCCAATAATAAAGTTGTTGAGGAAAATACGTAAATCCAAGATGGAAAGAATGCTTCCCCCTTGAGACGTTTTGGATTTTCAAAAAAAATCCAGTCTCACTGTAGAAACTAAAGTTCTGTTTTACATTCATAGTTACTTATCTATAATTAAAGATAATTTAAAGACACTATTTTATTTTATTCGACTTATAAATTTTCCGTATGTAACTGTGTAGTAACTGATTGACGGTGACAGATGAACCTGCTTGTTGTATTGCATATTATTTACATAAATTGAATGTAAATATGACATAGAGGCCAACTGTAAACTAACCAAATCGTTAAAGTGAATTATTTTAGTGTGAAACACACTTTAAAAATTATTAATATTATTCACAGTTCCTTTGCTTGAGTAATATTAGTCACTTCTTGGCAGTATTTTTTTTTTTTTTTTTTTTTTTTTTTTTACTGAAAACTATTTCTCTTTGCCATTATTTCTTTGACGCTTATACAATTTAAGCATTTATGCGAAATAGCATATTTTTCTTAGGTGAACTGTTTAAATAGATTGGGATCACATAATTGAAATGTTACATATCAGTGTTAATAAAATATACAATTTAAAATTTTGGGTATAAATCTTTGAAGTATAATATTTNTAAAATTTTGGGTATAAATCTTTGAAGTATAATATTTGAGTTGCGCAACGAAATTTAATTTTTAAAAATACAATACAAATGGTTCTTAATTAAAACAGAATACATCTATAAGTAAAATATTAATTTCTTTATTTGCAAATAATTTTATAAAATGTTTCAGACCACATAATAAAAATGTTCTGTGCATTAATAAATAAAACCGTATTTTCTAAAAGTAAGTGAAATCATCAAATAAGTAGTTCACAACTCAAATAACATAAGTTGATCAAAAATTAAATCACTTTTGATTTCGTTCACTTTAATTTGGGCAAATAGTGCAGTGATGGGCACTGATACCGCTGTAACCGGGACAGCGAGAACAGAAGTAGGACGAAGCTGTGCACAGCGCAATCAGTTTTCGTGAGGCCAGAACGTCAAGTGAGTGGCTATAACGCCACGTCGGTACTTTCTGCGGAGACACGAACAGATTACAGCTCTCGGCGGAGGGCGAATCTTTTTGACAACAGGAAGCATGGTGGTCGNATTTATGACGATACATAAAAAAAATCAAAGCTAAGCATTACATTAATGACTACTTAACGAATATTTTTAATTTGTGTAGTTTAAACAATACATTATTTTCTCATATGGAATTGTTATTATTATATAATTAGGCAATATTTTATTACGGTTATAGATGTGAAACTAATCACGTAAGAAAATTAATTACGATTTCCATATAACTGTTAAGATGTTCCCTGTGCCTTGACTAGCTTGGCTTTTGAGTATTAACTCCAATAATAAAGTTGTAGAGGAAAATACGTAAATCCAAGATGGAAAGAATGCTTCCCCCTTGAGACGTTTTGGATTTTCAAAAAAAATCCAGTCTCACTGTAGAAACTAAAGTTCTGTTTTACATTCATAGTTACTTATCTATAATTAAAGACAATTTAAAGACACTATTTTATTTTATTCGACTTATAAATTTTCCGTATGTAACTGTGTAGTAACTGATTGACGGTGACAGATGAACCTGCTTGTTGTATTGCATATTATTTACATAAATTGAATGTAAATATGACATAGAGGCCAACTGTAAACTAACCAAATCGTTAAAGTGAATTATTTTAGTGTGAAACATACTTTAAAAATTATTAATATTATTCACAGTTCCTTTGCTTGAGTAATATTAGTCACTTCTTGGCAGTATTTTTATTATTTTTTTTTTTTTTCGTTTTACTGAAAACTATTTCTCTTTGCCATTATTTCTTTGACGCTTATACAATTTAAGCATTTATGCGAAATAGCATATTTTTCTTAGGTGAACTGTTTAAATAGATTGGGATCACATAATTGAAATGTTACATATCAGTGTTAATAAAATATACAATTTCAAATTTTGGGTATAAATCTTTGAAGTATAATATTTGAGTTGCTCAACGAAATTTAATTTTTCAAAATACAATACAAATGGTTCTTAATTAAAACAGAATACATCTATAAGTAAAATATTTATTTCTTTATTTGCAAATAATTTTATAAAATGTTTCAGACCACATAATAAAAATGTAGACACGTAATTATTTATTAACCGTATTTTCTAAAAGTAAGTGAAATCATCAAATAAGTAGTTCACAACTCAAATAACATAAGTTGATCAAAAATTAAATCACTTTTGATTTCGTTCACTTTAATTTGGGCAAATAGTGCAGTGATGGGTACTGATACCGCTGTAACCGGGACAGCGAGAACAGAAGTAGGACGAAGCTGTGCACAGCGCAATCAGTTTTCGTGTGGTGTGGCCAGAACGTCAAGTGAGTGGCTATAACGCCACGTCGGTACATTCTGCGGAGACACGAACAGATTACAGCTCTCGGCGGAGGGCGAATCTTTTTGACAACAGGAAGCATGGTGGTCGCTCTGTTGAAACTTCCGCTAACACTACGCTTGTGAACGAACTGTATGACGATTGTTGGGACGTTGTCATCTGTACTGTCGTACAGCGCGTGGGCATTCGAAGCTCCTGTGCCTGTACCTTTAAAGGGAAAAAAACAGGAGACTTGCTCTAGAGTGACACACAGTGTGCACAGCCACAAAGTCAGTTCAGACGTCGTATTTTGCCACTTCAGGTATCAGAGTAATCCATGCCGTGCACACCGGCCAGGTCCCTCAGTTTGAAGCCAGACAACAATCGAGCACCGCCGTGCTTTAACTGGCTGCAGTTGAATGCAATCCAGTAGAAAGATTTTACGCTCCTGCCAATCGCGGTGGGTGGGCGTGGTTACCTCCTCACCTGTCAAACAACATCGTACAGAGCGGAATCTGTACGTGCCACCTTGATGGGACATAGGCCTATCCCGATGTTAGGACAGCACAAGGGAACAAACACGCGTCAGAAATGATCTGTGTGACCCAGAATGACCACCAGAAGAGAGGAACATATCATCGGCCGACAGCTGTGAACTTTTAACTTCACCAGTAGTNTTGACCCAGAATGACCACCAGAAGAGAGGAACATATCATCGGCCGACAGCTGTGAACTTTTAACTTCACCAGTAGTCTCCGTTTCCATCATTCAGGGACACACAGTGACATCTCAGCATCACTAAAATAATTTGCATGATTTTTTTTTTTTTTTTTATCATTTGCTAACAATTTTTTTTCTAAAGAAAGAAATTGTTTCGTTGTAAATATTGCAAAATATATTTGTAATATTACAAATTAAAGCTTATATTTCAAATGACATTGCCAACAAATTGAAAGAAAACTATTTTTATAGCGATTTCCAAAACAAATACAATAATGAAATAATACTGGAGGAAAACTATTTCGAATCGTATTAACAGAACAAGAAAGACAAAAGCAAAGATACCTGCTGGTACCGAGATTCGAATTTAATGTGTCTGTGTTTTATCGCACGAACTTTGGCACACGCGAGACAATGTCTGTTGAATTATTCAGAAGGACGTATTTAGATATACACCAATGCCGTACCCAGGAATTGAACCCGGAAACCCCGCGCCTTAAGCAGGCACGCAACTAAATGCACCACTGAGGTCGACAGTGCAGAACTATTTCACCTTACACATCTTGTATTTGTCTTAGTGGTGTGATTATCCTTATTAACTCGGCAATAATATAATCTTACCTCTTGGAGAATACTGAGGTTAGAAATTTAGGNGTGGTGTGATTATCCTTATTAACTCGGCAATAATATAATCTTACCTCTTGGAGAATACTGAGGTTAGAAATTTAGGTAATTACTGTGTCGCAGAGCGGGAGCCCCCGCAAGAAATCCTACCACTCTATGACAGCGACGTTCTACTCCCTTTCCTTACATACCACTCATTTCGTAACAAATAAGTCTTACCAAAATCTTTCAATCAGCAGAGTTTCAATTTCACAGAACAAATACACAACGCAGTCGCAAAATATTGCGAAAAGTTCAACCATCCTCTGATACAGATTGGATTATCAAGTGTTTAACCCGCAAAATTGTAAGAAATGACCAACAGACGGTTTGTTTTATTTCGTTTATATGTGAACTTGTTCTTTTTATTTTTTTCATATAAAATGCCTAATATTAAAAATACAAGTATAATATACTTTAAAAACAGCCAAAAAAGGATTTTAAAAAACTTTATATTAAAAATGTTTACAATGAATAAGTTATATAAAGTTAAATTAATGATGGGCTTACAGAGCATAACAAACACAGCCCAAATATTGCAACGTTTCAAAAATTTTCTGATTACAAAACACACTTATCATAAAAATATTTTCCCTATAAACGCCCCATAGTAAAGCCCCTATAAAACATGAGAGGATATGTCTTCTGCCAAGTTAATATCCTATCATGTTGATAAGATACCCCATCCTCTCTGTCTTCCCAAGACGAAATACAGCCTTTTTTATATACCTTGATGAGTGTTGAGAAACATCCCAGATGGTTTTCGAAGTGGTTCGAGTTCAGAAAATTCAAACCTTGATGACGTAGACCGTTTCGTCAGACGGTTGCTAGACGCCGGCCGTACACTTTGGAAGGATGCGGCATTGGAGTGGTGAGGGGTGGGAGGCAGCCTCGTGCCTCGCACCTTCAGTCTTCGCTCGCCTGCCAAGCCGCGCACCCGCGTCGAATGCGACGTCCTCGCTGGCAACGTCAAACGGGTCATCCACGAAGTAAGCCTCAGCTCCCTCGTCGATAATCCCACGTAAGACGTATCATTTGTGGCGTAGAATAATTAATTATGATGTACTGCGTTTCAGCACCGTCGCAACTGCATTTCAGAATGATTGTTCAGTCTGCAGGTACCGTAGATTGAACAGTGGCGTAGATGGAGTTTCGTAATTTTAGATCATACTGTTTTATGAACTTCGTGTCGGGATGACAGTTACAGGCAATGTAAATAAAAAAATAAATATAGTTACAACCTGATCGGTTGGTTACAAAAATAAAAAGGCATAGGCCTGTGTAATAGACATAAAAAGTGATCGTACGAGCTTTTAAAGTAAAGTAAAATGGCAATTAATATACTATACTCCAAAGAACGATGAAAAAAAATTTCCGCCATCTCAATGGTTACTGATCAATAGCATGTCATTCGCAAACACGTTTATTTGTTTTAAGTGAAATACGCGTTACAGAATATAATAGTTTGTAACTTGACTTCGCGACTTAGAGTGATTTCTGGCCGTTACAAAAAATCTTCTAGTTGTAATACAAATACTGCTCTTGAAAAGTTATATAGAAGACATGTTATAAAGGATATGATTGTATCTTTATGAACTTTTTATACTTACAAAAAATTTATCAGTATAAATTAGAAAACCNTAGTTACAACCTGATCGGTTGGTTACAAAAATAAAAAGGCATAGGCCTGTGTAATAGACATAAAAAGTGATCGTACGAGCTTTTAAAGTAAAGTAAAATGGCAATTAATATACTATACTCCAAAGAACGATGAAAAAAAATTTCCGCCATCTCAATGGTTACTGATCAATAGCATGTCATTCGCAAACACGTTTATTTGTTTTAAGTGAAATACGCGTTACAGAATATAATAGTTTGTAACTTGACTTCGCGACTTAGAGTGATTTCTGGTCGTTACAAAAAATCTTCTAGTTGTAATACAAATACTGCTCTTGAAAAGTTATATAGAAGACATGTTATAAAGGATATAATTGTATATTTACGAACTTTTTATAATTACAAAAAATTTATCAGTAAAAATTAGAAAACAAGTTTATTAGTTTAGTGAACGCTGGCTTTAACCCCATTTTTATGAGGCGACTTGAAGACGAATATTTTTCTCGGCGTTCCTTACGCCGTCTTCTATTGAGACTCCAACCATTGTAACTTCGTAGGCAGTTTTTTTTTTGTATTAGAGTTGTACGAACGGTTCGAGAATTACAATGAATCCTCCTTAGTACCAAATCCAAAATTTGTCTGTAAACGGACGATCACCGTACTGTAATACGGGGGATCACTGGACAGAGCACAGATCCGAACTTTACTGCTCAGCGACACACCGCCACAGCTGGAGGTTCAATGGCGTGGAGTAGAATCTCGTGTGATTCTTGGACATTACTTGTAATGACCAAGTGAGAGCTGACGGCACAGCGGTACATCCGAGCAGGACACGCTGCGACCTCGTGTGTTTCTTCCCACGGCGCCGCTCCAATAGGCTATTTGCCAATAGGGAAATGCCCGACCAATTTGCGCACGGATTTCTTATTGTCGTCAATACCCTGTGGTGACCAGCCCACTATCTTTACTTGTCACCTATGCAACACGAATAGATCAAGCTGGGGCGGCAGCTTCAGCCGTCAACGTGTCTGGAGAACATGGAGCAGCAGTTACAACTATGGCACTTTCTTCGATAGGACAGCTTTAGACGTCTCTACGAATCCATATCAGATCCTATTAACCGTATGTATGGACGCTAAGAATGGTTCACAAGTATAAAATATAATTTTGTAAATGTACAGATTTGCCATAGAAAACGGCTCATGTGTATTGGCGTAACAATCAGCTCTTTGTTACATCGTTAACATTTCGTACAACCAGTTTCATTCCACCCTTCTTCTGTTCCGGGTATTTTTTTGGCAACGGATATATATGTGACGCATAATTTGATTAATTTTTTATAAATAATAATGTAATATTTTTTGTAACTAAACTCAGGTTTTTTTTCCCGCCATCAAGGGTTGGTCTGGCTACGACACCACCGCGACTTCTGCAAATGAGAGAACCTCGGCAGTACTGTCAGTTTCTGAGCACAGATGACTACAGGACGTTCGCGGTAGATTGAGGCTGCGACGGTGCTGAAACACCGCACATCCAGCATTAACATCGACGCAGAAAACTGTACACCCCAACACGGGGATAGATCGACGGGGGAGCTGAGGCTAACCTCGTCGGTGACCCGTTCGACGTACGTCGTCGTGGGCGATTGTACCGACGCGGCCATGTGTCTTGGCAGGCGAGCGCA
>NQII01000606.1:460893-479716 GCA_002778355.1 Clitarchus hookeri | reverse complement strand
CATGTGTGTGTGTGTGTGTGTGTGTGTAGCAGCGCGTCGCGAGCGATCGACTATCGATCTTGCGGAGTTGCGTGGTTCGACCCCTAGGTGAACCGCATCCCTCCGCACGGACAACGAAACCACGCCACTTCAACGTCGCTCGACACACACACAGCGATGCATGTTGAACATTGCCTGGCATGTTCGCGCCCGCTGCCTGCAGGACGGCAGGAACGCTGGCGATCTCACCAACACCAGTCTCGACAAACGCCATTACAGACGTCCCACGCGGTTGATCGAGTACTTCTCGAGGACATGTTCAAAATTAAAACCTTCCTTTTTTTCCCCTTCATATTTCCACCGTTACCAAGAGTGCTTAGCGCTTTCGGTCCCCATGTACAAGATCGAAGACATGTTGGATACTTTTGGCCGGATATGTTTTACGGCAAGGCGCTCCGTATTTTGATACTTTTTTTTTCCTTATAAGTAATATACTTAGCGCCAGTTCTCCTTTATTGTTTATGAATGGTTAACACAGATTACATTTAGCACGCAGAACTTCGTTTTCTGCCGGTTTCCCGTGATGCAGTCGGTTGGTGCGCCGCTGGTCTACAGTGCAGGAGGTTCTGGGTTCAATTCCCATGTAATACATGGGTGTTATTTTAAGTCAGTTCATAAATTAGTTCGTAAGCCGTCCCCGTGATGATAAGCCTTCAGGCATAACACCGAGGGACGTTAATAAACCCCATACAATACAAGTTCGTATACCCACTGGTTGCAATATGCACACTCAGCCAGATTATAGTGCACGCGAAAATATTGCATGACTGCAGCACATCAACTCGAGATGTCTTCCAGACTGGACAGGTTAATCACAATTATGGCAGCGAATTACGAATAAGAGTTCCATAACTGAACGTATTTTTTGTAAATACATTGATAGCCGCTCAGAAACGTTTCAACTTTTTTTTATGAAGTTCAGAGTAAAATGTTGCCTAATAGCAATAACGCTATGTTTTTAACACCTTCATAGGTCATTGATTAACACGCGCATACTAAGATTTGTAAATCCACAAGTCTCACAATATGCGAAAATAACAAAGTAAGTACGTCGTTCAGTAATATTCTGTCAACAGTTCTTCAATTTCATGTATTTACCCAACTGTAAGTCCTCCCCAATTAATCCACAGTATTTTATTCTGTGGCAATAAAATTAATAATCAGGGTGAATAACAACATTTATTTCAGTACGATGTAAGGCTTTGCGATTGNTATTCTGTGGCAATAAAATTAATAATCAGGGTGAATAACAACATTTATTTCAGTACGATGTAAGGCTTTGCGATTGTTTTCTGTTCAGATTTTCACCCGATTAGCGCGAATTCAATTATTTTATACTCGTATTTTAACATACTTCCTCTGGCTTCTATCAGCTCCTGAAAACCATGATTTTCTATTAACTTTTACATTTAACGTGTGGATGAGGTATTAAAAAAAAATCACTCATGAATGACACACGCGGCTGATTCTGTACACAGTAAATAATGAGTGCTGAGTGCTTCCTTGTGAAAGCTTCCCCATCTCTCGTTCATGAATGAGTAATGGTATCCNCCCATCTCTCGTTCATGAATGAGTAATGGTATCCTCACCGAGAACGTAGCACGTTGTACACTTGCGGGAAGAAGCACTAGCTCGTACCAAGTGCAGGGTACACTGTACCATTTGTGTTGGCACTTGTCTCATGTCTACATATTACTCTATAATTATATTATTATTTATTTGGTGTTTCGCCAATTTTTTGTTTCTATTGTAACGTGCTCTAGTTTTGCTTGATATTTAGTTTTATTCACTTTGAAGTGGTAAAACCAACCTTGTCCTCTAAAAAATATTGTGATGTTTAAATATTTATCTGGGTTTTTTTTCTTGTTAAAAAATATATTTTTCTTCGTGCTTATTAATTATTTATGCACCAAATATTGTGTGAAGTGCTAATTTTCAAGTATCTAAATGAAAAAATTATTCGTGATATAATTTACTTCTTTCCAGACTTTCGATTTTTGTATCGATTAGTCGCGCGAGACCACGAAGTCCGAAGCATACGTTTGTATATATATATATATATATATATATATATAGGTTTCCACTCTTGTAACTCCTTTCTTCTTCGTTCTTGTCACACGGCATGTAGTCACTTTGAAAATTCCTATTTTTGGAATCCTTCATCATCATAGGATAACTTGACTTTTATCCGTCGTTTTTGGGTAAATTTGACTGCGGATATTCTATTCGACGTGGTTATATTATTTTTGTGATTTCGGTCCTTTTTAACATTGTTATTGCCTTTTAGCTGTTTGCGGCATGCGCCGATAATCTTGTGGCCAGTCATCTCATCACTGTGATGTGTTGTGAGTCGTACAACCATTCGTGGCATGCCTGCCGCAGGACCTATGGATGTGCTCCAGTCCTTTCTGCTGTGGACTGACGCGACACCAAGTAAAATTTCAAGTTAGTTAATTTGGACAGTTCAAGAACGACATTGTTTTGTCTTCAACAACTTTAGTTCAGTTAATGAAAAAAGAGTTTAAATTACATTTTTAAATAATGTATAATGCAACTTTTAAAAGAGGTGATGGCGGATACGCGATAATATATATATTGGCCAAAATGAAAGGAATATTATAGTTTTTAAAAATGTAATCAGGCATAAGTAGAATATACTAAAAAAATGAAAATACTCATGCTATAAAAGTCGATTTATATGTATTTCTATGGAGATTACTGCATAATACTCTTGTTGTAGCAAAAAAATGTTAAATAGAACTAAAGTGTTCAAAAGAAAAGATTTTTTATTTTATTTTTTGGTTAATTATATTTTTAAGAAATTACTCTTTATAATATATAATTCATTAACTGTCAAGTTGTGATTGATAAATTTTAATCTACACCATGAATGTACCTGTTGCTTATTTATTACGTTTAAGTAATAAATAAAACGGGAGCACGTCCCTATAACTTGCTTTCTGTAGTAAACTCTAGTCTACCCAGGAACATAGATCCCATCTTCCATTGATGTGCCATCCGTATGTTCTGATGAGTGTTCCTATGCGTGCCCGCGTTTCTGTCACGAAGGTTATATTCATAACTACACCACAATAATACGTAATTATAACACTTGGTCTCGTAAGTTAATGCATCACTGTAAAAAAAAAAAAAAAGCGTAAATGTACACATACAAATTTTTGGTGATTTTAAAATGTTGTATGTGTAATTTGTAAAAATAATTAAAGTGCATGTAATTATACACAAGTCTTCTTAATAATCCAGAGAGTACTACATGTCTTTGGGGAAAATGCGTGTATGTGTGGCTTAATAAACACAATGTTGGGATTAATTTAAACATTTTGAAGTATGTGTAAAAATACACCCACTCACTGTATTCAAACCTGAAGTTGTGTGTTTTAACTGCTACATAGTCGTTGTATGAACTTCCAATATCAACATAGTTGTACATCTTCAATTGAGTTATTTTGCAATGGCCATGTGTGTATGTAAACATGCATTACATTCTGGAGTATCTGTGAGCGTATATTTACACAGAGAATTTTGGCAATTTCGCAAGTCTATGTTTAATTGGATAAACAAGTACAGTAGTTGTAATTCTACAGTAAAGTTCCTGTGAATTTAAATATAACTACAAGTATTTGTTTAAAACATTCAATCTAGCGGTGGGGAGTAGAATTACTTCGAACTCCTTTTGTGTGTTCAAAAATAAAATCTTAACTCCCGCTCATGGAGTATGATGGCTTTTGTATATAACTACCTATTATATATCTGGTGTCAATTGTTACGAAAATTTTGCAAATAGCTTTTTATAACTCTCTTAAACTGCCAAGATACAAAACGGAGTAAAATAACATGAAAATTATAAAAATTCACAAAGTATATGAATTAACTTCATGCAGTTGTAAAATAACATAAGCCGACTGTAAAATTGCTTAGTAATACAGTAAAAGAAGTACAGAAATTGTGTAAATACGATTCCAGCGAATCTGCGATTTCACTTTTTTGTTAGTGAGAAAATACACATACACAGTAACGAAATTACAGTTACGATGTCTGTGTGAATTTACTTTCCAGGCAGAGAAAATACACGAATGTTGCAGTTTATTTTCTGCTACATAGTAACAGTAATTTTACAGCAATCTATGTAAAGTTATTTCTACAATGTATATGTTATTTTACTTATACGTAGGATATATTTACTTGGACGTCGAGTAAAAAACATTGACATATGTAGGTGTAAAATTACACCGATGTCAGTGGAGACACTAGTGCCACATACATTTAGTGTAAAATTACAAATATTTTTTACAGTGTACTTAACTGGACGGATTAACTGACGAAGTAAATTTGAACACACATTTCCTTTTATTCAANAAGTACAGTAGTTGTAATTCTACAGTAAAGTTCCTGTGAATTTAAATATAACTACAAGTATTTGTTTAAAACATTCGATCTAGCGGTGGGGAGTAGAATTACTTCGAACTCCTTTTGTGTGTTCAAAAATATATCTTAACTCCCGCTCATGGAGTATGATGGCTTTTGTATATAACTACCTATTATATATCTGGTGTCAATTGTTACGAAAATTTTGCAAATAGCTTTTTATAACTCTCTTAAACTGCCAAGATACAAAACGGAGTAAAATAACATGAAAGTTATAAAAATTCACAAAGTATATGAATTAACTTAATGCAGTTGTAAAATAACATAAGCCGACTGTAAAATTGCTTAGTAATACAGTAAAAGAGGTACAGAAATTGTGTAAATACGATTCCAGCGAATCTGCGATTTCACTTTTTTGTTAGTGAGAAAATCACATACACAGTAACGAAATTACAGTTACGATGTCTGTGTGAATTTACTTTCCAGGCAGAGAAAATACACGAATGTTGCAGTTTATTTTCTGCTACATAGTAACAGTAATTTTACAGCAATCTATGTAAAGTCATTTCTACAATGTATATGTTATTTTACTTATACGTAGGATATATTAACTTGGACGTCGAGTAAAAAACATTGACATATGTAGGTGTAAAATTACACCGATGTCAGTGGAGACACTGGTGCCACATACATTTAGTGTAAAATTACACATATTTTTTACAGTGTACTTAACTGGACGGATTAACTGACGAAGTAAATTTGAACACACATTTCCTTTTATTCAAAGTGCCTTCGTCAAATATATTTAAGCCTTTACCAATTGATATATTTTATTTGCAGTTTCAGTTGCTACAAACAAGAAAAATGTAATGACTAGTACTGTAAGACTACAATACAATTGTTTCGTTGCCACAACCTTTGTGTTCGAATGTAGTAATATGAACCTATCAATTCCCAGCCCAGTTGCACGGTATGTTGGTAATAGAGCCTCGCGGTTTGCATTACCAGTCAAAAATAATATTCATGTTCGCTATGTCCACTTTTATAGTGTACACTGGATCTAAACTGATTGTATGGATTCTAAGAAAAAACAAGCTCATAATAACATTCTACTGTTAAAAATATAGCATTGCATTAATAAAACAACAAGTTGCTGCTATAACTAATGAGCGTACTCTCCTCAACTCGGGTGCAATAAATTGTTTAAATAATTTTTAAAAGCTGAGTTGGTAGGTAGGACTTGAGTTCTTTTTGAAAGCAATAACAATATAAATTAAACCAAAAACATTATGCAACAGTAGTGAGAATTACAAATACACACGTGCCTTCCCCGGGACTTGAACCCAAGGTAATTTCGTACAATACGCTANTCCCTTCCCCGGGACTTAAACCCAAGGTAATTTCGTACAATACGCTAACGTGTAATCAATTGCATTATGGAGGTCGGATTCGAAGTAATAACTTTGGATTTAATCAGTCTAATGTTTCGTATGGTGCGTAATTTTGAAAATAAGTGACTGAGCCACATAAAACATGTTAGTTTACATGGGCTACCGTACCGCTTCTTGTCAAAAAAATTTGGTGGAAATCGGTTGTTTGGTCCATATGATGATATCGTACAAAATTGCCAAAAAAAGGAATCTCTGCATGCAATGCTTCTAGTCTATGCTGCCTACACACACATTTTGGTTGATGTTGGTTAAATGGTTTAATATATGTGACAAAATTACCTAAATTATTTATGATGCCACCTTTTAGAACATCGTTGTCTGGCCCATTTAAATTAATGGAAGTTTAGATGGCCTTATCTGCAATTTATGGTGTTCACAATTTGGTACGACATATTGGAAATTTTCCAGTGTAACATTAGGTGGGAATCAGTTAATTGGTCCTCGACATATTTTATAAAACCTCTTCAATTTTCTTCGGGCGATCTTCGTAAATTGAAGGAAAAATGCAATGTAGTAGCACATTCGATTATTGTATACTGTCAATATACGAAAATAAGTTAAAAAGACTATATAGTTTCATTGATGCAGCACACAAAAATGTAATGATTTTATAGCCGCCATTTTGAAAAAAGTGTGTCTCATTTAAAAAACACGTATACTAATATTGCTTATCACATCTTCGCCAAATTTGGTAGGAATCGGTTTATTTTTTCCCGAGATATGAGGTATAAACATTAATTTTTTTTGGTGGGGCTACCTTACAAAATGGCAGAGAAATAGGGATAGAAAAATACGATGGTTGTAATAGGTATTGGTAGCATACAAGTTATGTTGGAATTTGTTTAGTTAGTAAAATATACTGAGCTTAATTATTGTTATAGCCACCATTTTGAAAATAAGTGCCTGACCTACTATAAAAATACCAGTTTACACCACCTGCTGCAGTACTCATTGTCTGCCAAATTTGGTATGACTGTAGATANTCTAGATATAACAAAAAATTTATTTATTCATGTGGCACTATCTTACGAAAGGGAGGACAAAATATGCAATGTGTAGATACAGTTGATACTTTTAATATGTACTGCCAGCATACCACGTTAATTTGGAATTGATTACATGGTTTCGACGAAGTAGCGTTCTAGGCTAAAAATAGCTATATGACCACCATTTTGAAAATTAGTGTGTGGCATGCTTAAACACACTACGAAGCATTATCTGCCTCAGTACTACGTGAATTCCAAATTTGATAGGAATCGGTCAATTGTTGCCTGATATATTACATTGAAATGTATTTATTTGCATGAGGTTTTCTTGCAAAATGGCGGAAAAAAGATGCTCCATGTAGTTACAGTTGATTGTTTTAGTATTTACTGCAAGCATATAAATATGAGTTGGAAGTGATTACATGGTTTCGACGAAATAGCATTTAAAGTTAAGATAGCTAAACGTCCACCATTTTAAAAATGAGTGTTTGGCGTAATTAAAACATGCAGTTTTACATAATCTAATGCATTACTACTTATTTGCGAACTTTGATTAGAATTGGTAAATTGTTTCCCGTGATACGACATAAAAATATAATTTTTCGCACAGTACTATCTTACGAAATGACGGACAAAAGATGCTTCATGAATATTATGTTTGTAGTTGATATATCTACAGGCCAGTAAACAAAGTTAAGTTGGAATTAATTACATAGTTTAGATGATATATCATTTTAAAGTAAAATAGCTATATGGCCGCCATTTTGAAAATAAGTGTCTGCCTTGCTAAAAGAATATTACTTATAGGCCATTCACGGTTACTTCACACTTTTCTGAAGCCGTCTAAAGTTCTACTTTTGGTTACCGATTACGCATCCTTCCGCTACTGCCATGTGACTTATACAATTTAACTGTCAAATGCTATGTTTGCTGTTTTCAGCTGTTCAAAGAATTATGTCATATTTCAAAAACAATTTCGTACGAATGTTCACAATGTTAGCCTTTAACTATATTTAGGTAAACTTTATGACTTTTTAACAATGTCTGTATTGAAAATAGTTTTTACAGTTATTATATTACATTGTTAAGATATTTGTTATACACGACATACCACATTACACACAATACACGTTAACATTTTGTCGCGACTGTGTTAAATTCTGTTACAACTGCGGGGTAAAGAACTGTAATATTTAACCAACCTCTTGTTATTGATATGTGGGTTTATTTAGTTAAAAGGACGGCCTCAGTTGGAATAAACATTAAACCGAAGAAACAACCCGTGCAACGAAAAGACACTGTAAATTCAAGCACGCAATTCGTGTCACTTATTATCCGTACGTAGCAACGACAATCTTGAAAGGTAGTGGTTAAAATGTACACAAACAGGCCAACCGTAACTTTTATTCCTCTCATATTTCTAAGCATTGGTACAAACTGTTTTCCAGGTTCATGTCATTATTTATTTAACATTTTCTGCTTGGGTTAAGTATTTTGTTGGTATTTGTGGCAAACATACAAATCACAGAAAAGCAAGCACCTTTCACAATTGTGCTCCAAACACCTAGGGAAAAGTTACAACTTCGTGATAAATAAACGGACGTGAATTCCCAAACCATTATTTCGTCATAAAAACAGTTCACGGTTAAAACGTATAAATTTCGCACGTCCAATATTTACAGTCTCAGACACTGGGGCACTGTTGCGTAAAGGCAACAACACTCTTTCACACACAGCGGTCACGACGCATGTTACAGTATAGTTATTCCTGTCGTGAAAAAAATAACAGATTTATCACAACATCGTGACTTGCTTAGGTAGATTAAAAAAATCACAACGTGTATTAACTTGATGTGGTAATTCTGAGTATTTTTTACAAGAAGGGAAATTAACGCTCCATCAGTAACACACCATGTCATGTCGCCAGCGAGGCCTTAATGACCTTGCAGTCGACGAGGTGTTACGCCCGACCTACACCGAAGAGCCGAAAAAACTGGTATAGGCGTGCGTATGCAAATAACAGAGGTATGGAACCAATCGGAGTAACGCGATGCGGTCGGCAGCGCCTATATAAGACAACAAGCGTCTGGCAAAGTTGCTAGATCGGTTACTGCTGCTATAATGGCAGGTTATCAAGATTTCAGTGAGTTTGAACGTGGTGTTATAGTCGGCGCACGATAGATGGGACACAGCATCTCCGAGGTAGCGATACAATTTGGATTTTCGCGTACGACCATTTCACGAGTTTACCGTGAATATCGGGAATCCGGTAAAATATCACATCTTCGACATCGCTGAGGCCGGAAAAAGATCGTGAACGAACGGGACAAACGACGACTGACGAGAATCATTAAACGTGACAGACGTGCAACCCTTTCTCAAATTGGCGCAGATTTCAATGCCTCCTGCATACCTTCAGACATTAGTTCGAGTCCATGCCACGTCGCCTTGCGGCACTTCGGCGTGCTCGCGGGGGCCCTACACGATATTAGGCAGGTGTGCCAGTTTTTTTTGGCTCTTCAGTGTACTTTCCATCAATTAACTCTATCCATTTCAATCCCCCACTGAAGCGAGAACTTCGTACAGATGTCATTACCGTTATTGTATACTGAGAATTTATAGTGTTTCTCCAATACACAATTGCATTTGTTTTACTAAGTAAACGGTTTATTCAAGTGCAACAATTATACGTTTTTTATATCATAAAAGTTTCCTTATTAATTACAAATTCTTGGCAATAACAAACAAAGTCGACACCTGCAAAATTATCATCATTATGTGCATGTGGCAATATGCTAGCCCTAAAGATTTGTGTGAACTAGACTTGGCATGGTTGGTTTATTGTTGCTATTACAGTGAAACGCTATTTTCCTTGTGCCAGGACCTCAAATGATACTATCAGAGCGTTCTGAAATGTTAATTATCTCTTGTTGCACGGTCGTCAAGAATTTGCCGAATTAACTATAATCCAATTATGCTTACGTATGAGATTTTTCAAGTATATCCTTTCACAAAATTAACATAATTTTCTTGCAGGTCTCTAGATAACTGTGAGAAAAATTCTGCCAGTGCTACTCATAAATGCAGTGTGTTGTGTTTCTTGGGTAAAGCGACTGCCACACTGTCAGTTTCTCTCTATCGAATACTATATTTGACAATAAAAAAATGTGGCCAAATATTTTTGAGTGTGCTCTAAAATCTATCGCACTGCCTAAGGGTTTAATTTAAACGATCAAGACTGATTTTGATTTAAACATAATTTGCACAGCGGGATAATGCTGTTGTGTTGCCTTGCAACCCATCAAACGATGGATTATTAAACTTTGCAGTTTACATTTAATTCTAAAATTGTTTCAATTTTAACTAGCAGGTTTATTTGCTGCGCGATGCGATTAATTTCCTTTGGATCTTTTTACTATTTTGAGCCAGGGTGTAATTACATGCATGTCCAGATACATATAATTTGAATTAATCTCCTTCAAAATCTTTTTTTCATTTTTACTTGCTGGTTGAAAGATTTGGGCGGCTATTAACAACGAGGTCTTGAAATGAGGTGAGAATGGAGCAGCGCAAGGGCGAGGGAAACGGGAGANCATCGTCCGGCACGATTCCCACTTGCAAAAATCCGGGAGTGGCCCGGCTGGGGATTGAACCCGGTTCGCCTTGGTGGAAGGCAAGCACTCTATCCACTCCGCCACCGCGGCACCTAGTCAGCAGCCTTCACTAAAGTTTTGTGAGGTCGGAGGTAAACGTTTTCGATACACACGATTCTGACTGGCTAAACTCACCAAATGTACAATACATTTTAAAACAGATCCTATGAAAATAATTATTTTCTGGAAACTGGAGCCATCTGAATTTTACAGTCGAGTACATACGACGTCGTGTGTGTCGTTTCGGTGACGTCACAACCTTCCAACTTGCTTTGACCAAATTTATTGGAAGCAGTTTTGCGGAAGAAAAATTTTGACAGTGTGACAGGGGTTGAATCCCTTTTCCCACTTGGGTTTTTTTTTTCTGTTGCTTTTGAAGCGGGCGGTCGGTCAGGCGAATGCTGGAGTGCGTGTGACGTAAAGGCTCTATCACGCACAACAGAGCGTTGTTGAACGAGTCGCGCCCTCAGCGGAGAGCAGACGACGTGTTTGCGTTGCGACGCAGCACGACGCCTCCTGCTTTTTTTTTTAATTTGGTCGGCAGGGGACAGCCAACTTTGTTCTGTCAGATGTGTATTGCTTTTTCCACACACTCTCACACTCTCACTGTGACTCGTCTGCCGGACTTGAAACTAGTTACGTCGTATCATATTTTTTTTCCCCTTCAAACTTGGGGGTTTCAGATTAAAATTTTAACTATTCCCTTTGCGGAAATGTTTGTGAGTAAAAATGCTTACAGCAGAGAAACTGCACACGTTGTTTATGGTGTTCAAAGTGCAAATCCTGCATTGGGAGATGTGTGGAATATGAGAGTAGATACTCAAAAGGGTGATAATGTATGTTCAGAGTGTTATTCAGTAGTACGTGTAACTTAGATTTAAAAAATCAAGTCAATGTTTTCCCTATAAGATACGTCATACGCAGTAAATCTATAAATAGCATCACGCGCATTTAAGAGAACTTATGACGTGCATTATTGGGTATTGAGCATAGCGCCAGAGCAATTCGCTTATGTTTGGTTTTGTATTCCTCTTATGTTAGGCTTCCTTGGTGCTGATAAAATGAGAAACTCCAATTTGTAGCCTACTTTCCAAAAAAACGAAATGCTTACGAGATCTTTTTCGTGTCTGTGTGTGTAAGTGTGCGCTCGACACCCTTCAATTTTTGAACGCGTCAACCAAATTTCACCAAACTCGGAATACATATAATACTAAGTAAGAACACCTGACTTTTAAAGTTTTCAACCACTCCGGCCATCAAATTTCGAAAAGGCGGCCATTATAAAATTTAAGGCGATATGTCATCTCGGAAACTATTCAACGGAATTTAACCAAATTCTGCATGCTGACAGCGCAAATTGTAAGCATATCCGCTGGAGAATATTGTTGTTGGTTCGGGATTTTTTATATATAGCCCCACAGGGAAAAGTAAAGCTTTTACGTTATATCTAGAAAACTACAAAACCTATTTTCGCCAAATTTGGCACGTAAGTAAAGTTATGATTGGCCAGGTAAATGTAAGTAATTGAACTTAACAAGACACTTATTAAAAAAATGGTGGAGATACAAATATATTTATAGGTTCATTGGGTATTACTAACATACCGATTGATCAATTTGAACCGAATTCTGTACGCTACCACCATCAATACCAAGCATCATACAAACAAAAAAAACAATCACTTTTGTCTGCCATTTTGTAAGAGCGTCACATGAAAAAATAAAGCTTTCATGATAATTCTCAAAAACAAGTACACCAATTTCCTTAAAATTTGGCAAGTGAGTTATAGTATAATATGCGAAGTAAATATAATACAATGATATTTATTAGGCACTATTTTTCCGAAATAGTTACCATACAAATATTTTAGGTTTAATTAATATAACTTTCATATCAATTTTGTGCGATGCCAGTATATTATTAAAGCATCAAGTTTGCAAAAATACCACTTTTTACCGCAAATTTTTTAAGATGGCGCTACATGAATTAATTAAGTTTTTGTGTAATTTAACGGGAAAAATTTTCAATATTCTCACCAAATTTGGCAATCAAGTAGTACTGCCACATTTAATATGTACAAATATGTTCCAAGTATGTTATACACTTATTTTCAAAATGGCAGCTATATAGCTATTTTAGAGTTGTATGCAATAACTTCGACCATTTAATAAATTCTAACCTTACTTTGTGTGCTGGGAGTATATAAAGCAAACACCAAATGTGTCTACACGGAGTCTCTTTGGTACTCCATTTTGTAAGATAGTGCCACAATAATAAATAAACTGTTTATATCATATATCGGGGAAACAATTCGCCGACTCCTACCAAATATGGCAAAAAACGAGTACTGCGGTAGGTAACGTTAACTGATATGATTTAGGTATGTCGGACACTTATTTTAGAAATGGCAGCCATATAGCTATTTTAGTTTTGTAGGTTATATGGTCGAAACCATGTAATTAGTTCCAATGAAACTTTGTATGATGGATGTATACAGTACAACAATCAAATGTGTATACAAATATCTTTCGTCCGCCATTTTTAAATAGTACCACTTGACAAAATAAAATTGTTATCTCTGAAAAAAAACACCGAATTCTCCAAAATTTGGCTAATAATTAGCACTACGACAAGCTATGTAAACTGATAAATTTTGAGATGATCAGGCCCACATATTTCCAAAATGGCGGCCATATAAAAATTTTAGCTTTGAAATTTTATCTTCGAAACTGCAAATAAACTTTCAACTCATCTTTGTGTGCTGACAATATCAGTTACATCCATCAAAATTGTATATGTAAAGCCTCATTTCTCAGCTTTTTTGTAAGATAGCCCCACATGAAATAATATAGTATTTACGAAGTATGTCGAGAAACAATAAATATATTTATTTAAAATTTGGCGAATAAGTTATACTGTGGTAGGATATATTAATTTATATGTCGTTATTACGCAAGTCATTTACTTTCTGAATTGCATGCAGTTGATTGCAAGCTAGCTTAATTTTATGAGTTTTTTTCTGAATTCGAATCCCGGGTAAGTCACGCGTGTATTTTAATTGTCCTTTTACTGTTTCGCATGTTTCTGGTTTCATCTCTAATAATATTTCTGTAGATGAGTCGTCAACGACTACCTTCCATCTAAGCTTTCGAGAACTTCACTGAAATTTATTTGTACCCATGACAGACTTTAAAAGGCTTCATGTAACAAACATTGAGTGGCTGTATTTTATATGAACTGTGTGGAGGGATAGAAATAATTGAAACATGGTTGTCTCTAGCCATTCTTATCAGGTCGACAATTATTTTGTGCAAGTGGTGGGCATCAAGGACTAGAAGAACGCGGTGTTCGATTGTTGACTTTGTGAAAGCAATAAAATGAACAAATCACTTCAGATGCCGGTATTGCACTCCAAGATAATCTTGTTTCACCTACCACTTCGTTCTGAGGCCTCTCAATATCACGGAATATCCGAGAACAGTAACTTTATTTGGTTTATTTATTTTCTTTTTTACCTTTCTAACTCCTTCGCTTTTACGCTGGTAGGGTAATAGAGTGCATCTAACAAATTAAAAACGTATACAGAATGTCAGACAATTCGCAAATATGGAGTGCACCGCGCGAATCTGATCTCAACTAAGTAGAAATACTCTTTAGTAAAATGCATATGACCCTTTGTTTACAAAAAAAATAACATGAAAGGTTCAAAAATCTTTGTAGCAAACATGTGGCATTCCAATTAGACAAATGTGAGGTGATATGGCAATGCTGCAACTAATGTGTCGGTGATAAGGAATGAAAGGGTCGAGCTGAGTAGTGACAAAGAGACCGTGGAGTTCACAAGCAGTGGTTACTCGGACACAGCAATGGCAACGGGTGCATCCGGCGGCCAATCTCCGTGCATGCTGCATGCTTCCAGCGTGGGGAAAAGTGCATTGCCCTGGGCATAGCAAACTTCGAACACCTGTTATGACGTTTCGACGTTTTGTATTCTGATGATGTATGTTGTCTTTTAAGTGAAATAAAATCATTTTATCTACATTAACGTTATTTTTCTCGTAGACAAAGGGCCCTGCGTTGTTTTACCAAAGAAAATTTTTGACTTAGTTTTGATCACATATTTGTGTGATTCAGTCCGTTATCCGCGAATTACCTTACATTCTGTATTCAAATTATTCTTGACTCTAAACAGGATCTTTTGGCCCTGAATCAATTCAATCTTACTAGCGAACCTACGCCACAGAGTACTTAACATCACAGAGGTGAATCAGTCGATTGTACGACGAAATCCAGCCACACACACCAGCTCAACCAATAGTGAAACTTCCGCGGCATGCAGTATCCAATTAGAATCAAGGCCCGTTCCAAGAGCCTATAGGACAAGCCCACATTAAATTATCCCCCATGACATTCCGTGTCTATGTACTTGCGCACTATATATGGCATTAAAAAATAACATAACAATAAAAATTTACAACGAAAATGTAAATAGATAAATTCACATATACCTATGTTGCACCAAGTACCAACTTACTAAAAAAAAAAAAAGAACCAAACACATATGCCTGTAGAGGGGGAAGGGGAAGAAACCCTCTCACTCTTTACCCCTTTTCTCATAACAGTACATATACCGGGCATGGACAAAATAATATGAACACCTGACATATACACAATATTTATTTATTAATAAGGTGTTGGGCCACCATTTTCTTTTAGAACAGCTGCAATTCTTCGCGGAATATATTCGTAGAGTGTCTGAATAGTTTCCAACGGAATGTTGTGCCATTCTTGTACCAAAACATCTGCCAATTGCTTCAATAATGTTGGAGATGGAAATCTACTCCTCACTCTCTGCTTTAAAACTCCCCCATAAAGGTTCAATTATGTTGAGGTCTGGCGATTGTGCTGGCCAGGGAAGATGTTTGATGATATTCTGATGCTCCTCAAACCAAGACTGAACCTTTTTGTCTGTGTGTATGGACGCATTATCATCTTGGAATATGGCAGTGCTTGGCAGCAATATGGTAGTCATGGTAAGAACTTCATCATTGAGGATGTCGAGATATTCATTCGCAGATATGCGGCCAGTAATGTGAATGAGAGGACCAACTGAATACCACGATATAGCCGCCCAAATCGTAACGGAACCTCCCCCATGCTTGACTATAGAAAGCCGGCAGTCCGGATCGTAGGCTTCTTTTGGGGTTCTCCATACATAAACCCGGCCGTTTGTAGGAAACAATCTAAACGATGATTCATCGGACCGTACCACATTCTTCCAATCATAAAGTGTCCAGGTTTTATGGTCGTAGCACCACTTCTTTCGCAGTTTAGCGTTGGCTTCCGTTATAAAGGGTTCCACAATCGCAGCCCTTCCTTGAATGTTAGTTTTGTGGAGCTCCCGCCGTACTGTTTTTGTCGAAACAGTATTATTCAAGTGAGTGTTGAGTTCTGCTGTCACTTTTGCCGCGATAGTTTCATGTTGTCTGGCCACAATTCTTTTTAATGCTCGTCGGTCTCTGTCAGTTAACTTTGGGTTTCGCTCACTATTCCTCTTCGCCGATGATGTTTTACCGTGTTTTGTGTATGCTGTCCTGAGCGTGGATACTGTCGCTCGTTAAATGTTAAACAATTCAGCTTTTTTCGTAACAGACGCTCCTGCTAACCGAGCACCAACGATTTGCCCTCTTTCGAACTCTGAGAGATCACACATTTCACCGATCGCTTGTTTTATCCGTCGCAGAACAAAGCGTATAATATACTGAAATATAACCTACAAGACTTGGCACGTAAACTGTGCAATACATACGCGTCGCATTATTTACACGGAAGCAGTGTTGCCAACATGCAACAAAATGTACTATATTTCATGGTGTTCATATTATTTTGTCCATGCCTGTATATTATATCTATCAATCTATATATGTATACCCATAGACTATATATATATATACATAAATATATTTCTGACAGGAGATATGAGTCTATATAAAAGTTTGGTTTTTGAAAATGTCCGCAGCAAAAAGGTGACGTATGCTTTCCATGTTGCAGAGACACATGCGTAATGCTGACCGTCCTCGGTCTGTGCGCACTGTTCGGCTTGAGCAAGTGATACGTCAGCACATCAACGTAATGCCCTCCACTAGTACACGCTCCATAGCGCGCCAAATGGGAGTGTCCCATTCAACCATGTGGGACGTACTGTGGGTAAATCACCGCCATCCATACCACTGGCAGAAAGTACAAAGCAGTCAGCGAAAATACGTTTCAAAAAGCAAATTTTCAGAGGCTAATATCTCCTTTAATTTTCTGTTTAGGTATATGGTGTCTTCAATATGTTAGACTTTATTTTTCATAAGGAATCACCTCCTGCAGTTTGGGCGTTTAGTTTCCGAACAACGTGTGTATCTATATATATATATATATATCTATACATCTCTCTATATAGTATATGTATGTATTTATGTGTGTATGTGTGGGTGTTTTATGTTGTATGTTATTCCTATGGTCTCTAGGTCAACCTGTCGTCGCATGACGAATTTTTCCCAGACCTCCTTAAGAAGACGGGGCTAACCTTGATTTCAGTCCACTTCAGCAGGTACAGTCTGAACACAATTTTTTATTTTTTTTTATTTCGTCTTCGAGTTTCTTTGCGTTGGAACTCCGCGTGTTGGGCACAAAACAAGTCGAGAATGAAAGGCGAAGGTACAATCTAAGTAATTATTCGCAAATTTGAGAAAACGTGAATGGTAAATATTCGCCCCATATATCATGGCAGCTTTTTTTACATTTGCTTACGAAACGGTCAAATGCGTAGGAAGTTCTAAATTTTTTAGAGCAGCGAAGTTCAAAATTCCCATATTTTCAGCCTGATTGTGGTATAGTCCATTCAAGGTTACTTCCAACGTTTCTGAAACTCTGCTGAATTTCATTTCCAGGATATTCTTCCGCATAATGCAAACAAAGCTTAGAGTGGTTTAGATAATTACACAAAAGGGACATCGCACCGCATTCGTGCTGTTGTAAACTGTAACTTTTAAGCCATTCGTACTTGAAAGTTGCTGGGGGCGTAGCTGAAATAATGAGTCATGATTCGGTACAGCACAACAATATAAGATGAGTTTTATTACATTAAGATTAAACAGTTGCTATTTAAGTGACTATTGATTGGGGGAGCTTTAAATTGAATACCAAGATGATTATTCACTGCATTTAATGCACACCATTTTATTTAAACCTAACTGGAAAGGCATTACCTTGTTAATGTTGCCGGAGGCTGTTCTACGAGATGGTTAACGCCGGCCGGACACGCCCATCTTCCGTGGTTTTTTCTCTGCTCGGGTCGACGACAAAATACGCTGTTCCGGGTGTTACGCCGGCCTATATCGGGCGCGTTGTTTTTGCGGCCCCGTTTACTGGCCGGTGGAGGGGATTTCTGCAAACTGTCTTCGTTCTGCTCGGTGGTGTTGCAATCACGCTCGTGTCCTGGTTTGATGTTTGAAGGTGTGATCAGGCAGGCCGTTCAGCTAAGGCCTGATCACACCATTTCATAACAGTGCGCACTCAGTATAGTAATACGTTTTATAATTAATATTTTTCACTAGGCCCTGCCGACACACGTATAGCCTCACTATTTATATTCAAAGTAATATTAAATTAAATAATAAACTTTATAGATAAATTATAAAGAAAAGTTTAATTTTACCAAAAAATACGAAACTTCTATGTCAAGAGAAGTATAAAACACTTGTGGTAAATTGCATATTGAGGAAACAACCAAGTACATCAAACGTAGATTGATTTTTCAAAGGTTTCATTCAAAAATTGAAAAGAAACAGCAAGTAGACTGTTATTTTTACATACTGTATATGTTAAAATCTTCCATTGGTGTTTAGGAAGTTTGCTAGAATTTTTTTTACAGTGTAGTTGCTGTCGTCACTCGAACCAGACCGTGAAGTGACCAGGGCCGCAGCGACAAGGGGCGCTCGGTAGGTTAGTGGACGTCTGCTGGGACGTTTACAACCGCCTCGGTTTTAATGAAATACCGCGCTCAGTCCGTCCACGGCAGGTCGCTGCTCGTGACTTGGTTACCGACGGTCGAAGCCAAACGAAACCTAGGGCGCTCTTGCGTCCTCCAGGTATACGTGCCTCAAGCTGCGGAGACTTCGCTGTATGTCCAATGTCTCAGCCGAGGACGTGTCTAGAGATTTCCTCGTTCAGGAGAAGTGCAGGTGCGACGGGTAGGTAGGGTCGAGTGAGCGAAGAGATTTTGGGTGGCTCTTAACATCGAGGTTTTGAGAGCCAATTT
>NQII01000606.1:440533-460879 GCA_002778355.1 Clitarchus hookeri | reverse complement strand
AAGCGAAGTGAGCACGGGGCAGCGCCGGAATGTAAGCCCATGGGGATCGGGAGATCCCTGAGTAAACCCCCACCGACGAGCGGTATTGTCAGGCACGATTCCCACGTGCGAAAATCCGGAGGCAACCTCGCCGGGAATCTAACACGGTACTACACTTTGGTGGGAGGCGAGCAGTCTAACTTACCACACCACCGCGATCCCAGGTAGATAGGGCTTAAGGTCTCGTAGACAGCGAGGTCATTAGTGACGGAGCAAGTTGCTCAGACGAAGAAGAGACAGGGAAGAAATATGCCTGTCCTGTAGTAAAAAACCATAACAATATTAGCCTGGAGTGATTTCGGGGGAACATGGTAAACCTAAATCACGACAGCCGGACCGAAATTCCAACCCGAATATTCCCTAATGCGCCACCTCGATCTGTAAAAATGTGGGGAGGGGGCAGAAAGAAACACCGTTAGCTATACTAAATGCACGGAGCAATCAAATTTAATAAGTACTGTCGAAAATTTCAGAAACACTTTTTTGAAAAAAATGCTACAGTAACTGTATCGTTTATTTAACATAAATAGGTGTTGATGAAATCAAATAAAACTAAAAACGTACCTGGCAAGCCTTTTACGGCTCGCACGCTCCTGACCTTCAGCAGATTGAATTTCTACGTGTATGTGAAGAATGTTCTGGTTAATGACCTGGTTTCTCTCAGCATGACTCGGGGTGCAGCGAAACTCTCAGAATCAAGGCCAATGATAGTGTAAAAAGGCTACAGGCCTCCGAGACGAGAAGTTTATGAGAGTCAGTTTGGGTGATCGTTTGGCCGTAAGCGATAGATGACGAGCTAGAAGAGCAACGAGTGGTAACGAAAGTGACCAGATGGAGGAAAATCTGCGACTGCGCGCATCGGTGCAGTGAAGGGCGTCAAGGCAGGCTGGACTACTTGACTGGATGCGTGAGTGCAAAACATTACAAGTGATGGCAACAGACAGACTGAACATGTGTTAATTATGAGTGTGGGTTGATTGGCTATAACCAAACAGAGGCATTAAGAAGGACTTTATTAACAGTTGAAGTAGGCACTATTTGTTGCGCTCACTGAGAAATAAAAAGTGTGATATTTGAGATTGAGATTAATGCTGTACATAATAGTCGCGTGCATTAATTAATATCAAATTTAGTTACTTTATTTTAATTAATACCTCCATCCCTCATGAACTAGGATACGCCCCTCAGGCATCTTGTAATAATATATATTGTAACCGACAAATTCCACCAGCATATTCCATACGAAGAAATAATACGAAAAATATAGTCGAAAACGCTTCCTGAGGTTCGTACACACCCTTTGAAATGGAGATAAAACTAAACTGTGTTGTATATATTGAACATTAACGTTCAGGATAATATTTAGTTGAAAAAATATTTGCAATCGCTGCAAATCCCGTCGCTGTCATCTAATTTTCCATAGAAAAAAGTAATGTTTCAGCCCCGCTGTTGCATAAAATTGTGCGATGTCGAAGCTTAATTGGTTTTCAGTGACAGATTATTAATCAGCCAATTAAAATGAACGAAGAGGACGTCTTGTTTTACCACCCAAAACTACACTGTTTTCGAGGGATTGTTTCGTTAATTACGAACACATCGAGTGATTTCACAAATTCCTCGAAAACTGTGGGTTTGTGGTTTTAGATACTGATTGATAATCCGTTTTCATGAAACCAATTAAGTTTCCTTTATTAAGTAATATTGTACAACACAGGATTACAAGCCGTATTTATTCTATGACAATATTTAATGGCAGCTACGGGATTTGCAGTAGTTGCTGATATTATTTAAACTACACATTGTTCTAAACGTTATTGTAAATATTTTAGAATGTATTTGAAATAGAACAAACTCGTGTTTTAGTTCCACCTTTAAGGGTGCGTACCGCCCTAAAAATTATTACATTATTTGTCATTCGTTGTGTACACGATTTTTAATTATTTGTTTGTAAGAAATATGAAACGGAGTTCACCGGTGTTTATTCGACTAGCCCGAAATTCAAAGCTGGGGACCTCATGTATTGAAGGTAGAGCTTTAGCGAACTCGACTACAAAAGTAGAATTTCATCTGATGCTCTGGCTATCAGTCACGTGGCCTTTATTACCAGAAGAAAAAAACACTTAAACTGTGAAATATTTCATTCATTATCAGTTTTTTTACATTCGTGGAATGTGTTCGGTTGTGTGTTGAATACAGTTGGTATGTGCTGTGATCTAGGGGTGCTTTATTCCAAATGCTTTGACCTAGCATTATGAAGATACCGAGTTCGAGGCCCGTTTCAGCCATCGTGAATCCGGGTTCCCGTGGTTTTCGGATCCACTCCAGGCGAATCGCGGCATGGATAATTGATACAGGCCAAGTTTAGATCCTTCCCACCCCCCTCTGACTGTTCAATAAATTACTTCATTTTGTAATGGCTTCACTGTCGACGTCAATCCGTGCGCAAACTAAAACAAATGTAAATATTCTACTTGTCTTCTATTTGCATTCCAGACAAACGCCGTTATTTTCCCGCAGCCCGTTCGGACCCGGTGTACGCAAACATGGGCCTTACGCACGAGAAGGTTATGAACGGCCTGCGCTCTGCATTGCAAGGCGTAACGTTCAACGATCTTCACTCTGTGTTACTGATTTATGCCCATGTTTGCGTACGCAGGGGTCCAAACGGGACGCGGCAAAATAACGGCGTTTGTCTGGAATGAAAACAGAAGACAAGTGGAATATTTAAATTTGTTTTAGTAGGATATGAATGGTTCCCATTGCCGTAGCTTAGCAACAAGCCTACAGTTCTTTGGCTCTGATAACGAAAGATTTGCTGTATCGTGTTTAAGTACAGCACGCATCAAAATATAATAATATTGGCAACACCTGAAGGTATGAATTAAATTGGGTCTGAAAGGATTAATATGAGGATTTCCAATACATCATCTATTACGATCCTAACCAAAATTAGCATGTTGAAGTAAATCAATATTAAACACTTTACTAGCCGTGAGAAGTCTAGCAATTTAAAGCGGATGCCTAATGCAGGACGGGACAGAAAGGGTAAATTTTGACATGTTAAATTATTTTAGGCGTATATCGGCCACCTTTCACGATATCGCTTTCAAACAATAAACACTTCGTCCATCTTTTCCCGTGCCACATTTAAAATTATTTTTTTTAAGTTGCTGTTAAATTTTCAATGTCCTAAAAATTGCTGTAAAATTCGATTTTTTTTACTTTTAACAACAGAAAAAAATTCTTATTAATTTGCTCCTACTAGCTATCTTGTATCATGATTATTGTCTGTATAGAGTACAAATGTGTTTTTTTGTTAGAAAGCAATATTGTGAAAAGTATTTGAGAAACGCCTAAAATATATTAACACGTATCACCTAATTATTTCGCCGGGTCTGTCAACCACTACGCACTGCCCGCTGGCCGGTGAGTTTCCTCGGGGATCTCCCGTTTCCGTCACCCCTTTCATTCTTTCGCTGTTCCGGACACGACTAACTTCACCCTCTCATCGGCTCCCAAGAACTTCGATGTTAAGGGCCGCTGAAATCTCTCCACTCCACTACGCACTGCCCTTAAGGCGGGACCACGTGAAACTAACTACGGGGCAGTGGGGAATGTTCAGCTTATTAGCTATTGGGAATAAGAGAACGTTGCGTGTTAGGGGGCTGTAGGAAGGCGCTTGTTAACCGGCGTGCGATTCGCCCGGCCGCTGGCCAGGGGGGGTCTAATGGGCCGCGCGGGGCAGACCATCTGCGCGGTAACGACGTGGGGTCATTAGCGCGCTGCGCAAGGGGCGTCAAACGCAACCGGACCGTCGTGGGGGTTTCTGGTTGTTGGAGTGGGGGGGAGGGGCTTTTACGCGCGATTCAGGGAAGGTTTCCTCCATATTCCACGCACGTTGCCGCGTCGGCTCTCCACGTCCCACGCGGTCGTGATCGGCAAGGCTGAAGGCGACGTGGTCCCCGGTCCGTCCCGAACTATTTTACAACAACCGACAGGGTGCCAGAATTCTAAGTCATATCTCGGGCGGGTCCCCGAGTTATCTCCCGTCGAAGCCTTCTCGCCATATAGCAACCATTGACGCTTCGGTGTCCAGGAGAATGATTATCGTTCACTTTCGTGCTTATTGGGAGCCCAGTTACAGGCTTTTTCACGGTAAACTGAGCACATCCAAAAGTCATGCTCGACAATACTTGTATGCACATTGTGTATCATTCCGCCATGTGTATAATTAACATAGCCACGTGGTTGTTCACTTTATTTATGCGTAGGTCAAGTAAAACTTTGAATTTATTAGAAATGTAATTATTTAAGAAATTTAGCAATTCTTACACGCATTAAAAAAAACTGAAAAGAAAAGAAGACATTTCAGGATTCACGGATGTTAATTAAAAAAATTTTTTATTCAACATTAATACAAGGAACTACCTTCCCTCTGTCACGTCGTTGCCAACTTCGCTGGGCGCACACCAGAACAGTTTACCGGTTCAAATATATGCAATCAGCAGCAGGGACGTTTTTGAAAGATTGATTTCAAAACTGCTCAATTAACCGTGAACGGCCTACACCCAAGCATCGCTAAACGGAGGGGGGAAGGGGGATAACCGATATTCTGATAAGTCCGTGACCACTACAACTAGTGCCATGGTAACTTCCAATCCAGTAACTGTTTCCACAACCTGAATCTGCTCCGGATTTCCTCGCCGTTAGCTAACTACACTCAGGAGACAGAAAAGCAGGGATGCTCACTAGATGCATTGTAGGTCCATCATTATGTCGTAGAACTGGGTAAACGCAAGGGTACATTGATACCATTGGCTTCCTAAAGTGGTCTATAGACAATGAACAGCGTGCTTACTCATTAAGGGGTCAAATTTCTGTGTTGTTCGAGTTGGTGGACCCTTCTTACCGCGGCACTTTGAATGATATCCCATACATGATCGAAATTGCAATCACGGCAAAGTACTTAACTCGACAAGTGTTCCTCCGACCATCATTTGGCGGCTCTTAACATTCCTGTTAGTTAAGGCCAAAACTCCTAAGGATGAATGTATGAGATGAAAGGATTGTCACGTCCGAAAGGCATAGGTGTTTGTAGACATACGCGGAGTTTTAATGCATCCCAGCTAAGCACAGCCCGTGCATATAATTACAGAATTACGGGCCCACTTACAAATAAAACATTACCATGTTGACGTATGAGATCACGCGGGGCACTTACTTTCAGAATGGCGGTCATTTTAAAATTTAGAGTGATATGTCATACATCGGAAACCATTTGACCGATTAAAAAAAATAATTGTATGCTGACAGCACAAGGTGTGAGCATTGAATTCAGGGATGAATATTCTGGTCGGTTTCCCATTTTGCAAGATGGTGCCACATTTTATCCTACTAATATTATAAATGCGAAAGTCTGTCCGTGTGTGTGTGTGTATGTTTGTTACCACTCAGTTCCATAGTGGCAGAACGGAATTTGATGAAATTTGGTATGTAGGTACTATAGGTCCTGGAATAGGACATAGGATACCTTTTCCCCAGAAAATTGTATGGTTACTGTGAAATAACAACGAAACGTAATTCTGCAACGGCTGGGAACGTGACAGAAATATTTTATTTTTCCTCTGGTGTCAGAGTTTATCAGACCACCCAAGGACCTCTGAAAAGGCTTAACGACTGCTATCAATCGATAACAACCGGGACCGAATATTTAACTTGCTCTCCGAAGTCCGGAAGCGCTCAGATGTTATGCCACTAAACGGTCACCCATCCAAATGTGTGCCGCTGGGAACGTTGCTTAACTTTGGTGATCGATTAAGATCCCTCAACCAAGCGCTAAAAGTAGTACCTAGGTACACTTATTTCTAAAGCTTCAACTTGACGAAACTCACGTTTTGATTTTTATACATTGACGCTGGAAAGTGGAAATGTGGTTAGTACGCGATAGTTGTACAGATACATTCCAAAAACAATATCCTACTTCTTGGCTATCGGGTAAAAAATATTTCCTCTCTTTTGGGTGGCCGTAATAAGTTAAAAAAATAGGCCAACATGGTATAATTTAATAATTCTGTTTTCACACAAATAAATTGTATTTTCCCAATTTAGTTATTAGTATCACTGTAAAACTCAATTGTACCAGGGCGAAGTCGGGTCGGTTCGCTATTAATATAATATTCTGTACATAGTCTCGCGACCATGGTAACTGCACATGTGGAGGTGAAACAGGCTAAGTATTCGCCAACTGACCAAGATTAATTTAAACTGTGTAATTGCCTATTTAAATAGTACTACAGGTTAGTTTAAACTAGTGTTGCGTTTCGTTGCTTTGCACCGCGTGTGGAGGAGAAAGGAAGTCGTGATATGATAGCGGGCGGCGGCGATGACAAAGCCAGCTGTTGTGTGGCGCCGCGATAACCCTTTTGCGGCTCGTGCACTCCTGACCTTCAGCAGATCGAATATCCGCATTTATTTGAAGCAATGTTATTTTTAATGACCTAGGTTCTCTCAGCGTGACTCGGGGTGCGGCGAAAATTCCAGATAATCGCCAGTGATAGCATTAGAGCGCGATGGGCCACCGAGACAGCAGTTTGTGAAAGTCGGGAGTTTGGTCAATTGTGTAGCCTTAACCGATAGACGACCAGCTAGAAGAACGAGTGGGACCGGAAGTGACAAGTGGGATGAAAATCTGTGACGGCGAGCATCAGTGCAGATAAAGAGTGCGATTGGTAGGCTGGACTATTGAACTGGATGCGTGAGTAAAAGACATTTCAAATGATGGCAACAGACAGATTGAACCATAGACGATTGGAAAACCATGGCTTGGTCAGATAAGCCCAGATTCCAGTTGGTAACATCTGATGGTAGGGTTCGAGGTTCGAGTGTGGCGCAGACCCCACGAATACATGGACCCAAGTTGGCAACAAGGAACTGCGCAAGCTGGTGGTGGCTCCATAATGGTGTGATGGTTTTTACATGGAATGGACTGGGTCCTCTGGTCCAACTGAACCGATCATTGACTGGAAAGGGTTATGCTCAGCTACTTGGAGACCATTTGCAGCCATTCATGGACTTCATGTACTCAATCAACGATGGATTTTTATGGATGACAATGCGCTATGACACCGGGCCCCAACTGTTCGCGATTGGTTTGAAGAACATTCTGAACAATTCCAGGGAATAATTTGGCCACCAAGATCGCCCGACATGAATACCATCGAACATTTGTGGGACATAATCGAGAAGTCAGTTCATGCACAAACTCCTGCACCGGCAACACTTTCGCAGTTATGGACATATATAGAGGCTGCACGGCTCAATATTTCTGCCGGGGACATCCAACGACTTGTTTAGTCCATGCCACGTCGAGTTGCTGCACTTCGCAGGGCAAAAGGAGGTCCTTCACTATATTAGGATGTATCCCATGACTTTTGTCGTCTCAGTAATGTTAGGTCTTTAAGATATGGAATGTAGGACGGTAGCTCGGGTGATCTTCTCAGATATCAATACTTCGAACAATCCCAATCCTTGGCAATCCTCACCAATTCTCACCACACTCATACCAAAATCAGAACCACACACAATATAATCAGTGGGGCAAAAAGAGGTCCAACATGATATTAGAAGGTATCCCATGATTTTTGTCATCTCAGTAATGTTAGGTCTTTAAGATATGGAATGTAGGACGGTAGCTCGGTTGATAATAAGGTTTATCTTTCATGATCTTCTCAGACATCAATACTTCAAACAATCCCAATCCACCACAATCATCACCACACACCAAAATCAGCACCACACACAATACAATCAGCACCACCCACCACAATTCAAACCACATGCAAATAAATTTGCACTACATGCACTATAATTAGCATATGTACCACAATTGGCACCACACGCACAATCCTCAGCAATATTTCTCAGCAATCTTCCTCAGTAATCTTCCTTAGTAATCCTCTCAGCGATCCTCCCTCAGAAATCCTCCTCACCAATCCTCGCCTATCATCCTCACCAATCCTCAGAAATCCTTCTCACAATTCCTAACCAATCCTTCTCACATTTCTCAGCAATCCATTCACCAATCCTCACGAATCCTCCTCACCGAACCTCACCTATCTTTCTCACCGATCCTCACCAATCCTCAGTAATCCTCCACTCGATCCCAATCCCTCGTTCGATCCTTTGGTCAATCCTTTCGATTTTTATATGTCCCTTCACTTAATGAGATTTCTGTCCCCTTAGTCGAGCATGTTTTAGTATGTTTCAGCCAGACTTTCCGGTGTAATGTGTTTTGCTTACTGTCCATGTGTTTGAGATCCAAAACTCTGAATTATTTCCACCTCATCATCATCCTCCTCCCTCTCATCCTACTTTTCATCCTCCTCTTTCTCTTATTCATTCTATGTTCCATACAAAACAAGCAGAAGAAAATAGCTTACCGGATGGTACGGGCCCATAAACATTGCATGTCTCACACAATGGTTAAAAATCATGCTCCTTTCATACGAAAATATTACAGATAATAATAATAGTCCCCTCGCTTAAAGTATTTTTCTTTCGGTAAGATGGCTATTTGTGTTCTGGTAGCAACTGTATAAAAATGGTTTTGGGTACACAAGTTTATTTTTGAGGTTTCTTTTTTAATGTTCTTTTTAAGGTTTCATTTTGAGGTTTTATTTTCAGTCTTTATTTTCAGGTTTCATTTAAAGTTTTCATTTTGAGGTTTCGTTTTTGATATGTTCGGCTACTAGTCAGTTGGCCTTGCATTGTTGGTTAAGCTAGTCAGTTTTGTAAGAACTAACCCAGCAGGAGCCAGTCTTGGGCTCAGTCTCGTCAGGAACCGGTTTTGGGTAGAATTAGTCTTGGGTGGAATTAGTCTTGGGTGGAATTAGTCTTGGGTGGAATAAGTCTTGGGTGGAGTTAGTCTTGGGTGGAGTTAGTCTTGGGTGGAGACAGTCATGGTTGGAGACAGTCATGGTTGGACTAGGTCGTGAGAAATTTTTTTTTTTTTTAAGTGTTTCAAGCTGCAATGGGAACCTGAAAATTTTACATAGTTTAAATTTTATAAACCTACTTTGCATTAAAGCTATATATTCTATATATTAATATATATTTCAATATCTGGGCATTTTTCAAACATAACATAAAATAAATTTCAATAAATTTAAATAAATTTAAATAATTTATCAACGCATTGATTCCTAGATGTCCGATTGTTCCACGATTGTTTGACAAGTCCGGTATGCTGCCAGGCTCGCGATCATAGTGTGAGGAGTTGGTAGACAAGAGGAAGGGGACGGTCGATGCTTTTCGAGTCGGTTAGGTGTGGAGGGGAATGAGTCTGGTGGTCTTTGTATTAGAGTACTCCATCTCGGAAGGGAGATTCATGGTCGTGGGATGATTGGCGGCCTGGGGGAGGGGGTTGATATATCTTTGAGTGATTGATGGCGGGGAGCCGCGTGTATTGATACTTCCAATATTATTTCCGACGATGCTTGGGGCCATGTTATAAACCGCTTTAATTTTTAGACACATTTATCACAAAACAATGTGATAGAAGAATGGTTCAGAGAAAGGGGATGCCAGTAAGGGTCAGTGGTAATGTTGGTTTCCGAGATTGAATGGAGTTTAAGGTGTTGGTGAGGGGTGTTGGTAAGGTGGGGTGACGGGACTGGGTTATGGTTTTGGAAGGGAGGAGGGTCATACCTATTCAATCCAATATGGTGGTCCTTTTATTGGGATACATAATAGTTATGTAATGATGATCGTATTCAATTTTATAAGACGAGTCCGGTGATATAAAACACTGTACACTTATGGCTTTAATTTGTTTCTAATTTAAAAATATTTTTAATTTAAATAAAAAAATTACTTTTTAAAATTTTGATATTATATATACTCTTAAGTGTGGCTTGTCGGTGGTGGAGGTGATTAGTATATCCATATGATTTGCGCTATACACTTCGTGCCAATAAAACAAGCTTTTTTTATATATATAATGCCAATACATAAACCAAAAGAATATTATTTGCGGCTACACTGTCGTCATTTATTTATCTACACAAACTGGCAATCACTATTACAGATCAAAGGTAGCAAGCCAATATGTTAAGTTTTAATGAAATTTTTTTTTAATAAAATAATTGTTTTATTACAATTATTTTTACAGTAACGGATCGTTGGGAATGACCGGTTGTGGGAAAGGTATTGGCGAGGGGGGATATGAACATCCGACAAGGCCACAGAGTGCGACCTTCGCCTCTGTGATGTCATTCTTCTTCCATCCTCCCCCAGGACCCTATGCGCCCGGATCGGCATAATTCTACTATTTACACAAATAACAAATTTTGAATATCACCATTTCGCAAGTATTTTCGAACAAAGGCATTTAGGAGAAAATTATTTAGTAAATAAAATATCATTAAATTTATATCGTTACCTTAATATCGATAAACCATGTCAAGGACTATAAATATACGAGCAGCAGCTATCATCAACTAAAATATTAAATAAATAAATCACGCAAGGGGAAGTTAACTTATTTATATACGTGTTTTTTATTTAATGGTGAAGAAGAGACATGCTACAAATGCTGCTATAATATTTTTTTTTTTTCAGTTTAAAATATTTGCACGCTAAGCTTGTATGTGAATCTGGAAGTAATTCAATTCATTCTTAGCACTGCTTCTGCAAAATAGTTAGAATGCGACAGAAACGCCGAGAGAATTTGATGAATTACGTCACTACTAATTAAATATTCAGGCGTTTCGTGCTATAGTAATGAAATTAAATGAAGGAATACTTGATGAGTCGGAGGTCATATAAAACTCCAACGGAAATGAAACTACAGTTAATTACGGGAATAAAACATTCATAACATATTAATGACAAAGCATAGAAAATTGGTATTACATTCGCTTGTTTTACTGAGTGTGCTATGAAAAAAAGAGCACAATCGCACGACGAAATAGCACACATCTGTAAAATTTAAATTTAATTGTAGTAATATCTTCTTAAATAAACCTTTTGAAACCTAGATGTTCCTATGATAAAAAATGTGCCATGCAAAGTGTGTTTGTAAGACTTACAGCTGGAAGTCGTAAACAGCAAATAAGGTAAACGCGATGAATATTCTGATGTTCAAGGTGTAATATTTTATCCCATTTTGCTTAAACGTAATGCTAGTAATTTAAGTGAAGCCCTGTTACTTCAAATAAATCATTCCTGTGAGTCCGCAGTGATTAATGTTTTTGTTAGACACAAAGTGATTAACGTGCAGGCCTGCCCAGAAAACAATTTTACTATGGTCCGTAAAAATTGCGAAGTACACACAGAAACCGAAATGATTTATAAAACGTATATACGCACAGAGAATAACTGTCGTTTACTAACATCGTGTCCAACTTGCAGGAAATATACGTCATCTATAGCTTTAACAGGTAAATATTTTTCAGTAAACTTTTTTTTCCAAAATCTATATATATACATATATAAATAAATATATATATATATAAATGTTGTGTCCGTTTGTTCAGACACGTATTACTCCCGAAAAAATTAACCAATTTTCATTCTGTTTTTTTATAAACCTTCCTTTCGTTCCCAAGAGTGTCTTAAACGAATTATGCTGAAGGTACCTGACGTTATGTTAGAGTACCTGCTTCAAATTCAGGAGGGTCTCTGTTGGAATCTGGCAGTCTTATTCACATGCAACAGTTTAGTTTCTAATGTGTGCATCTGTAGTAGCGCGTTCATTTTAACAATCTAATGAGCAACGAATATATTAATTAAATGGAGTTGCAGACATTTTTCGTATACAATAAATTATGACAGATCATTCACTGCGAGTTTCCACAATAATTTAAATCTGTTCAGAATAAACATGAAAACTAAATATCATAAACTACGCATCCCATGTACTTTCTTAGCTTGAAAACCGAAATTAAATTTTTATGCAAAATATGCTAATTGTAACCATTTTGGTGTTGACACCCTGCCTTGAATAATAATGTTACTAGGTGATTTTAAGAGATTCATTAAATTATTGGTTTACCACACTGCCGAATTTTGCGATAAGAAAGTGGTTTTCAGTTTTTTTACGAATCTTCTCTCATTTTCGTTAGTTATCGTAATGCATTTTAATTGTTAACTGCTCTTGGGCTGTCCTTAATACACGGCAGGTGTGAGAATCGCACTCAGGCCGGATCACGAGTGTTTTTGAGAGTTTAGTGTTTCGGTACGATGTGAGAAAGTACTGAATATGAACGGCTTTAGTGTGTGTTGTATGCGGTGTGTTTAGAACTTCTGAAAACCCTGCTTTAAGATCTTATTGTACGCAAATTGATATTCTGCCACCAAATGTAAAATTTACGTTGACATTCGCCAGATCACCTTATCAATGCGTTGGTAAAGTGAAACTAAAATATATTACAAAATGTTAATTTTTATATTTGCTAACTTTTTACTCTCACATGCAATAAAAAACAGAAAGCACATAGAGATAATTTCAGTATTCACAAAAGTTAACCTAACAAACACTTTTAATTCAACGTTTAGTCGTGGGATTACTTTCATCCTGTCTTAACGAACTTTACTGGGTACATGTCAGTGAGGCTGTTAAAATGTATCTAGGTAACGGTAATGATATTTTGGAAAGGTTTATTTCGAAAGTGCCTAACTAACCTTGAACACACTAAAGATCGGAACGTGTTTGTATAGTCAAGCGAAGTTTGTTATCTGGAGGTGTATTGCGCTGTTTGTGTGTAACTCACTTTCTCGCCCACAGAGGCCAAGTTGCTGAAAGGCCATCGCTAAGAACACTGTAGGTGAAAACCTTGTATACTCCTTGCCACATAAAACACTATTTTTCAGACGTTATTTTCGTTTCAGATTGTTAATCGTATTCTTGTCCCGCGAAATGTTCGCGGCAGATGATTTTCCTTTAAGAATACTGCTGTCATCAGTTTCGTTAAAGAGTTTGGACGTTTGATGATGTGGCTCATCAGCTAATTGCACGACACACGCACCAAGCCTGAAGTAAAAGTATGTATGCGCATGTGAGAAAAGGAAGAGGAGGAAATGCGCAAATGGCCCGTGAGGAGCATTTGCGAATGGGAAGAGAATGGTAGAGATAGGAGGAAATGGGGTTCAGGATAGCAATGCTGGAAGATCTTTAAGGATGTGGAGAGATTTCTTAGTGTGGGAGCAGTAACAATTAATGTATTTATAGAGACGTTACGGAAAGATGTGACGGGATCTCGAACTGTTTGCAGACTACTGTAAGTGAGAGATTTCGCTGGGCTACACAAAACGATTTAGAAAATTTGTTTCTTCCTACATTTGATAATGAGTGTTATCATTAATTTCAATAACAGATCAAAAGTAAGATAGTGGTATTTGTCTTCTATATTTACAAATCAGGTAATTTTGGGGTCAATGGATGAGAGCAAGTAGACCATATATATGGATTTTTTTTTTTTTTTTCAAGATTACTCATCGGGTCCTGATTAACTACAACCCCTCGAATACATTTTCCTTTTAATATTAAATTATAATCTCTTATTTAACTATGTTTGAGCCTTTTCAATTACACAGTTTCTTCAAATGTCTGTAATCCGACTTTAAGATAGTGGGTTGTGTGACTTTTCAATTTCATGAAAGGATCAACAGTTACAAACACAGGTTAATTGATCACTTTTAAGGCCTGTACTGTTTTCGGTTTATTTTTCACATCCTTTCTCATTCGGGTTGTATAAACCCTGCTTCACATGTCATGCCAGCATTTCTATTTTACTTCTTTATCTCGACATATTGAATATTGTTTCGTGTTTTCATTTTCCATCTGCTTCTTTCTGTGCAATTTATTGAATGGCACGTGGAAATAGCTGTGACCTAGAGCTTTGAATCTACCTCGTATACGCTCACGCTTACTATCGAGGCGTAGTGAAACTGGACACAAAAGTGTTCTGAGTCGCGACGTGGGTAGTGATTGCAGGTGTGTTAAGTTATCTATAGGCCTGAGTTTACGTGCAGTTCAACGCGTAATTCACCTCTTCGCCATGATACCAGGTCGCCCTGCAGGAATAACGGAAGTTCGTTTTTAAGGATCAGTATGCTCGTGGTATACTTGATCAAGTAGGAGGCTGGTGCTTCGGAAAAAAAAATATTTAAAAGGACGTTTGCGATGACGTATCCGAGGACTAATTATTTTTTCATATTCATATCGCAATTTACAAATAAAATGGCAACATATTAAAACTAAAATATGTTTTTAATCTAGACACGTTATTTGGCGACCTCCGTATTCGCGGTAGATCTCGAGCATCCACATCACGGGACTACAATTTTCTGTTTTTTTCTAAACCATGATCGTGTATTTTTTCAGCTTTATCTTCATTTCGGTAGTGTATTCAAACTGCCCCTCGAGTAACCTTACTGCATAAAACGAGAACATAAAATACAATAAGTTGTCTATTTGTTTATTTGTTTTTAATGATGTCCGTCCTAGAGTAGTAACCTATATATACAAAGGAAATCTTTCCAGGCCATTTTGTTGACATGACGTCACAGGCTCCAATAAGGTTACACTGTAGAAATGCACGTTTATAATCCTTCTTTTAAGCCTTAGAAGACCGATTAGAGTGGTCGGAAGTCGGGAGTACCGAAGTGACACGTTACTACATGCGGAATTAACGCAATGAAAATGTAGGTTTTGTAAATATGGCGACTAAAACTAAAGGAGGTTTGGAGTGAAATTCGAATGTTTTGTATTCATATTGAAAAATTTAATTACAGCAACTAGGACAGAAACGAATCCAAAGCCTGTTTGATGCTGTCATGCCAGTTGATATTAATAATTTCTTTATCTTCTGGTAGTTAAATGAGATTTGCATTGTGTATCACGATATAACTGTCTTATGTTTGCAACCAAAACCCCTTTAACATAAACATAATAATTTTAGACCCTAATTTGTAAAGACACAAAGAATGAATAGAATTGAAAAAAATTTATTATTTAAAGAAGTAGTCAAAATGTTAAAAAAAATAATAATTGTGGTGTTATTAGTTAAGTCGTCAGCTGATGCAGTATGCTGATATAAATTTAAGTAAAAATTTTGATAGGCAAATTATAGAAGGAAATTTTCATAAAACGTTTTGGAACAATAAATTATATTTTTTGGTACTTTTTATGAAATGTAACAAAGTAACATAAATGTGTGATATAGTTGGGTTATGATTTATCAGTCGCTGTGTTACCTATTTAAGTATTGCAAGATAAAAAAGGAAGACAAATATTTAACTACATTGAAAAAAATATCAATTACTTGGCATTTAAGATTTTTGCACAATAGTAGTAATTAAATATTTGAAATTGCCCGAACCCAAGCTTGTAGGTTAAAATAAGGACGTGCTTTAGTACAATGACCAATTAATAACGTTATAAATATTACTACATTAAAAATTCCAAGTACTTATATCTTATTTCCGAAAATTCAATTCGTATAAAAATAAATACGATATATATTATAATTTTACTATCTATTTATTATGTTTTGTATTTTATTTTCTTCTGTTGTTCTTTGGTGTTTACTTGCGGGAGAGACTAATCTCAGTGTAAACAAACGTGAAAAAGGTTGGAGAATAATTTTACAGCAGAAATAAAATTACCTATACACTTTACACAAAATGAAATGCAGTATCAACATACAACAGATTCAAAATAATTTGTTTATCTATTAACGAGGCAAAAAGTTTATCGATAGTTTAAAAAACAATCAATTGGGAGGTATACTTATTTACCCGTGGAAACACATGCCTGCAATAATGTCTGTGCAAATGTTTTTTTAGTCAAAAAGTATATTGTGATGACCTTTGTTTGACGTTATACCTCCAAACACAGCAAAGTTGCCTTCTGATTGGCTACTTTTGTCCTACAAACGAAGAACGGGGTGAGAGTACTCGGTATATACAGGTTACTCTAGTCCGTCCCAAATACCTGCATAGCCGCTTCAAATTATTAGTGACGTCCTGAAAATATGTTACGTTTCTTATGTATTATAAAGGTAAGCAAAGTTCAAATGCTTGCAGGTGACTGTAGAATCGCAACTATCCCTTGTCTGTGCTATCGTCCTTCTTGAACGTCTCAGATTTCTTGAAGCAATTAATTGCATTGTAGTGATGTTGTTCCTGTATTTCGTTATTTTCTGATAGCCTGGTAATGTGCCTTATCACGGACACTAGCTTGAGTATTCAATAATAGAGCTATTCCCTCATGCAACGATGTAGAAGGCAAGAGGTCCGGTGAACTTCAATAAAATTCTTTTCTCTAATGAACAGCAGACTAGTTTCACGCCTTGCTGAACACTGCATCGTCCCGTGATGCATGAAGTTCGCTATCCCATGCACACGCTACAGGAATAGCGTGAATAATGTCATTTCATTTTCCGTTCATATGTGCTATGCGAATCTCGCTCTTTTTGTTGTTCACTCCTTCCTATTTAACGGTTTTTTCGCTTTCACTGTGTTCTCATTTTTAACTGATAAAAGTAGCAAACGCAGAACGTAAAAAAAAAAACCCCCTGAAGTGACGTGTCAGGAGTAACGAAAAAATGGATTTATCTTTCTTTTTTTTTAATCGTTTAACTTTCGTAAGGAAATTGCATATCAACTCAAAACTATCTACGTAAAATATGTTTTATTTTATAGCTAAATCATTTACCTCGATTTGTTAAAAATATTTTACAACGCTACTAACTCATGTATTATTAAAATTTAATGAAATCAGCTACTGCATGCTCGGTTTAGAAATGAGATAATTTTTTCTTAAGAATAACTGACTGAAACTCTATAAGTTAGAGTTATCTTTTCATCGACTTCAGTTTGTGGCTGGGCATATTTTATTACGCACTGCTTAGAGTTTTAATTTGGCTCTATGTATTTTTTTACTCAGACTAGTCTAAATAAGCTTGTTTCAGACCTCTGAGACTACCATAAAACTTGTGAGAACACACTTACGAAGAGGTATTTTAAAACTACGTATTTCTAATTCTGCTAACGTATAAATAACAGGAACACGTTCGTTTTCGTGACATTCTGTGTCTGCATAGTACAGGATATGTAAAGAAGGATCGTTCAAGGGAAACACATCTATACAGAAGTAGAGCTTTGCTTACGCACACACACCTGCATGTGTGCGTTTTCTTGTGTGAGAGAGTGGGGGGAAATCTCTTCTCTAAATAGTATAAAACAAAGTCGCTTATCCGCTTCTTTCTGTGTATTCGCTTAGTACTTCTAAACTAATGGATGGATTTTAATGCGGTTTTCAAAATCATTTAGAAAATGTATTGAGGAAGGTATTATTGTATAAATAATTTATATTTATTGTAAGGATAGCAGAGAAATGTCGAACCGTTTGTAATCAAGTCGTGAAAAACCGCTTTTAGGGCGCTTACATGGTTTGCGCTGACTAAATCATAAGAGATACATCAGATTAATGTGCCACAGAATTTTAGCTCTCAAAAAGGTCTACAGAAAAGTCCGCGATAGCATATGTTTATCTTTAAAGGGTGACCCACAGTACCCATATTTGTCTTTCAGAGTATCGCTGTAAAAATTAAATTGTTACCGGGCGAAGCCGGGCCGGTTCGCTAGTATTTGATCATTCATGTTTTTCTATTAAGTCAAAACTCTCGCAACGTCTCCTTAGAGTCGAAATACCCGGTGAGGAAAGCTCTTTATTTTTTCAACAGTAATTTTCCACGACACCTGTTTTTGAAATTTCCTAGTATTTTCGCCAGTACTTTAAACGCATTGACAACTGATCGAAAATTCACTGGAATAGTTTGCAAGTTTAGACAGATAATGTACACATCGTCGCAAAATTAATCACAGACTCAAATGCAAGCGTAAACGTAAGCTGACATTCGGTGCTCGTATCTAGGTCGTCCTAGGCGATTAGGCGATCCCGCGCTTCTAGGCCTAGCACGCTCTAAACACTTTCGCCCAGATGACGCCCTTAAGGATATATATCACGATACATTTACATTTCATTATCTGAAATAGATTTATTTACGGACCACTGCAAAGTGTGGAATCTGCTGTAAATGAGTGTGCACAAGATACACTGTGGTAGGATTTGGTTTAGTTTTTCTAATTCCTAGCACTGAGTTCTGATCTGGAGTTTTTGTATGCCTGGCTACACATGACAGAATGGTTTTACAGCAAACGTGAAAACCGCTTACACTTTCCTTACCATAAAAATAAGTCTCTGGGACATAAGCTTCAAATGGTCTCAGATTACTGTAACCAACGTGTATAAACACTGGGAAGAAAAATATAATTTATCTACTGCAAGCTACAGAAATAAATATATCCACAGTGACTTAGAAGATTACGTAAAATTTCATTTCGCTGAAAATTATAAATTCTGACACCAGCATGAATGAATAAATGATCAGAGCATAAATTAAGAAAATCATTATAGACTTTAAAATTCATCTTTGATTTGTGTGTCCTTTCAGTAATCTTAAGACTCCCTCGTTTCGGTAGCTCTTTAAAAGTGCACACGTAATTACTACTGGTAAAGTTTCATAAAATTTTGTGAAAATGAAAACAATTAAATAATGTATTTCAAAAATTGCCAAGGGCAAAACATGATAAACTGATCAGGGCTCTGTATGCAAGTGTAGAGCAACTCAATTTCTAGTGTTCAAGATGGCGTCACTGACGCTTTAAAATGACTTTTTGAAAATTAATTTAATAACTTTCTTTTTTGACTCTGCGGTCGAAAATCTCAAATTGCTTATCTGCAAATATTACTACGTCCCAGGATATCGCAGATTATCTGTAGGCTGGCTTGCTAGGCATTGTCCTTAATGCTGTGACATGTGCATCCACTTCCCTAGACAAGCTCACGGGATTGTGGTACACATCATAAAATCCATTCAGTACCTTTGTCACAACGCGGCGGTCTAACCTTCATTTTAAATTAACACTCGCGTAGGAAGCGAGTACACACTTTCTTCTTAACTCACACTGAAGCCCATCATCGCACCCCATAGGGCTGTTTGTACAATTAGGCCGTACTCGTTACAAAATAGCCTGGCTCTCTCCTGCATATGGCACGATCACTGATTGCAACACTTGGAGCAGCTATCTGTTTCTCTTCCCCCCCCCCACCCAAAAAGCTTCCCTGGCTTGCATCATGATGCTCCCACATTTTGTTTTTGGTTAACTACACTCCTATAAAGGGCGCTGTGCCTTTTATTAATCGTTTTCCTCAAGAAAATCGAAGGAAGAAAATGATGAGATGAGGCAAGGAAGATTTGTTATTAATATTCTAGATATGCTCGTAAAGTAGCAAATTCAAGAAATATGAAACCAAAACTCGTATGGAAAACAGCTATTTTAATTACAATTAAAAGTAACCCAAACATAAAAATTTAATTATACATTTTATTATAACCGTAATATAACGAATTTTGTACTGATTCGTCTTTACGAAATCTGTATTCGTGAAGTATTATGCATACTATCACGCAATTTCTAGTTTATATTTTTATAGGCTATTCCCGGTAAAGCGAACCCTTTTGAAAGACCTCTCATTTGGAATAATAGTAAATCAATATAGTTTATTTGAGCCCTAGGCGTTAACATCCGAGTGCAGAAGAATCTACACACACTAATTATTACTTACATGATATTTTTTTTAAAAGGTGGTCAAGACATAAAAAAATCGCCGAAATAAAAACGTAACTAGGGCCTCTAAAGTACACACTTTACAGTGAACAGCCTATTACTGCTGTAATGAATAATCCTATAGAGATAGAACTATAGTTATTTCTGTGTTGGCGCCCTTTGAGACGTTGCATAGAAAGCAAAATTATTCGTGGTCTGACGTTGAGAGGAGAATAAAGAAATTTCTTGTGTAAGACTAACACTTTTAACGTGGAAATTCGACGTTTTGCTGCAATCAAAATTCATCATTCCCGTTCTACAAGTATAAAAGGAGAGAAGCTTAAATACATCGTATAAACTACACTGAAGAGCCAAAAAAAACAGGTATATTCGTGCGTATGCAAATAACAGAGGTATGGAACCAATCAGAGTAACGCGATGCGGTCGGCAGCTAGATCGGTTACTGCTGCTACAATGGCAGGTTATCAAGATTTAAGTGAGTTTGAACGTGGTGTTATAGTCGGCGCACGAGAGATGGGACATAGCATCTCCAAAGTAGCGATAACATTTGAATGTTCACGTACGACCATTTCACGAGTGTACCGTGAATATCGGGAATCCGGTAAAACATCA
>NQII01000606.1:400355-433544 GCA_002778355.1 Clitarchus hookeri | reverse complement strand
GGCGTGTATAAAAACCCCTTTCCAAGAATAGGAGGGGGTCAGTAATATCGGGTACGTCAGGCAGTCATATCGTGGCAGTTGTTAGTTCATCTTCACCGCCGAGAGACGTCAGTTCGAGCAGAGAGTAAGTCAGTACAACAGATACTAAGGCCGGGATATCGGAACCCGGCCACGTCCGTCAGCCGCATCATTAAAGGGGTCAGTCGATTACTACCGCCCGGGTCAGTAAGTTGCTTATCACCGCGTTGGACAGTCAGTTAGTTCAGAACGACCGCCGAGAGACGTCAGTTCGAGCAGAGAGGTCAGCCGCGCCATTTTGGCCGGGGGGAAATCGGACCCCCGGCCACACGTCGTTAAAACAGCACCACAGTGAGCTGACAGCAACTGCGGCCTTGCCAAGGCCAACCACACCACCGGAGCTTGCCCACCATAGCTGACAGCACTCACCACTGAGTTAAGTATGACAATCACCGTCACAGAAGCCCCACTCAACCAAGAATTCGCCCAGTAAATCCGAGTAACCGAACTAGCACAGTACCGCACCTCTAAAGTTTTGATGTTGTGTATTTGTGAATATAGACACGAGACAATATATTCGTACTTCAAAATACCACAGTCATAGTCTACCTCATTACCAAACCTACAACCTCCACGCACCTTATAGTCGGTGCCTGGGGGACATTAACTCTGACCATATAAGCCGCCATGTCTTCCACAGTGGCGGTACATGAGTCATCGTTAGACTTAACTTCACTTTCAAGCTCCTTGCAACTAGATGGAACAACTCGCAACTACAAAGGCATTTATTTGCTTTTAATCGATGGAGTGAGCTACTTGTCTATGAGTGCGGAAGAACCTTTGTGTCCCAATGAAGGAGGCGGCTTAACAGCAGCAACATTCCGCTACATGAATTTCGATCTAAATTGTTCTCTAATGGCAGTAAGCGCATTTGACGTTGGAGCTGAAATAAAAGTTAACTGCGAATATTACGGAGATTATATTTCAAGTGTTGGCTCACCGGCGAGCTCCTGGATGACCTGTGATTGAACGTAGATATTTAATCCTTCTAAAAACCGACGCTATCATAAAAGTAGTTATAATGAAATTTCCCACATCTGCCATGTGAATTATGAATGAAATATCGTGACGCAAAAGCATTCGTTCCTTTCGAATGGGTGATTACTAATCAGCAAGTGAAAAAAAGTAAGAGAGTTCGTTTCGTGTTAATCCTGTAAATCTCGCCGCATTGAAAATAAAATCAAAATTTAAATTTCTTTAACACAAAATGAAGTACCTGAAGTGGGCCGCACACACTACAATCGAGGTTTCACATGGGCTCGTTCTAATGGGTATGGATCTGTTTTAGTTTTACGGTTCCCGTCTAATTTCACGTAATAGGCGCAATAAAATTGTATTGCTTCTTCGGTTTTGAAGGCCTTTATTACGTGTAGGAATAACAAACGGAAAGTCGTGGGTGTTTTAATTTAATTTTTTTCTGTGGTGAATTTAAATTCGCAGGTTGTCGGTGGCAATTATTTACAACTTGAATATACACAATCAGAGATTATTACTGTCGACTCTGCACTTATGTAGGTATGTTTGTTCGAGTGTACGGGCTTCACGGGAAAATACGTTTCAATAATTTATACTAGTTTAATTTAACTTCAAGTACGTAGCATAAAATGGTATATTGTCTAAATATCAAAATATTCCAATTTCAGTTAGCACGGAGAAGAACGTTTCTGAATTAATTTTTTTTTATTAAACGAACATTTATTGTATATATTTTGTAAACAAAATTCCTGTTCTCGATTGTCCTAGGTGAACTTCTTTGGTACGTCGTATTGTTTCTTGAAATCAATACTGAAATTAATTTTAAATATTTTTCGCCTTGAAATATTTTTGCTAATGAGAATAAGGCATTATGTATATTTAGTCGAGTCACTGGCATACACATGCAATATTTTATCTTTGGAGTTTGATGGCAATGGTGAGTTCATGTTATTATGATGGTGTGATTGGACTATGTCGGAATGGTCGGCAATGGACGCGGTCCAATCATAACACCATAATAACACACATTATGCAATATATCAGCTACGTGAACTAATATATTACGGAGGGTGTTGCAGTTAAAACTTGCATTGCAGTTTATAAATTTTGAATTTCAAGCACTCAAAAGTAAAAAATATATTAATATTTTCATAGAGTGTGTTTGCATAGTTGTACCACGAAACTACATTGATTGCAAAATCTTTTACATCGTACACAACTTAATTGCCCCTCTCAGTTGTTAGTCTATTACATTTAAGACTTTTAAAAAGCGAACGTGTTTTTATAATAGCTTTAAATCATGTTGTTATAATGCTATAATCCTGTTTAATTTCGTATAATAATGTTAAATTATTTTGTTAAAATGTTATAATATTGTTAAATAATGTTGTTCTTATGTTATAAAAATGTTAAAACATATTTTTTTTTCTTCTATATTTCTAGGATATTTTATGATTTCGTGACATTATATAGATTGTAACATCATAAGAAATACCAAACAGTTTACAAAAAGATCATGTTTTCAGTGTATACAAAGTGTTTCTAAAACATGGGGACAAACATCGGCAGCGTATTCCTGGCGAAAATATAAGACTAAAGTATAAGTACCGCGATTCTTGTCAAGTGATTACTAAGGGAGCTGTGTGGCCGTCAAAAATTCTCATCTAAAATGCCCTGTATGCAACAGACGTTCTGTTTTGAATGTTGAATATGAATAACCTCACAAGCGGTTCACCTGAAAGTGTTCTGACAATACGACCTTTTTCTGATAATTTAGACGTGCAGATTCACAGATTGTCTTTAAAAACTGATTATAACGTAGGGGTACAAAACTTTTATGCAAACATGGGGCGCCAAAAGCCATTCGCTAAAGGAAGGGGGGATTATATTACCGACCGCATTTTGAGAGGTGTAGTATCTCCTTAATACAAAACACCGTTTATCGATTTGTTGCTAAATCACAAGTGGTCTCGGGGTATTTTTAACTAATCGCATTTTAAAACTCAAATCTTAAGGACGCATACCTCCCTTAATAATTACTTTAGGGGATAAGTTTAAATAGGCCTACATTTTCGTCTTATATTTACGTATTAAATTGCCTGCCGAAATTTGTCCCCATGTTTTTAAAACACGTGGTATACGCGGATTTCAACTTAATAACTTAATCCGTAAAAAAATTCCTCGAAATCATGATAGTGGTATGTTGCAATACTTTTGAAATACGGTACTTCGTTCACCTGTAATTATGGTTCAAATTCTAACAATTTTGACATTAAATTCCATCTCAAATGTGCACATTAATTTATGAGTTAACGTCACAACAGATTTCCTAGAAACGTTCTTCAATGCACCTTTACATGTCGCGCAATTATTTTGAGCTGTAGCCAACGCGCATGCACGTATAGTTGCGCGCGCACGACAGTGAACGTGGTAGGGGTATGACCCAACGCGCATGCGCGTATCGTCTAGCTATATACAAACGCAAGTTACACAGCATAGCACGTGGTTATAATTAAAACCGACAGAAAAGCAGTTCATGTAATAAGCAAATTGACAAACATGTCAGTTATATAGTTAGAATTCAATTATGATATGGGACAAGATCTGAATGAATATAAGCGTGAAATGGTAACATACGTAATACAATTTTATCTTTAGTCACGCCAAAGAAGTATAACTTATAAAGCGCGCTATACAAGTTTATACTTTGTTATACATTTTTCAGGCTATAAATTTATATCACAACGAAAAATAAAGTAATATGCTAAATATTAAAATATATATATATGTCTGCTGTTTGAACGCTCTTAAAAGATCTGAAAAGCCTAACAGCTAAATATTTATCAGTGTTCGTTTGTTTAATTTCTGAATGCTGTATATAACGTAATCGTAAGAAAATAGTTATTTTCGTTTTCGAAATGTTTGTGTAGTTATGTTTGTAAGACATCGTAAATATGCTTTTACTAAAATGGCAAAAAAAATGAAATTCGTTAACAAAATTAAACATTTCGTAAGATGACATTTTAATTTTAAAATATAAACAAATGTAATAATGTTTGGTATTCAGCAATTTAGTGAATATCGGGGACCAAAAATATTCGACAGTAGTTATTAATAAATACATTACAAATTTAAAGAAGTAAATTATTTGGAATTTTGTCTGCGTGTATCTTTATATGTATATAATAATACGCATCATCAATTAAAAAAGCTCTCTTGTGAGATATTAATATATGTAATGTAACTGCTCGTTTACCAGTTAAATGCTTCCTGAGTTGAGTAATTAGTAGGTAATTAGCGTGGAACTTCCCTAAGTCCATTACCACGTACGTAAATAAACATTCGATTCATAATTTAATTAGCTAGTTGTTTGGAGAGGCTGCCGGTGAGTTTCGCTAGAGTGAAGCTCGATAGCGACAAATACGGTGGCGCATCAGTACAGCGCACGGTCTGGCAGAGGTGCTGCCATCTATAAACTAACTTGCGAGTTTAATTTATTGACTGCGCTCGCAGACGGTAGATGGTGAATACGACGTAACTGCAGGTTATGGAAACCCACTTGCAGGGGTGAAAATATGTTTTCTTAATTTCATTGATATACTTGTGTGCCCTCGGCATTTAACTTTTTAAGATTCTACATCATTAATATTCGTATAAAACACGTTTAATGAAGAAGAGAACATAATTGTACAAGTGTTGTTTTTATTTTTAATGTGTCAGCTGTTTTGTTAAAACATATGACGCATCACATCCTTTCTTAATCTGCCCTCATAATTATTCATCTAAAAACACTCTTTCACTCTCTATTCTTTCTGATCCTCTCTGTCTTTCTAATCCTCTCTCTCTTTATAATCCCCTCTCTCTCTCTTATTACATAATATTAGACATTTTACTAACTCACACTCATAAAAAATATACCTACACATCCTACGGAAAATAACATCACTTCACCACATTTTTTTCACTCTGTCTGACACGATATAAAATGATCACTCCGAAATATTAGCTATCGTCTGTTATTACTACAGTTAAACCCATTAATTCTTCAAAACTATTAATGGTTTTGAAAAATGATTTCGTGATATTAAAAAATTCTGATAATAATGATCTGAGTTGCTGCGAATCTAATAACCAACAAATCGGCAGTGTTTTACCCAAAAATCACTTATATGCAACGATATATATGTAACTTATATATAACTTAAATGTACACACACCGGCCAGCATATTGTTAGCGTAAGTACACGTGGAAATTTTTGTCACTGACAATTGTAAAAAACATTGCTGTACGAATCTTTTTTTTTGTGGAAGAATATACTGTAAAATACCAGTTCCCGCATGGGAAATTGCTCTTTATAATGATTATAAAAAGCAATTATGTAGGTTGCATGTCCTGCTATTGGCATTTAAAATTCTGTACGATGCACTTAACCTGTTCACAGAGGACACCTTTGACGGCAAGTGGCTCAAAACTGTGAGACATACCTGGGACAGAGGTAGTAACTGTTTACTGAAAGTAATGACGAAGCATATTCTTGCGTACGAATTGAGGATACGTCCATAAATATAGGCATTTATTGGTGACTTATGGCGTGTTCAAATCTGGGGTATAGATTATTAAATCAACCACGTCACCAGGCTAGGAAACTAAATATTTGGCGTTTTTGAGAGCAAATGTAATGACTTGTTGACAGGCGTTATATCGTCAAATATCTTCGTAAAAGCGTCTCTTATTTTTTACGTCTTGTGTCCATGGGTGTTATGCGAATTGAAGCTAGTGACAAAGAAGGAAGACACACTATGTTTCGTAATTTTTTTCATTACTCATTTTATTTGCAGTGAGCGATATCAGATTTGATACAAATGAGAAAAATAATAACTTCTTAAAATTATTTTCTAAATGGATGTTTATTTTCATAGTGAGAGTAAATAAAACTATAAAAAAATTTCCGAGGCAAATTATTTAAATTTTATTTATTCTTAATGCATGGCCCAGGTAACAAAATAATATGGAAACATCCAGTGAAGCGGTTTTTAATCTAAACTCCAGGAGTGGTGCCAGGAGTCCTTAGAATTGAATTCCGTACATTTTCACTACACTAAATTACCAAACGAAGAAATGAATACGCCGGACAGCATAAAGTGAAAAATTAATGAATGGTTGGAATGGTCAGCTAGAGAGATCGACACCATATTTACGTTATTAATATTTTGGATTTTTATATTACTAATTTTTATTAATTGATTATTCTGGGAATACCACATAGCTTAACACATTTTCTTAATTTTCTCATGTATTACTTTTGTCCTTTTTACCACAGTTTAACTTTATTAATTGGTCATAACGCGTGAGTTTTAATAACAAAATTATTTAATGATAACATTATTTATCAACTCCAAGCAATACAGTTGACAAGTTCTATGCCCTTACGAAACAGAATTTTTGAAAAAAAATTTAACTTGTAATTTATTAATCAAAGAAATAATGTTTTAAAATGTATTCAGTATCTTCGTCATAAATAACTTGCAAGGTATCTTGCTGTCCACCAACAGGGCAAACAAATACTTAAAAATAACGCTAGCAAATTTTAAATATCTTCCATAAATAGTTTTCCTATAACAAAGGCCACTAATAAAACATTTACTTCAATGGCAGTTCAGTCCCTCTGAATATCTTTAGTGCATTCACTGGTTACTACAACTAATTTAATTTTGCACAGTTAATTTAAATTAATTTTATATAACTGGGCAATACCGTAACATGCTATCAAAAATTGCTATACTTTTAAGGTATTTGGTTTAGAACAATATTTCTTTATACAAACAGCTGTTTTTCCGTATTTCAAAGTAATGCCATAATTTTTGAGCATTAATTTTATTTTCCTTGGTTAGGATTTTTTGAAACTTTCAGGTACCCCCGTAGATAATAATTTCAAAGTTAATAGCTTAACGTAATTTTAAGTTTGTCGACAATATACGTAATTGCTGTGTACGTTAAAATCCTACGCAGATTATGATTTTTTTCCCTTCAAACACAACAATTTGTCAACCGCAATTCCTTTCCCTCATCTGGAGGCTGCTAAATTGGAAGGAGCTAAAGAATGAAGAATCTTTGGCGGTAAACAGGGATGGCGTTGAGTTACAAGACAATTTCGCCTTCGTTATGGATTTCTCTGCTGATTAATGGGATGCCCTTGTGTTTACATTACGTTACTGTGTTTCTGCAACCAACGCTTGATCGAAAGGTATAAAGTTACAACGTTTACGTCAAATAAATTCGCGTGGAATAATATTGTTTTGAAATATCGATAAATACACCGACTATTTCTAAAGCAGTAGTCAGTCCAACACATTTATGGAGATCCGCTATATAAAATTGCGCTATATATACTTGAATAATGATTACTGTTAGAGGTGGATAAATACATCAACTTGAGTTACAAATTGAAATGTACTTTCTCCACACCGGGTTGACTCGAGACCATCATGTGAATCACAAAACTATGTATATAGTTCTTACTCCCCAGCTATAACATGAACGTAATTAATTTCGTCAGCTAGAGATCCAAATATCTCAACTATAACATAAATTAGAATATTTGTTCATTTTTTAACAGGGGAAAAGTATTTGTACGCCTTTTAAAATCGCATTAATTTTTTTAATTAACATTGCTAACTATACACCGATAAATGTGTAATGTTGTACCAACAGTATCAATGTTACTTGTGCAGTAATTTTTTTTTGTAATTTGTAAGCTGCCAGTAACTAGTGCTGCTGGTAACGTAACATATCGTTAGACTGTTAACGTAAATGTAACGGTACGTACTTTTGTAACAACGTTTTACCTCCCTGATGTACTGTCGGCATTAAGGTGGTGTTAACGTTGCGGCAAAATAAATGTTGTGTTGAATTGATGTTAACAATTTTGTTACATTTCTTGTGTTTTCTTTGCTTTGCAAAATCATGCCGATGTAAAATAATCTAAGTGCAATTATTTTGTCACAAAAATAAATATTACCCATGAAGAATAAAAAGACAGTCGGGACTGAAATCGAACGCACGCCTGAGTGTTTCACGTTCTCCACTTTAGGAAATCTAACGTCTTACCTACAGCTCTATTTCCACTTGTCTGAACTTGTTTCATACGGGTATTCAGCAAAATGTAACCAAAATTGTAGTTCCCTTTAGTTATTTGCTAATACTTTATTCTCTAGAAATATATTCATTTTTGTCACGCGTAAACTGCATTGAAAGGTTTGAGAGCTGGTCTAAGCTACATTTAGTTATCATACTATGCTTTACAATTTAAATATTGTGATTTAATTTTACGGAATTATCTCTGTACACTAGTATCCGCCAGTTTACTACGTCAAGTCAGTTTAAACTTGTGCTGGCTGAACATTACTTTATTAACGCAGTTACGCGAAATATTTTGTTATTCCTGTTATATTTAGCGTAAAACAACATTTGACTGCGTCAACATTTCTTACAAGCTTTATTAGAATTAACTTGCATTATAGTAATATAAAATTTTGAAAATGGTTAACATTAGTAACTTTGTCACGATATTAATTTTACTACAGCAAAAACGTTTTAAGGAATGCGTCCATAGTAATTTTTTCGTTGCAATACCTTAAAACTTTTTTTTCTGTATGTATTTTATTAAACTTCAAATGTATCTCGTACTGTATTCCCTTTTCGAAAAACTGCTTCTGTAAACAAATGAAGTAGCGAGGTTTTTGATCGTCGACCAATAACATATATTATCGCCATTTAAAAAACACGTTGATTCATGTTACTCAGTTGTATTTCTTACATGGCGCCAATCCACAGCCAAAATGAATAACGCCCCACTTCGGACCAGAAGTACACGGAATTGAATTCTGTGTCAAATATTGAAATTTGAATACTTAAAAAAAATGACGGGATTGTTCTAATTATGATTGCAGATAGTTTATGTTGTCCTGAAATATTTCAGATGCTGGAACAAAATACACCGCTCTTTGACTGAATGACATTGTAAACAGCATGAAACTAAATATTGATACATGATTAAATACATTAACTAATTACGCCAAATGTTCTGTTTCTGGCCTTAGAATAGACTACACTGGCCAACAAAACGAAATTTTTTTTTTTGGTGCCGGAAAACGAAGGACTGATTTGGAATATTTTTAATGTGCTGATTCTAAAAATGCCATCAGATTTCGTCTATCAGCTCTAGTTTTTGAGATACGGGCTAATTGATTTTAGTTCTGATAAAAGGCATAAGTAAAGAAATACAAATATCTTCTGAGGTCAGAATAGAAATGTCATACCTCAAAATAAAATAAAATTAGCCAGGTATACCTGGAATTGCCTATGATTCGACCGACATGCTTATATACAAAATATCATTGTTTTCTATGTCTTTGGGACAGCAGAGCTAAGAATCAGCACTGGGTTAACAGAAATTAGCCTTTAAGAAATTTTATGATTCAAGGAAAACAAAACTTAATCAACGAACCTTTGGTTTCGAGAGGAAAACTCTTACTTCCACCCTTGCATATTAAATTTGGGCTTATGAAGCAATTTGTAAAAGCTTTAAATCGAGATGGACTGTTTTGTTTACTAGACACGTACATTTCCTAGGATTAGTACGGACAAACTAAAAGCCAGCATATTTTATGGCCCTCAATAAAAGGCAGCTTATCAAAGATCCCCAATTTGCCGCATCAATGAACGAGATTGAATCTAACGCTTGGTGTTCATTTGTTCAAGTGGTTCAAATTTGTCTTCGAAATCATAAGGAAGAGAATTACCTAGAGTTAGTGGAAACTATGCTTTCAAACTTTAATGTTCTCGGTTGTAATATGAGCATAAAAGTTCACTACCTCCACAACCACCTAGATCGCTTTCCAGAAAACCTAGGTGATTGTAGTGAAGAACAGGGAGAAAGATTCCATCAGGACATAAAATCTATGGACGATCGATATAAGGGGCGATGGAATAGCCACACGATGGCCGACTACTGTTGGAGTCTTCACCGAGACTGTCCAAGTAAATTCCATGCTAGGAAGTCGTATAAAAGACAAATTAAAAGTGATAAGTAATGAATGTGTGTATAACTACTTCAAAAATAGAAAACATAGCCTATCTCAAAAAGTAGATCTGATAGACGAAATCTAATGGCTATTTTGGATTCTGCACCCAAAACTTACCCAGGAACAGTTGAAAAATCGTTGGCGCCAAAATGGCTGTTGGCCAGTGCTATCAGTGGTTTGTGAGAAATTTTTGATGTCATAAGACGCATTTTTCAAGTACATATGTATATTTATTGCTCATGAACTCTCCAACTACGCATATATCTGTCGATCATTAACGCAGTCAAGATCATTTCAAATTACTTCAAAAAAATAGCAACCGCAAATATATCTGCAGTAAATATGAACGTAGAGCAACGAAAAATGTATACCACTTAACATTTCTTTAGTCGTTTATATTTTTCAAATTAACGTGTACCATAGTATACACTTATTTTGCAGAGTGTTTGCATGTAGTACCCAAGTTTGACGAAAATGTTCTGTCCTGATCGCATTTTGTAAAGAGTTTAACGTTCAAAAAACCTTATTAGTTTCCGTTAAAGTGATGAAAAATAATTTAACTTTATGTTCATTACAAGAAAATAAATTAATCTATTCAGAAATACGACTTATTTTGTCCCAATCTATATTTTGAAAAGCACTGTTAATTCAATAATTTAGTATCATTTTTATTGTGATAAAGATTTATAGGTGACACGGTGATTTGCTTTAAGTGAACATGTGAATATCCGTACCAGAATCCGCACGTGATTTCTGAGGCTGGCGGCAGATGTTGCCTACAATGAGAACCACTCTCTAATATTATGAATATTAGGTCAACTGATCAACTTTTCAGGGTGGCAAAAAATTGTCTTCGATCGCGTAGAAAAAATCTATTACGGTAGCAATAATGAAAACTTTCAAAATTACAATGAACGCAAAATGTCTCGAAATAAGTATGTTTTTTGCTACAAACTGTTAATAAGGGTTAATACGTTCGTGCTGGATAAGGAAAGGCGTCTAAATCTTCTAGTATTCACCACAACCTAGGACACATTTTTGTTCTATCGGAGCATTCCTGCTACCTGTTTCTGTTCCTTCCAAGCGGAACAAAGAACTCGCACATTAAGTGGAGAAGGCTGGACGAATGACTGTTCCAGTGGCGTGTGGTGAACTGTTGTTAGGTTAGCTGGTGTTTGCTCACTACTGTACATTATCGTTGCACGCAGGAGGAGCAAATAACCAGTGTGGAGCCTAAGGAAACTGAGTGTATTCCGACCATTCAAAACTAGCAGGCAAGGGACACATTATACACGTCCTACGGCATCCCCATCCCAACTGTTTTTTAGTGGTGGAAGTGTAAACTAGCAAGCAACAGGGTACAAGCACAGAGCAAACGACATCTTACCTTGCAAAAGTTCCCCACACGCCACTGGACTATTCACACCATACATCTGGCGTTACTAAAGTTACGAGCACTGTGTAGGTATTCAATAAAATCGGAGCTAATTTAAATAATGGAGCTCCTGTCAAATTTAGTTTTTGTGCATAAGTGTGTAGTCTGTAAAACACTCTACATAAAAATTCGAAATGGCTTTGGTGACTAGTACGACCGCAAGTACAATTTTCTGTCAAAAGTAGCCCAGTCTTGAATGTGATTTATATATGAGTAGTACTAATATTTGATATTTTGGTTCAAATAGATATAGTATAATCTTTCTTAAGAAAAGAGGGAGGGGTGAGAAGATCTTAACCAAATTGCTGTTTTCACTATTAGTCAGTGTCAATTATTCCTGTAAAATTACTAACGGTGAGTTAGGAGAAGAAATATAGTTGTTTCGTAAGTGTCTCGGCCATACTGGTGAGAAGCGTATTCTTCATTTATAACGTTTGAAAAATGCGTAAACGTTAATAAATTTGTTTGACCGAAATCAGTTCAGTGGTTTTCATTTTATGACGCATTGCTTTAAGAGAATGGTTGCGGAAATCTTAGCATCTCGCGAGAATTGTAAAATAAACGGTTGACTTGTGGCCTTTATTCATCATCGTATCCTCTTGGTACGGTTGTACCGGCACCTGACTCACACAAGGTCACTTGCGTTTGGGTCTCGCACTATAAACCTGAATAACTGATATCAAAAACTAGTCACAGAAGTGTAGTACGCTGTTAACTAACACCTGGTGAAGTGTCGAGTTGGAACCAGTGATTTCGAGTAGTGAGATGCACTCTTAACACAGCGGCAATCGCATTCACATCAGTCAGATTTCAATCACTCGAATTATCATTAAGCTTGTTTCACTGGAACGGAATAATTTGTACCAATTAACGCGTAGAGTGTGGTGAGCAAGCCAGATGTCACCACGAGAGGCCCAAAGTGGCGCCTGTACGATCGTCCGGCGTGTAATTTATCGGCACCTTGCACAATTGCGGGTGGTAATAACCCCCCACGTGTTTACGCGGTCGGAAAATTAAGTCTGGCCTACAACGTAGAAGGGGGGAGGGTGATACGTTGGGGGGTGGCAGGAGAGAGGGTGAGGGGTNGTTTGTGTACGCCGCCGACACTCCAATATTCCCTCTCCAATTACAACGCTGCTAATGACGTCCTTCCTACCTTCCCGACAACTACCCCTCCAGCCATTGCCACACCCCGGTCAAGGGGGTGGGTGGCTCGTCAGACGGGTCTCCTCTTCACCACCCACCCTCCTCCACTGCCACAACAGGTACGACTGATCGGCGCCGGTGCAGGTGGTAGGTGTCGCACGGTGTGGCCACCGCCCTCAACACTGGCGTATCAAGTCTCTTCGTGTGTGTGATGTGTAGTGCGGGTGGGGGGGGTATGGGGAGGGAGGAGAATAACCGTCCTACCGCGGCTACGTTTGCTTTAGCGCAACTTGCCATGAGTCTCTGTAGTATTTGTAATTATAGGCTGCTCACAGTTAATTAAGCACCAGGGGGTCGGCCCGGGGAATCCGCGGGTTCACTATCCTTGGGTGAGGCAGGTAAACGTTTGCAATATAAAATCCACCTTTTTCATTTTTTTTTTTTTTTCGAAGAGTCACCCCTCCCTCAAATACCACCTCAATCGGCCGAAAACTGTGTCTTCAAGAGCCTAAAAACATAATTACCCTCTCCCCTTAGGGGTACTGACATTTTTCCAAAAGGGCATACCTGACCCAACGACCGAGGGAAGGTCCAAAGAGACAGCCCTCCCTCAAATCCTGGCGAAATCGGCCGAAAACAGCGACTTCCAGCACTAACCCAAGTTCAATAACACACCCCCCTGGTCATCGTATCTCCTCCCAGGGGTGATGGATGAGGAAGGGGGATCCAAAGAGGAAGGTTCAGCGCTTTGCATAACTTTAGTTCCAACCCTCTACCCCTTAAGGGAGGGGCGCTGCGTGCCCCCAAAATCACCCCTCAAACTTCCGTTCTTGATTAATGAGAGAGATTCTGAGGAATAAACATGTTAAAAGTGTCACTGCCCCTACCTGCGTATATTTTAACTGACACAAACAGTGGCATGCGCCAAGAAAGTGTAGCGACAAATGGAAAGTAGTTGATGTTTCTTAAAGTTGGATTTATTAAAAGTGCTGGGTAAATATTTGTCGACACTAAAATTATTAATTTTCATTTTCTTAACATGTATATGAGTGTAAGAAGAGGACATTAGTAAAATATTAACATTTCTATTAATGTCGTAGTTTCTCTTAACCGGCGTTTGAAAAGAGTGTTCATGCTCGTGATAATGTTAATTTTATAAGTGGTAGAAGAATGCAGAACATGCACACAAGGAGATATTGAGCATAACTCTCAAAATTGCTAAGTTTATCTCACCACATCTCTTTTGAACGTTGGTTTTCTTGAAAATCGCTTCGCTAATTTAGCCAATCTACAACATATTTTGTTACACCAAGGTTAAATGATCACGCCTAGAAGCAAAACTGGGTTTTTCCTTTAGTTTGCAATTTAATGGAAAATTGTTCTAAGACAAAGTTTCTTAATTGCTTTTTCTATAAAAATATTGCTAGTTAAAATTTCAATTCTGCTGGTTTTGTTTATGTAAAATTTTCTTAAACTAAATTTTTATTGGCTCAACTTTCAAAATCCTACTAAACGTCTCACAAGTACTGTTAAAAGTACTTGGTTCGAGGAAAAAAATGTAATTAAAATTCAATAAACCATACTTTTTTGTACGTATTTTTGTCTTGAATCTTGCGTATTGTGCGTCTTATAGGCTAAAGTACACGCGGTTTCATTGATCTCGTTTTGTAACTTTTCGTCTTGCTTAGCCCGTAAACAGTATTAATATGTCAAATGTAGTATTTTTTTAATGGCACATGTCTACGTTTTCATCACTGCCAATATGTGGAGAAAACGCCATATAAACTACTTGGAACTTTAAACTTTAAAATAGCATAACAGTAAAATATATTTTCGATTTAAATGCGTACATAATTTATTTCCTCATAAATGTAAAACAATGATTACAATGAAATATATTAGGATCGCATTGAAAATTACGGAAGCCGTATAACAAATCATTCTTCTCCCTATCGGGGTACATCACTCCATTTATACGTACACAGGTACATGCAAATGTAATAGGCCTACATAATCTACTTTACAATTATTATCCCGTTTCGAAAACTGGTATCCGAATAACAAAGACACGCTTCAAAAGTCATTTCAGTAAAAGGATCTCCGTATAAAAGAGATTTGCTTGCAAATAAACTTCCCAATTCTTGGAAAGTTCCTTGAACGACGTCATTTGCTCATTTTTCCGCGGGAAAGGTAATTTGCATTTCGTGAATTTTCACGCAGATTTTGAGACCCGAAGCACGTGTATTATTAAACTTACAATTTAACTTTGTTATCAAACTTCTGTGGAAAAGAGGAATGGACGAGTAATTTCTTAAATATGGAGAAAAAAAACAGTTGTTAACAGCTCTTGTCCAAAATAATATAATATAATTCTCTAATGTTACTAATAAAATAGGAAAAGATAACACTCGAACTCCCAATTTTTCATCGATAGAAAATAATCCGCTTAGACTGGGTATCGGAAAATAAGCATCTATAAACTCATAATCGTGCAAGGTAGAAATATAAATTATCTTAAAACGCATTCAATTATAAACACTTACTTTAAGTGAAACAGGCTAAACAAAATAATGAGAATCTTTACCTTTGTAATTGCCACCATGTCTCCGTGAACGGACGGGGGCCGCGCCGATGTTGTGGACATACGTGCCTCCCACCGAGGCGAACCGGGTTCTGTTATCTCGGGGTTATCCCTTTCCCCCCGCCCTTACATTCCGGCGTTGCTCCATACTCACCTCGCTTCGCCCTAGCCGGCTCTCGAGACCTCGATGTTAAGAGCCGGCCGAATCTCTCCACTGCGTAAACCGATTTGTAGCTGGTTGTTCTTGGAGTAAAAGTTCTTTAAAAAAAAAAAAACCGTCGATTTCTTTACGTTTATGCAATCGATGTGTTTGCGTTGCGTATCTGCGTGTCCTTTATTTACGACCAATGCACTGGCGTGATGAGCCTCTCTGTCTGATCACATAACTTGTTTACATTGTGGGGAGGAGGGTTCGTCGAATATTCCAATGGAACACTCTGGCAAAAATATAATACACTAAATCGGTGTACATCAAAATTTTACCATCAAATACCCGAAGAGCAACAAGTACATTTCAGTTCACGTCTGCCGAAATGCAAACTGTTCATCGTAGATAACGTGTTCCCATTTAAAAAATATTTATCTTACACCTTCTAAAAATTATTTTTTGTGTTGTATTTCGACATACCGTAATTCCGAGTTTAAAACAGATCTGTTGATTGAAAAGCGGGAAAAGCCAGCAAACTTGTCGCCGGATGTCGACTTGTTTGCCGAGTGCCAACCACGGGTCGTAGTAATTATTAATGTGAGGGCGGAATGATACATGACGCCCATTTACGAACCGTTCATCCATCAACTTCCAACCGCGTCGCAACCACGCGTTTGTAGACTCATCAGAACTTTTTTTTCCCCTCGGAATCGACAAAATTAAACTTTCATGTAGGGTCAGTTTGCGCACGTAATGAGACAGGTAATTTGTGGGTGATTATCTATTGTCTCTGTATCTTAATTACTAACAGTGTTTTCCTAACTGCAAATTTGTTACACGACCAGACGTTTTATTGGAAATTTGGTAGAAAATTGTTACATGCCAAATGTAGGGTCTACCTGCGAATGACACTCAGAAATATTTCAAACGGGACTTATTTTAAATGCAGTATTATATATTCTTTAATATACCCTCCTCATAAATTTCAGGTTAAATTTGATGTAGGCTGTTAACAGTAAAGTGATCACCTTTGAGGCCCTAGTTACGTTTTCCTTCCAGCTATTTTTTATCCCTTAAACACCTTTTTAAATCAATATTGCCATGTAAGTAATAAACATAGTGCGTATATTTCACCGCGCTTGGAAGTTAACGCTTAAGGCTAAAAATATATTAATTAACTATTTTTCCAAATGAGAGGACTTTGAAAACTGTTCATCTTACCGTGATTGGCATATAACATATTTAATGTATTTTATTTCTTATGATAAGAGTTTAAAATAAAGACACTGTGAAATACCATTCGTATACTCAAAGTAAAATAATTGAAATAAAATTTTAAAGTACAATATAAGTATTGCTAATAAAACTTCTGACCATGTCTTAGCCAACAGCTACGATTATGTAGTTAATGTTTGCCCTTTTTGTAAAGAAAATAAACCATATTTATTAATACGTCGTTTTAGGGAACACTGAAGACAAAGCGAAAGTAATTCATATATTCCCGAATATTTTTATGAACACGCTCCATTTTTTTAGTATAATTTTCTTTGAAAAGGCAGGGTTATTAAATAACCTGAATATCTGCCTGGTTGTACATCCCCTCTTCAAGACGTTTATAATTTTTAATCCCTGAATAGGTTATAATAAATTTTTGTTGGAATACACTGCCCCTAGCGACAATCATGACACAACCTTTTATAGAAACACATCTTCCGCGAGTGCAATCTTCTGAGTGTAAATGTGTCGATCCGTGATTTCGGCTTCCGCGTGCATCACAGACCGACGTTGCGCAAGCCAGTTATTGCACGATCGTGCGTTCGAAGTCCGTCGTGGACCGGTCTGCATAGCGGAGCGACAACAGTTTGGTCCGGCGCTAGAGAGACAGGTGCAGCGATGCGCGCGCATCATCCCCCCCCCCTTCCCGACAGTACATCTAACCTAACCTATTCATCCCTTCGCTAAGTACGTTTAAGGCTATGGCCAATGAAAGTGCTGTGATTACCAACACGTGTTTATAAAGGTTTCACCACGACTGTATTTATTATTCAGGTGTACTGTAGTCAACGTTATTTCAGATATGTAAACACATAATATGAAAACATTTGCAGATCATGTTAATTAACATATATATACTATTTAGCCGTCACTGTGCTCAAGTATAGTTATAGTTATACACTGGAGATAAACAACGGACATTTTGTGATTTTCTGCGAGAAAGCCTAATGGTGTAGTCATACCTTGCTGACTCCTGTTCATTAATTAGTTTAGTTGCGATAAACTTTAGGGTACCCACGTAATACACTGTATGAGTTAACTTCGTTTCCTTAATGATATTTTTTCTTCTAAGTGATTACAAAATCAAGAACGGTCATTATTCAATAAAATGCAATTTTTATATAATTTCTTTATTTAGGACACGCAAATTTGTGTTAAATATTTTAACATATCAAAGATTTCAGATATTGCAATATCAGTGTGACTGATTTTTGGATGGTGTCGCCTATGACATTTTTTGTTATAATGAATCTTTAAGCACAGCAAGTAAATTTTGCAGTTTTTAACTGAAGCTAATGTACATTTGAAAAAAATCTTAAAATTCGTAAAATTTTAATTTCAAAATTAATATTTAATAAACATGTTTCGTTGATACAAGTTTTCTAAAAGTAATATTTTGATTTGAAATATGTATGAACTTATAGACAGTTAACATTTATAACACATATGTTACAATATTATTTTATTTTAACCACTTGTAAGTCAAAGGAAACAATATTCAATATTTCTTATTTCCAAATTTAAGCAAATGTGACAAGTTTTTTCATTAATATAGCATTTCCGGAAAAGGTCATTTGTGATTCTGAAAGACGTCGCGATCAAATGTCGCCTTTTTAACCTCATGGGGGAGAGAGATATAGAGGGAGAGAGGGAGAGAGAGAGAGAGAGAGAGAGAGATGGTTTTAACCAGCCAAGTTAGTGAGGCATGCGTGAAACCGCTTTCCTATTTTGAGAATAATTTTAATGCCAAATTTGTATTAAAGTGTTTAAAATGGACACTGCAAGATGAGTGGGTGGACTGACCATGCGGGAGGAGAGAAAGGTTCGAAGCGGAGTAATTAACAAAACAAGAATTTATCGATATAACTAATGAACCTACTGTAATTTACATGGATGCAGACATTTCTCATGGAGTTATTAAAATGTCAAATTGTAAGAGGATTTTGACGTCTCGTTAATAGCAAAATCCGGAGAGATGCAAACGGAAACAAATGCAATATTTGTGAGACATTTACAAATACAAACGTTCTTTACTTGGGCTCGAACACAGATCGCCTGGTACCGTGAGATGGTGTGCAACCAACTGAATCACGGAGGTAGGATTTGGAACACCAACTTCGATGGTAATCAGTGTAAAGTTTTTCTGAACTGGGATTATCAACTTTTAGTATTTACAGGGACATCGTTTTGAAAACAAGTGTGTGAGTCACTTAAATCATGTAAATATTTATGGCCTACTGTAACTCTACTTGTGTGCGGTAAGTAAGTAACTAAATAAATAATTAACGAAGTAAGTAAGTAACTTTGGAAGTAAGTAACTTTGGAAGTAACTTACTAAGTAAGGAAGTAAAGAAATAAGTAGCAAAGTAAGTAAGTAACGAAGTAAGTAACGAAGTATCTAAGTAGGTAACTAAGTTACTTAGTATGTAAGTAACTAAGTAACTCATTAATTAAGGTACTGAGTTGCTAAGTAACTAAGTAAGTTATTTAGTAAGTAAGTACCTAAGTAACTAAGTAACTAACTAAGCTTTGGCGCTATCGTACATATCATTCTCGAACAGGTTCTGAATAGGCATATCTGATTATTCGAATAGATACTGAAAAATGTCAAATCATTTCATAGATGTTATAAACTTATCTAATTAATTTATATTGCACCATTTTCAAAAATTGTCTGACTAACTTGTATTATGTAAGTTTACATAGCCCAAAATACTACTATTTTGGTGAAAAATTTGGTGGGAATTAAATGATTGGTTCCTAAGATAAGGCATAAATTAAGCATTTTATAACCTGTCACTTTCTTACAGAAAGGTGGCAAAAATGATTTATATAAGTATATTTGATTATTATTAAGGAGACACTCAGAATACAAAGTTTAATTGAAATGAGTGACATTGTTAGAAGAAATAATAAACTGATATAAATTATTTATATTGCAGCGATACTGTAAATAACTCCAGACACACTTTAAACATCGTCTACGGTAGCACTACTAGTGTCGAAAGTTCGGTGGGAACCGGTTGTTGATTGGTCCTGCATATATGACACAAGAGTTCCATTTTCTCAAGTGGTGGTATCTTCATTACTGCGGACACTTAATGGCACATTCTGTGCACACGAAATCCATCACCCTGCACACGAAAAAGTTAAACTAGAATGGGCAGGAGAGGAAAGCCCTCGAACGTAGATCATTTCTAGCTGTGAGAAAAATTAGGGGACGGATAATAACCTGGACGGAACAGAAAATTCTGTGAGGACTATCAACGCTTCCACAGGTAACACTCCTTTTGAATCCTCACAGGCCGACGTTCCAACCCATTCGAATAAGATAAAAAAAAGTTTCAACATAAGATCACAGATTTTAGTAAAGAGGAGGGTAAAAACTGTAACATCCGGGAAGAAATGAAACAACTAGTTAGGGCAAGATTGCACTTCGCAGCGAAACGGAGCGAAAATGGCAATAAGCGGACGAAGATAAAGCACATCGTGTCGGGTATTTTGGTTTTAATCCTAGCAGACCCAGTCGGAAAATTTTAGGACAAGATCACGAAGAAGGTGTTTTTATCGTATTCTGGCCCCTACGAGGTATGCGAAGTAGTGCGAGAAAACTGTCATGGACGAAGGGATTCTTCATGCGGAAAATGTATCGGTCGCTATAATATGGCATCATTGAAACTTTGCGTCAAACCAGTGAGTGGTACCATAGAGCAGAGAATAAATAGTAACCTAGGAACCAACGCAACCTTATGGTCGAGTTTGTGAGGCCTGGCCAACAAACTGAACTTACCCTAAGTGATAAACTTTCAGTTACGTATGCAGGTGCTTGAATATGGGATAAGATTAATTTTGACGTAATTGCATGGCGTTACTTTGATCACGATGGTGAAGTTGCTGACTACAACCCAACTTGGCCCGAGTGAGCTTATTATTAATATGATAGACACTGTACATTACCTAACATTTAGAGCCTATCTGCACGTTGAGGTACGCCAAACTAAAGTATAATCACTAATAATTTCCCTGAACTTACGCCGTTACGACGCACTTGATTCTATGTTGAAAATCACGCTATACTGGTAAAATAAAATGTCGAAATTTCTCTGATGATGCCGAGCGAAAGATGTAGTATGCTATTAATAATTGCCAACAATAATGTGGCACGCGATACACCAACGGAAATAAAAAATTAAACCGCTAGAATACATAACACTACTTGAGAACTAGAACCAAACTAAACTTATTGTTTCCCCATGACAATTTTGTTATAATTGTATCGTCTTATAATCCTTTTAGGTGATTATGCATAGTTATTGACGTAATTTATTTCCACACTTTGCCCTCACCACCACATGACAATGAAGAACTCTTTTCGCGAGAAATTCGTGGTTTTGTTTTCCTATTTACTAGGACAAATACACTATATTTCGTTAACACGTTCTCACCCCTTGCCATATTTGTGTAGTAGGAAAAGAGAAACGCCGTCATGATTAATGCAAAAGAAGGGTTTTAAACATAGCACGCGACGAACTTGAACACTGCAAGTGGTGTGAAAAGGAGTATGTCTGAAGCACAGTCGATGACCGAGTAAACAGACATGCAACAATATGGATACAGTGCTGAACTGTAAACAAACTGTCGCAGATGTTGTTGTAGAATGGTCGTGTCACCGCAATATCCATACGCTACCAACTGCAGCGAGTGAATACTTTCAAAGTCTGGTGAAGACTGCAACAAGGGAGATGTGGAAATGTATTTTAAGTGACTCCAACATTCATTCATGTAGTTTTATTTCCTTTGTCGTCGTATTTATATGAAAACATTGATTGAACTTTCGCAGTGAAAGGAGAAAAAACACTTATTGAATATATATGTAATTTAGATTAAATAATTTTTCCATCATTTCTTAAGTATGTAAATCATTACAAACTGCATCTTCATCACCTTGAGTAGATTTGTAATTGATATGCATAATTAAAATAAAAAATGATAAAGATAAGGCAAAGCAAAAAAGTTAACTTAAAAAAATATATATATATATATATTAACCGGGAGGGTAATGTGTAACATATATAGTATTAATACTGAATTAGAATATCGGTATAATATATTTTTATTTTCTCTGTGTTATAATGTTGAAGATGTTAATTAATATTTTAGATCTATATAGAAAGAAAAATTGTATGTTAAACAAATAACACGACAGCATGAATTTTGAGAAATTGTAAACATTGTATAAATGAAAAGTAAATCTAAATTTAATTTTGAATAAAAGGATATGTGTTGATTTTCTTCCCAGAGGATTGCTGTTTCTCACATTCTTCGAGCGAAGATGGTCGAAGGATCCCGAACTACACTAGTTTGAAGAGGAAGGGAACCGGAAAGAGCAATTCCAGCCTTGGCTGTTGTTCACGCCTCAATTTGGTGGCTCCTGTTCGATCCCGAAGCAAGTCATCAGATCACCAACAGATCATATAAGACATTACAGTTACTTAATATTCATTAAAATCTTACACTTCATTCAAGAAATCACCATGTTACCTGAGTGTAGAGAATTTTCAATTTATTCAAGGCCGGAAGAACTGATAGCATCACAAGAGCATTTTTTCTTTTCTTTTAAGTTCAGTTGTGTTTAAACACGTTCTGCCATTAATACTTTTTTTTTTCATTCCTAACATCAACATTAAATTTCTTCCTCGTTACATTTAGAAAAATTCATGTTTCTTATTTATCACATTTTTAAATTTATTTGTTATTTTTCCTAAGACTGGATTATTTTTGGTTCAGTTGGGGTTTCATATAAACTGCTTGACCCGAGTGCCAGTTTGGTCACGCAGATTCTTTTTATTTGTGTTTTTCCTTTAGTTAATGATGTCACACTTTCTTTAAACTTCTATGCTACGGCTCCAGCAGTACTGAGATATTATATAGGTCATGCAACATTTCCAGCTAGCAACTTGATTTGGTAAGGTCAAAATTATGTTCACTAAAAACTGCATATATTTATTCACTCTGCTATGCGGGTTGGGGGGGGGGGTGCTTTATCAAGTGTGCAGTATATTTCGAACCCCGGTTGTTTAAAGTTTTTCTGAATTTCTCCTGTCACACAATTTACAACTTCATAGCATATCTTTCCACACAAGTCTTTCGTTGTAACAAACTAATTGGCACCTGCAGGATTTGTATTGGGATACGTTTAGGTACATGCTTGTGTGAAGGAAGTGAGGAAGAATTATGTTATATTCACTAATTTTTTATTCCATGTTGGTTCATAAGTTATTGGAGTTGTCTTTGGCACACACTGCTGTCAGATATTCCAGTGCTACAAATACGTTTGCGTTTTGTACTTAAATACAACACTCAGTTTTGCTGTCATGAAAAACTGATAAACACACAAGGGGCACGAAATATATTTCTGCTTTTCAAATCTGAGTGAGATTTAGTGGATAATTCATCTCAACTTTCTGCAATCTCTCCAAGGAACTCTAACAGGACTGGATACGATTCATGATTCTACGGGATATTTGTAGCACTCACGAAATTTTTTTTCGATACAGTATTTTCTTTGTCCCCTCTTGCCCCTGCTTCAGAGAGTTTGGCAATGTACCCTTGTCCCCTTCTATTGTTTCGCCCCTGGGTTTAACAGTCCAAACACTTCCCGTGCACACAGCCCGGCTATGGTGTTCACCCAGAAACGTTGAATGTCTTCCCTGGGTGTATGATGGGAACTTCCAACAGGACAGTACCAAACGTTTCCGGAAAACGACGATCAAATCTTCTAACTACTTTCTTGGCTCCCTGGATTCCCCACGCTTGATCCTACTGAAGCAGCTATGGGACCCCCTCGATCGCCATGTAAGCTGTATGAATCCTCCACCACACAAACTTTAGCAACTCTCGAGTGCACTGCAGCTTCCAGATATCTCTGTCAAACGTCTTATTGCATCACTACCACGCTATCTCGCTGCTTTTCGCACTGGGCAAGGCGGTTACTCTGGATATGAGCTTTTATCCCAGACTAACTTAACTATCCGGCGTTGCTCGAGTATAAGAGGGCAATGAGAGAGACACGACCCCGTTTTAGAGGTTTCGGGTCCAATGGGGTGTCGGGATCAATTTTAGCTTACGCAGTGTTTTAAGCTGGGTACTTTAGGGCATCCCTATCAAATTTGATCTCGATCCATCGAACGGTGCAAAAAAGATATACACGACCCCTTTTCAAAATTTTCTCAGGGCTTCGAGCCCAATTGGGAGAGGGGCCGAAACCCATTTTGGCTTATACAAAACTAAATTTGGGTACTGAAGGACATCCCTACCACATTTGGGCTAGGTTGGTCGAAAGAGTGTAGAACTGAGATACATAAACCCATTTTAGAGATTTTTGGAGTTTTTCATCCAATAGTGGGCAGGAACCAATTTCTACTCATTATATTAGGGTACTTAAGAGCATCCCAAATAATTTGGTTCAGATCAGATTCTAATGGTACAACTTAATAGCTTAGTATTTAAATATTACCTATATTTACGATAATAACGTAGTGTGCTTCCTGTTGTTGACAAAAACACATGCTTAGTAAATAGTATTCCAAGAAAAAATAATGAGAAAATACAATAGCAATAATCATTATGAAATGAACGCATGTAAAAGGGAATAACCATGGAAAAATGTTTTAAGTTTGCTGTGATATATTTTACGAACTTCCATAGTGCCGAAGTCAGATTACCATTTAGCCATACGTGTGATCAAAACAATTTAAGTTTCACCGAACATGCTGTTACGTTCCGCACTTCTGATGCACTTAGAATATTGGTTTCAATTCTTATAGTTTAATAAATAAATAATTAACTATTAAAATTTCTGAAATAGTTACTTATGGCAACAAAAAAAAAAGGTATTTTGTGTTGCCATGTAATTTTTCTTTCAACATTTCTTTCGTAAAGTTATGTGCAGAATAAATATTTAAGGTGAAGAAAAGTTCATAATTAAATACGTTTTCGCTTGATAAAAATTGCAATTATTTTTCAACAGCTATGCCAGATACACAAGGGCGTTAATTGCATGCCACGAAGGAAATGGTCACAAACACTAGCGAAAACGCTATGTTACATGACCAAATTTACGGTCGTTTTATTTTCAGCCGTGTACGTTCTTCTCTATTTGCGAATTTCTTTGCTGGGATGAAAATTTTTCTATTGTCATGTATCTGCTTGCCTTCGATCGTGGCTATTCCCGCTTCGCACATCATCAGCATCTTTTTTNTTTTTTTTTTTTTTTTTTTTTTTTTTTTTTTTACCCCAGCCTGCTGAGTTTCCCTTTTCTGTCTCACTGCGCGGATTATTGAATTAAAGGCGCACGCCGTGCTACAAAGAAGTACGAAGCGTGGTAATAATCACGGAAGACAGTTGCCATTTCAAATATTAAACAACGCTATTCACGTTGGCAACTCGAGTACACCGCCCACGCCCTGCATTTCACTGAATAAATAAAAATTGTTATTCTGCGAAAGGAAAGTATCGAATCACGAGCTTGTCAACTGTGAAGACCGGATTTGTTAAACAAACCGTTGACGTGAAATTTTAATAAGGGAGGCGGGGAAGAGGAATGAAATAAAGTTTCGTAATTCAATTGGCAAACGAAAAAAATTTGTTGTGAATGCAGCGTGCGTAGGAGTTTGTGGGAATCTGCTCAAGTTTTTCTCTTGGTTTGAAATGGATTTTGTCATCACAACGTTTGTTGTCAGGTTCTAGGAGTGTCTTGGTCCAGTGAAACGAGCAGACAGTACTAGCAGATGACAAATTCGGCCTGCCGGGATTAAGTGCCGCGAGATACGTCAAAACACGCAACGAGTAAAAGATAAACGCTGCAAATATGCATACGTGGGAATGAAACCCCTACGAAGGATTCCAGGCAGGCTAGGATTTTATCTTTCTTTCTACGTAAAGCCCTCGTTTCGTGACGGCCCATTTATTGCTGCTTAACATATGAAAAGCCACAAGCATCCATGATTACACTGAAGAGCCAAAAAAACTGGCANGGCCCATTTATTGCTGCTTAACATATGAAAAGCCACAAGCATCCATGATTACACTGAAGAGCCAAAAAAACTGGCATAGGCGTGCGTATGCAAATAAAAGAGGTATGGAACCAATCAGAGCAACGCGATGCGGTCGGCAGCTAGATCGGTTACTGCTGCTACAATGGCAGGTTATCGAGATTTAAGTGNAGGCGTGCGTATGCAAATAAAAGAGGTATGGAACCAATCAGAGCAACGCAATGCGGTCGGCAGCTAGATCGGTTACTGCTGCTACAATGGCAGGTTATCGAGATTTAAGTGAGTTTGAACTTGGTGTTATAGTCTGCGCACGAGAGATGGGACATAGCATCTCCGAGGTAGCGATAACATTTGGATGTTCGCGTACGACCATTTCACGAGTGTACAGTGAATATCGGGAACCCGGTAAAACATCACATCTTCGACATCGCTGCAGCCGGAAAAATATCGTGAAAAAACGGGATAAACGACGAATGACGAGAATCATTAAACATTACCCTTTCAAAATTAGCGCAGATTGGATTTGTGGACTGCCATGCAGGATTCAAGGTGTGAATTGCCTCCTGTATACCTTCAGAGATTAGTCGAGTCCATTACACGTCGTCTTGCGGCACTTGTGCGTGCTCGGAGGCCCTACACGATATTAGGCAGGTATACCATTTTTTTTTTTTGGCTCTTCAGTGTATTCGGGATTGGAATACTGTTCCCCTCGCACGATGAACGGGTATTTGAAGTAACAATGCCGCTGAAGTTGGCACCCCAGATGATACTAAATTTCATCCAGTACAACTCAGGAAGGGAAGTGGTAGTCAGTCACGCACGCGAAAATGAGCGGAATGCCAAAGTCAGGGTGGATGGCAATCCCAAAACAGACAAGATATTGAGTTAGAGTGTTTTGTTTTTACCGAAGGAAGTACCACGAAATAATTTTTCATCTTGTACATGTACTGTGGATAACCAGGGTGCAAATTTAAACTTTCTACTGATAGGCGAGGGGGCGGGGGTTATTTTGTTTTTAGTGAATTGGAAAATTTTTGAGATTCGCGTTTTTCCAGACTATTTGCTGGTATCTGGTAGTTAGAATTTCTACCAGCTTAAACGTTATAAACGAACTGCAGTGTTGTATGTCTGAAATCTGTGACTGGTGTGATTTTAAGTACACCAAAAGTTTACACAATATATTCCGCTATACAGAAAACCCTGGATTTTGACAGTCAGTATGTCTTAGTCGCCTGCGGCTGTGTGCGTTATCCAGTCAGTACTTTTCATATGAACTAAGCATCAAGATTCATTATTATAATTTGTACGTGGGAGCCATTAGTCTCATCAATCATTAGGCATTATTACTCTTCAGGGAGATTAATCACTTTCCCTGGCAGGGAAACCATTTTTTTACATGCACCAGGGCAAACATTTTTTAAGTGAGAAAATTCCCTGACATACCTCTACCCCCCCNCCCCCTTCACCACTCCAAAAAAAGAAAACAGCTTCGTTCACTTGTGTTTCACTGCACCATTAAATGCAGCGGATTTGGAAAGGCTTGCAATAACGTTAGAATTAAAAGTTTTCAGTGTGCTACGAATTTGCACAAGCATCGAAGCGTAAGGTCATACGAATCTACAAGCAGTGGCAGAAATACCAGTTTACATAATTAATTTTTTTTTCTAAGTTGTGGCTGGAAGTTGACACTGACGATCGCGTGACCGCCAGCGTGTTAAACGGCATGTAAATAAAAAAAAAATATTAACTTTTAAGCAATAATTGCTGTTATAGGATGTTCACGGTAAATCGAGCACTTTTGAAAGCCCTGCTGAAGATCTATTTGAATAAATATTTTGTAATCTTCCCCCATATGTAAAATCTACTTTTTCTTAGGCCTGATCACTTTATCCATCCGTCGGAAAGGTGAAACTGAAAGTTTTAGAAAAGTGGATCTTTTACAAATTTGCTCATTCTTACACTTTTAAGCAGAAAGCTAAATAAATAATTTCGGTATTAACAGTTTAAATAGAACAATGTGACATGGAAATATTTTCCCCTCCCTTGTTACAAACTTTACTAGGAGCATGCCAGACACAATGCCGGTTGAAACACACGCAGAGCAAAGTCAGTGACATCCTTTAAAGGCTGATTTCAAAAGTTCTCAATTAACTTTGAACAGTCCACAGATTGCTTCTTCTTCTTCTTCTTCTATATCAATTTCTGAAAGAACACCCCGCAGGTAACAGCATACTACGAATAGGGAACAGTGCGTCACGCAAGAGACATTTTCTCACTTCTGCTCACAGAGCTGCTTTGGCTACAGTGGGCGTAGATATATCAACATCTGAAAGCTCATTAGTAGAAACGTGTCATCTGGTCACAATCTCGTTACTGCCTGCACGATGATGATCACAGCCTTCGTGTACATGTGATCTCGGGTCACCTTAATTTTGAACTACATGCAAGATTGTGGTATCTCTTTAACGACTCGAGTAAGGACAAAATGGCTCAACTTTTCTACCTGTTTTTTCCGCTCCTAACCACTCCCCAGAGTCCGTAGCCCAAGTAACGAAACGTCTAGCATGAGCGCGCTGGAAATTATTGCAGAAAAAATTCCTAGAATTCTCATATATTGTCATTCTGTAAATTGAAACAGTCAGGTTGAAAAGTTTTATGTAGAGCCATGTTCGTCAGAACTACGTGACCCAGCATGAAGCTCGTCAAAGGCAATCCGTAAGTTTTCTTTAACCCCCNAGAGCCATGTTCGTCAGAACTACGTGACCCAGCATGAAGCTCGTCAAAGGCAATCCGTAAGTTTTCTTTAACCCCCAATACCCTTCACTCTTTTGAATACTACAATCGCTTTAATATTCAAATTGCAGGATTTATCAACGTGACCGCCTTCTCCGCGGTACTGAGGGAGCTGGCGCTGAGGTTACATCTTCGGGCTCGCATTCCGGACGACAGGGGTTCGAATTTCGGNCCGCGGTACTGAGGGAGCTGGCGCTGAGGTTACATCTTCGGGCTCGCATTCCGGACGACAGGGGTTCGAATTTCGGTCCGACCATCCTGATTTCGGCTCTCTATGGTTTTCCGAAATCACTCCAGGTGAATGCTGGGATGGTTCTTTTACAAAGGCCATGGCCGATTTCTTCCCACTCCTCCCCCAATCACTATTCCCTGAGCAACTTGCTCCGTTTCTAATGATCTCGCTGTTGACAAGACGTTAAGCCCTACCTACCTACATACCTAACTACATACCTAGCTAACTACCTAACTACATACCTACCTACCTTCATACATACCCAACTACCTACATACATTCCTTACTACCTACCTACCAACATACCTACCTACCAACATACCTACCTACCTACATACATACCTAACTTACCTAACTACATACCTAACTACCTACCTAACTACCTAACTACCTACCTACATATCTTCCTACTGCCATCCTACGTGTAGTAGAGAATAGCGTTGTTTTCCATACACTTATAAAGATAAGGTGTACAGATTTTAGTTTTGTGCGAATGTCCCCAAATTTGGCTTGCCCATCGCAAGTGCAACTGTCGAAATCACGTGGTCAAAAATGGAGTGGAGTGGAGAGATTTGGATGGCTCATCAGAGTCCTGAGAGCCGATGAGGGTGAAGTGAGATGGAGTATAGAGCAGCATCGGAATGCAAGGGTGGGGGGAAATGGAAGATCCCCGAGGTAACCCACCGACCAGCGGCATCGTCCGGCACGATTCCCACATGTGAAAATCTGGGAGCGTCTCCCCCGGGATTCGAACCCCGTTCGCCTTGGTGGGAGGCGATAATCCTGATCACCACTCCATCGCGGCCCGCCTGTCGACAGTGATGGACGAGTTTTTTTTTACATTTGTATTTTAAACGGACCCACATTTTTATACAACTTAATACTTCGACTTACTTCGGTATATTCTAGTTAAATTAAAAAAATTTAAAGGAAATGTTTATTCTTCTCAAATCTTCTTACACTTTGGGCACCACAAGATTTCCATCAACCCAGAGGGGCTCCGGAACCCTCAAGCTGTCAGGCTATCCAACTCATCACACATAAACACCCTATTATTTCGCGTTATCTTTCAATGCCATTGTAAACAGTATGCCGGGAGTAAACTCTGTAAGCTGCCACTTAGGAGCAGTTCTAGGGAGACAGCCGGGTTATGTATGTGGCCACGCAAGTGAGCACATGCATGTAGCTCCAAGGCTCTGTTCGGTGAATCACTCGAGACTGACGGGACACGGTAAGAAATTAGACTGATATCACTGTAAGGTCAACCGTCTTCCATGTTAGAGTGGAAGTCTTTCAGACCTATGAAGCTTGACTGCAGTGACAATCGAGTGTCGAGTGGAGGGGCATCTTTTCCTAGAGGCTCAAGGTAGTAATACCGGATTGTCCATAAGAAATTAGGCTCTGAAAGTTGTCTCCTGTGATTCCTTGGCGGATCAGGTATAGGTGGAGGGGGGGAGGGTTGCGTTGAGCCGGATATGTTCCGGAAAACATGTAAACAGTAAGCACGTTGTTGAGCCTTCGCTCATCCAATATTCCGTGCAGGACTCGGAACCAATAGTAAACATGTAGCATTCTGGTAGCTCCATTCCGTGTGGCCGGGTTAAACAGAGGAATGAGCTTTGCCTGTGACGGCAAGCAATGAACAATTATCTCCGGCTCGAGTGAGCGGAGAACTGTGGATTCTGACTTGGTGGCNGGTGTCTAATCATGTATCACCAATACGTTCGCACGACCAATACTGCCATACAAAGGCACATGTAAACAAAGCAGAGCAAGCCAACACTAACCTAAAACAGAAGGTTGACTTGATATTTAGTCTGCATATGCATAGGAGATTATTTTTCTTATTCACCATGAAAATATCATTGCCTTCAATATAACGAAACCGGTACGAAATGATACTATATATTGCCTTTTCTACAGAAAGTTATAGTATAATTTGCACTGAATACTTTCGCATGTAAAATGTATCTGCAAAATACCACTGCTTACTGAAAAATATCATATATATCACCGGACTTGTTTTGATGTTCTTCGTATTGTAAGTTATGTGGGGTAAACGAAGTTACAGTCAAATTTATTTCATTAGAAGAAGGGGTATTTTTTTTAAGATGCGTTTTTATTGGTACTGTTAACATTTTGGCTCCATTTTCATGAAAAATTTTTAAACGAAAAATATAAAGTGTGTAGATATATAGGCCTGACTAGTTTTATAATTCACTAAGCGTACTATATATTTGAAGGCAAGTTCTGTGTTGTAGATTGACGCGATGCTGCCTTCAAATCAAGACGTTGAGTGGATGTTTTATTATTTTATATGCAACCTTAAATTTTTAATTATGTAAAGCACCCTTAGTTCATCTACTAGCACAAAACAATATGCAGTAATAGCTAATAATGCTAATTAATACTTGCATAAAATAATTATAATTTATAAACTCTATATCGATATTCAGTTGTATTAAGTGGATGCTTTTTTAGGACTAGATAGATATTAAGTAAAAAGCTTCACAGGAAAACTTAGAAAAATTAAAAAAAAATTTAAAGCCTTTGTTTATACATACAAATTATGCTTCTTCGCTAAAAACATATCTAAATTTTTTTCTTAACATCTTATAAAAAATGTTACTATACTCCTCGTTTTTTCTTGAAAATAATGACATATATGCATTATATTTTATTTTACGTCATTCAGTACACATAATTTAAAACTTCATACGGCAGCTGTTTAATCTTTCAGCCGGTAATTTAACCAATATTAAAAATGTAAGTAATAAACTCACTCCGAAAACATATTTTTCTTTTGATACTATACTTTTCCTTTGCATGTTTTATCAGCGCTAGTTTTTTTTTTCAAATGAAATCAATGCTCTCTTGTGGGTGAATAATTTCCCTTTTTGAAGTCTTATCTTTTCAAGACTTCGATTCGAACACACATTTATAAATCCTGACTGTCTTATTGTTTATGAGAGTGTTAGTGCACTTTAGCCGTACAACCGACACATTGTTAAAAATATTTTTTTCCCCTCTCGTTACAGTAAGATGTTTCTACTTTCTTCGGATTGTATGCGTAACTGGCGTTTAAATAATAATAATGGCGTGTGGGGAGTGCACCCAGGGCAAGGCAACACCCTCCGAGTGACGGTCTTTCCAGCTGGGACCCGTAGGTGACCGTCATCCCCGGGCATGACAGAAGTGAAACCCTAGAATGGAGCGACGCTGAATGCAAGGGAGTACCCCGAGAAAACCCGCCGGCAAGCGGCATCGTCCAGCACTATTCCCACATGCGAAAATCCGGGAGTGAACCCGCTGGGGATCAAGCCCGGATCGCCGCGGTGGGAGGCGAGCGCCCTGGCCACTACACCACCGCTGCCCCACTGGCGTTTAAAAGTAAGCAAAGGCGGGAACGTTGTCATTGTGTCACTTTCTGTTGGGTTTTCCAGTTGTGACGCCGTGTGCCGAAGCAGACTTGAGCACGTCGACGCGAGCGACCACTTCCTCTGTCCGTAGTGCTGTGCCTTTCGGGACTTGTAGCTTGTGAACGTCTACCAAATCACATAACGGTTCACAAATGCTTGGGAAATTTACACAGCTCGCTAGATTAGACGTTTGAAAACAAGCGTACTGTTAAATACGACGAAGGAGTTCGGCAATACGATCAGGAGGTACGGAACGATTACGCGCCTTAGTAGAATAAATCGTCGAATATCACCGCGTTTCCTATTTTATTTTACGTCTACGTTTTGCACTTCATTTTCACTGGTTACTGAACAATACGTAAGCTATCGTACTGAAGGTTTTGGAGTTACATGTCATGTAAATGCGAAAGTATGCATTCAAAACTCCAATATATATATATATATATATATATATATATATATATATATATATAACCCACCAACCATGGCCCTAGCCAAACNACTAGTTACATCTTCAGAAAATTTAGTTACTTTAAAATATGAACAACTAGATTTTTGCAGTCGTTCATGTAAGATACACTCTAAATTGCTGTATTTACTTCACCCACCGCTCGCGTTAGAGTTCCCCGACTCGTTAGCATTAACGGCTCTCGTTGTTATCGCTATTTTCTTTTCTTTCGTGGGATTAAACTTCACCTCTCGTAATTTTATTTAAAATGGATTTATCCACAATATTACGTCGGTTAACAATACACAAACATTAATATGTGAATGTAATTAAGACTGGCATTGGGAATGATTACGTAACGAAAACGATTTCAAAATTAGCGTAGAGTTTACCTCTTGGGCAATGTAGTGCAAAAACCACAAAAAAAAAACACAAAGATAGTGATTAACAACGCCAACAGTTACTTAAATATAACATAATAGTTGCTTAATCGTTACATGCACAGGTTGTTTTGCCCCCCCC
>NQII01000606.1:362001-400286 GCA_002778355.1 Clitarchus hookeri | reverse complement strand
GAGTTTGCATAAGGGTAGGAACTGGACGTTATTTTTAATTGGAAGTTTCGTAAAACATTGTGCCATAGTAAAATAGTAGGATTTAATAGTCCGGTTAGGGAATGGTATTTTGTTATTAACATATTTATGTATCTCTTCGTAAATGTATTTGGAAATTTAGTTTTATTCATTTGTTAAATAAAAATTTTAGCCCTCCATCCTTTCAGGAAACTGGATAATCTATATAAAATTTGTTACTATTGTATACAGTATATTCTGTATAGCCAGTTTCCTTGTTTTCTATTTATATTAATGCTTACAACTAGGAATCATTGTTTACCGATATTTTCTATAGTGTAGAGCCTATTATTGTAACAATGCCTCTAGTATAGTAGCGGTGTTGCGTGTCGAAATCAACAGCGTGCTTTAGCATTTTATCTAATTACAATCAACCAGTAAAAACTGTTCGTGGGCGAAAAGCAGCACGGTGTACTTAATGGAAAACAAGCACGCGACGTAGAAATTGAGCAAAAAAAAAAATGATGCAGTTAATAAATAACACTGTTGAATATTATCACCTGACATTTCTGAAAGAAAGAAAAAAAACAGAATATTTGGAGCTCGGAATTTAAATAATGGGCAATAAAAACCTTCCGAAAAAGTTATACGACAAAACATAGGTTGAGTTTTTAACTGGTATTTGACTCAATGAAAACTCAAACACGATAACTTAAAATATACATATCATGCCACTACAGATGATTGCTGATTCTATACAAACAAATCGTAAAATTAGTGTCCTTCTGATGCAAAGGATGCGCGAGCAAAGTTAATTTTTACTAAATTTATTCGTTTGTGTGGAATGTTAATAATTATAGTATCTTAAGATAATATATTTTTTACGTCACAGAAGTGAAAGTAAACGAATATTAAGAAATAAAACGTGACTCCAATTCTGTTAGTCTTGTGGCATAATTTGTAAAATTAAACAATGAAATACGGCGTATATAAGCAGTAATGTAAAAAACGTCCGCGGAAAGGATGAAAAATAAAGACTCGTGCACAATTTTAAGCCCAAAAACTGTGGCATTTTTAAATGCAATTTTAAAGAAATAAAATAATAATAATACATTATCTTAACGAAAACATAAACTGGAAGTAAGTCACTTAAATTTATTTACACATTCCCTATCTTGTTTCTGCACGCCATATATATATAAGTGGTAAGTTGTGTTAAATCAGTTAATCCATACAAAATATGGGTTTGAAATCCTGTCTTCGTTACAATTATGAAGTTGGTAGGTTTGAGGTTATGTGAACCACCCTTCTAACCAACACTAGGTCTGTAAGATGTGGGTGCCAAATAGTTTGTCAATGTTATTATTTTACCCCCATCAACTTACTTTGAAAGCAGATATGTAGATAAATAAAAGTAAATACCTGAAATCGATTAATTGAAAAATATTTTTAAATCAAATTTTATTGATATTAATATATCAGTTTGAAATTACATTACTCATATTTCTTTTTATGCAGATATAAAATGACTTGATAGTCTAACTTTACAGTATCAGGTTCTACAATTACAATTGCCCTGTGTGACTATTTCTGTTTCAGGGATAACTTTGTGTAAATTGTTATTTCCAAAAATAATCAAGTGAATTGGAATAAATCGACTGGAAGAGGCATTACATGCTTTCGTATACCATCGATCTCAAGGTATACCCAAATAGTTTCGTAAGGAGGAAGTTCAATAATTTAGTCAAAAAGAGTTATAGTTTCATATACAATCCAGACATTTTGTACACGTCACGTGAATAGGCCTTAATTCAGCAGAAACGTTACTTTTTAAATCTTAAATTTTGCATAGTATTTATTATCTCTCTGATTTTACACTAAAAAAAATTTAAGACAATCACTTTAGCTCTCCCCGAATTCATTTTACGTAAAAAGTTGTATTTCACTATTATTCATTTGTTCACAATTTTTGTGCTACAACATCGTTTAAGTTTTTTTCTAAACCAGCATCTTAATATGTCGAGTTTTATATATACCAAAAACCAAATCTCGCGGCAAACTAAATTAGACACGGTGGCAACGTTTTTGAAAACTTATTAAACAATAATTTCGGTCGTACCGTGTACTTGTGTGGCATTCTTCTTTGAAATTCAAATATTTTGCATATGTAACAACTGTGAAAGATTTCGTTTTACCAATATGTTCATGATCCCGAAAGTAGATGAAAATGACGGACGATTGACTACGAAACTGCCAAAGGAGAAATTCAACTTTTACAATCGGTAAATTATTTTCCATTCATCTCTCTAAGATTGAATCAAAATTGCCAACTTTTATACAAGAGAGCAAACCATTTTGTGAGTTCTGTGAGAGCTGCGAGAAATTTAATTTCAGCTGGCAAAATCGTTAATAGTTTTTCTGTAAAATTTATATGGAGGTGTGTGTATATATATATATATATATATATATATATATATATATATATATAAATACATTAAGTAAACACAGCAGCACATTTTGAGTTAATTTGGTGCTCGGTATTCGGTATGTATTACTGTTTTCTAGAGTGTGGTGCCACCCGTTAAAAATTAGTAGTGGTTGTTACAAGGTTCCTTGGTCACTGAAGTGAAACTTGAATATGTACCCTAAAACTTTTAATAATTCTTATAAAGAGATAAATGGTGTGTTTTATATGTGTAAAATTAATCAAGATTAAGTGTTTGCCATCGGTATGGCATTTGGTAAAGGGAAAGTAATTCAATTGTAATCTGATTTAGCATGTAAGTATATGTTGCAACTAGACGCAAATTTTTTACTTCTTGTATTTATGATCTTGGTAATTACCATCAAATCGATAGGATTAAGTGGCTGATGGAAATGGGCAAGATGAGTTATTTTCCAGTCATATTATTTCTATCGAATCATAAAGTCGCTGTCTAAAAACAAAAACTACTTGACCTGCACCAATCTCTGTAGATCAAAACGACCCCTCATGCTCCGAAACTGACCTCTGAGGCTCCACAAGTGACCTCTCATATTCCGACACTGACCTCTCATGCTCTGAAAATTATCCCACATGCTCCACAACTGACCCCCTTCAAAAGTCCGACCATTCACACAACCCAGGCTTTGCATTCGTGTAGTGGTTTGCTAGTTTTTTATGTTGTAATTCTCTGTACTCAGGTAGAAGGAAATCAGTAAGTGCTTATTTTCCTTTTATTCACAGCTCTGTATGATTTACTGAAGCCATGGTCCAATCCGAACCCTTGGAAACCGTTTTTTCTTCCTCTTGGCAAAATAAGGGTAATGATGGCAATGTGAGTTTAATTTCTTATGCATTCCCTCCCCCGTCTCTGAAAATACTCATTAATTCAGTGGTGTAAACAATTAATTACGGGAGTATGTTGTCGATCAAATGTATGTGAGTGCGTACAGGAAGAGGGCTATGGTTCGATCTGAAGTATTTTTGCCTCACTCGGGTCGTTCAAAATCGACCAAGTTCTATATAGCGAACGAATGAAATGAGTAATGTTTTTTTAAAGAATATTTTTGAGGAATGTTTTGCAACTAGTTGGTTGACCTTGTCTGTTGGCTTGGTATGTTGTCTCAGTATGTTAGTTTGACCCTTTGGTATCTTCAGCTCTGGTAAAAATGTTTTGCAAAGATTGTGTGTGAAGAGGCCAGCCACGACTCTTATTAGGAGTTTATTTTTTCGAGATTGTCCATCGTCGCTTGTTTGTATATTATGGTTGCATGGCAAGTTGGTCTTGTCGGTTGGTCTATTCAGTTTTGCAGGAAATGGTCTCGCAAGGAACAAGTCTTGGGCTCAGGCAGTCTCGCATGGAACAAATCTTGGGTGGAGTTAGTTTTGGGTGGAGTTAGTCTTGGGTGGAGTCAGTCTTGGGTGGAGTCAGTCTTGGGTGCAGTCAGTCTTGGGTGCAGTCAGTCTTGGGTGCAGTCAGTCTTGGGTGCAGTCAGTCTTGGGTGGAATCGGTCATTGGCTAGTACGGTTAGTCGGTATGGCCCCTTGTGGTGACCAGCAAGTAATAAATTAACCTTCAGCTTTGTTCACAATTGAAAGCATAATAGTATCCACAGATCATAGATCGTGTGCACAAGAAATGGCCGCCACGTTTTCAAACCTACTGATTCACAACTGCGCATATCTGATCGCGTGCGAGAGAGAGAGAGAGAGAGAGAGAGAGAGAGAGAGAAAAAAAAAATTGGGCTGCTCTAACATCGAGGTCTCGAGACCCGATGAGGTTGAAGCGAGGTGATAATGGAGAAGCACCAGAATGCAAAGGAGGGGGAAACGGGAGATCCCCGAGGAAACCCGCCGACAAGCGGCATCGTCCGGCACGATTCCCACATGTGGGTGTGGAGTGAGAGGTCCTTACATTTTGCACGAAGGAAATGGTTATATTTAATATCTAGTTCAGGCACATGAGGCAACAGGCAATCAGAGCAAAGTAAAATATTTTCAGCAAAGTTGCTTATTTATAAATGGACTTATGCTACAGAAACGAAGAAAGTAAATTGGTGTCCATTTTCAACACAATATGACAATCTGTTGCGAAAATCCATTATTATCAATACTACCAACTGACGTCAGACTCGTTGCAAAATTTCACTTATTAAAAATCATACATAAGTATTCAAATGTGAATCAACTTCGCACAAGAGTTCAGGTCGTATGAAAGTTCTACTTTATTCTCTCTGTGCCTATGTCTTTTGATCGTAAACCCACCTATGACAATGCACCAAATCACTTTTTGCCAGTCGAGCAAGCTTGCCAACCTGACTGCGAGGAAGACTAAAACACAAAAGTAAGTCGGGGGGTAGCGACGAACGCTCCAAATCACGGCGTTAAGTCCTTCAGGGAGAAGCGTCGAAGGCAGTTTAAGGAATGTTGCCTTGTGAAAAGGGTGGGGGCAGGTCCTTGTCCAGGACGCACAGCGCATGCGCACCGGCCGTCCGCGCCGCTTCCCCCCTCCCCCGCCTCTAAGGACAGCACCACGGCGCACGACACACCGGGAAAGCCCCGGCAGTTGGCAATCCGGCGGCGAAGCGTGCGCGGCTCGCCGGTCACCGCTTGGGGCGCCACCGTGCACCACGATGCCACCGGTGGGGGAAAAAAACAACAAACAACACTTTGTTAACTGACCGTGTAATGCTATTCGGTTTTTAATGACTTTCACTAAAGAAAAAGTAGCATAATATCAAGCTGAAATACAAGAATACATGTGCAAACAAAATTAATTTAATAAATTTCTGCACATCACTACCTTAAAGCAGACGAAGAGCTGCTGTTCGAAGATAAATAAAAGGTAAGTACAGTTTTCATCGTTGCGTACACATAGCCTTATATATTCTGTACAATTGTTTTATGTCATCTCTACAGTAATGCTCTCGAAATTTTTGCGGATAAATAAGAACGCGTAAGAAAAAAATTATCGCCTGGTGGTAAAACAGTATTAAAACATTCAAATGTTCTTTTTTTTAATATTTACCAATTCACTTTTTTTGAATAACAAATTGGCAATTTAAAAGTTTGAGGTCGTCGCTTAAAATGTTTTTAAACTTAACTGAAGTAATCTTTAAGTTACGTGTTATGTTTAAATTATTGGTTTTCCACAACATATTCACATTCAAAATATTATGTTTACGTGCATAAATATGTACTATTACACTGTGAAGTAATTGACCGCTTACTGAAGGAATTTTTTATTATCGCGTGGATGTTATAAAACTGACGTGTTTCCCAGTCAGGTAATTCAGGAACCAACCTGTTGAGCCGGGTGTTTTTTCGCCCCGTGAAGAGAGGACAGCTTGAACCCGAGCATGAGAGAACTCTACACATCACACTCACAAAGATTTTAAATTTAAATTTATCAGAACTTCTGTGGCTTATTCACGAACTACTCTTCAAAAAATTGTTACTTAAAATTTTAAATATAGTTTTTAAAAAGCACGCAACATTTTTCAAATAATTTTTATTTTTATTTGTATATCAATTGGTTCTATAATTATCATACAACGCAATATAAATAACAGTACAGATCTTTACTTAAATAAAATTAAGTCTTACTCTTATGGATAGTGTAAATGTATATTTATAAAATGACACAATCAAGCGAAAATGCTTTATTTAGATGATTCCTTGCTTCCGTAGTATCAGCATTTCCAAACTAATTATATTTGCGAGTAGGAAACCTTATCTGTTCAGAAAGGAGTAACTTCTACATTATAAATGCACTGTATATCGATCTCGCTTAGTGCCAGGTTTCGGTGTACACGCCTAACCAATTACATATTTACACTTATAAACGGTTCATACAATTGCCGACATGCTGTTGACAAGTAGTAAGTATTTTCATAATAGTAGTACATAGGCCAACTATGAAGGTTAGATGTATGGTATAAGCAGTGCATAAACAGGCCATATAAAATTACTATTATTTCTTTCGTGAATTTCACTAAGGATGGAAAAATTAGAAAACGGGAAAGGATTTTGATTGTGTCGCAAAAACCAATATAGATTTTTCTAGTAATTAGTCATTATTAGTTTCTGAGAGAAAGAGATAAACTAATAATAATATTCTACGCGTTTTACATTCTATTATTTCATTCAAATAATTACGTGTGGTATTGCTACAGATCTACTTGCTTTTATGCTGTAGGTACATAAAGATAATGGTAGCACATTTTTGTTTTGCTAGTATTGAAATTTTAAAACATTTCATTAAATATTAAGCAGCTGATATATGTAATATGTTTTGGTATTTTCACTGAAATACGTGATTTGCATTTAAAACTCAATGGCCAAAATTGCATTAAAAATGTATAACAGTAAAATATTTTTTTTAATACTCGCCATTCAACAGTTACTAGTTAGTTAATCTAGGCAATCTGTTTTCAACTAATAGCATAGGCATTGCCAGTTTCAGAGTTTGAACACACCCTACGGTTTACAGTCTGAAAAAATTTCCATCAGTCATCTACTAGGACGTTTCAGTGAAAGAATTCAAATTTTTCAGAACTTGACAAATGTTATTATTGATAAATGTCTGTAAGACACGATTTTCCAAGTAATCACCATAACTTATTCTCTATTACTGTTATGAAGTTCAGCAATAACGCAGAAATGGAGGCACAGACGAACAAAACTGAATATTAATAGTAAAGATGATACCTGAAGGTGAAAGCGTTGGTTATAGCAGTTTGTATAAATTTTTCCAGCACAAATCAAATACTGTATTTCTGCACCAACTTCTACATTAGATACACTTTTTGTAACGCCATTTAATAAACTCCGGCTGGAAATCACGTCGTTAATATACAGAGTGATTCTAAAATCATGGGACAAACATTGAGGGGTGGTAGAGCTCACCAAAACAATTATTTTATAGGAATATATGGGTGGGAGTGACACATTGAGGCACAAACACAAAAATATCAAATGAAATGGAACATATTGTTTATTTACAACGTCGCCGCTAAGTGCATTTTTACAGCAATGTTTATTAAAATTGCTTAAAATTGCTACCATCGACAATAATGCAAGCTTGGTAGAGTCCGCGGAGTGATGCTGATGCTGCAGGTCATTGGCGCACCTTTTGACTGCCCTCAACTATCGCCACCATTGTCAGCCAATAACGCCATATGTAGAGGTCGCCAAGCATGCGTGACTATTGGTGGATGCATTTTCAGCAACTGTTTTAACATTTTCTTTACGGAATCACTCGTTAAGTATGCTGCTAATGAACAATTTATGTTTCCGTTAATGTGTTATGTTTTTATGTTTGTGCCTCAACTTGTCACTTCCGCCCATATATTCCTATACAATAATTGTTTGTTTAAGTGAGCTCTACCACCCCTCAATGTTTGTCTCATGAATTTAGAATCATCCTGTAGTTCCATAGATGGTGTCGGACGGATGATACACATAGGCCTATATAATTTTGACAGGCATATTTCGTTTGACCTAGCAGTAATTGGGTCATACGTTCAATGATTCTGGCCTGTTGAGAAATCTGTCTCAGGATGTCCTGTCACTGATTAGGTCTCTTCATCAAACTCGTCTGATAGGCCTGATCAACATTAGTAACTTTGTATTTGCCAAGTTATTTTTATTTCCGGACCAAACACGCTAGGTTATATGCAGCAAACTCAAACAAGTTTCATAATTGTATAGTAATTTGCACACGAAAAACACAAATTTACTCTTTTCGGAACACACAAATTCAAACCTACTCTCTTAGAACTATTAAACATTTGTATAAAAAAATAATATATAAGCTTAATATTTTTAATGTTTATTTCTGAATGCTAAATGTTTGAGAACAATCCAACATGTCTAACCTTTGGTTTTCATATAAATTTTGAAAAATAAGTCAAGGATCCCATTTGGGATTCCTTGGTCTAAAGGTTTTGTGTATGATTTAAATGGATTTTAAGTATGATTATTACAAGAACTTATGAAGAAACTATGGAATACGTATTTTGTATTAGCTGTGAGTGTAATGCCCTTGTTTTCATTAGTGCTTGGCATAAACTTAAAACAATTGAATTTTATGGTGTTTGTAGCCTTTAATCCTTACAGTCACCTACAACTGTGCCATTTTGTAATGAACCATATATTTTATAGAATTCTTTCTTTTGGCATCTCGAAACTAATATTATAATGTGTCCTTTTCGCTTTATTCTATTCAGGGCATTTACTAATAATTGCGAGAAATTTCTCAACACCATGTCATGTTATTTCCCATGCGTGAAATATTTTCCTCTGTGTCGTCGGGATTTATGCAGTGTGAAATGTAGGTAATAAAACTACTTTCTGGGCAACTTTTATTATTAAATAAACACTTTCAATTAAAATGCTAAGGGATTTCAAAATCCAAACATTAACGATATTATCCTTTTGCGAACGTTCTCAAAATATTTGACAATTTTATACTATATCACTACCAGTAAATATCATTTTTCTTATCATGTAAGTTTTGCACAAAAACACCTAGAAAATAATTCATATTTTTTGTATACATGTCATATAATAAAATTAAATCCATTACGTACAAAAATGAAAGGTTCACTGAAAAAAAAAACGTAGGCTATGTCTCAGAATCGATTCAAACATGCATACACTTAATGTACTTTTTTTAACGACAAATATGAATGTATTTTTTCATTAAAGTGAGTTTCCTTAATTATTAAATAAATTTATGTGATTCAGATCTTAAAACTAATTTCACCAATGTCTGAAAACTTCGTTTGTAAAAAAAAAAGTGTCGGTCATGGAAGCGTTAAAACAGTAACTTATAAACATAGTAATGCAAAAAGTATGCAACTGAATCTGTTATTTTTGCCGACAGTTTTATTGCTTTAATAAAACAGCATCATTTCAACATTGTTGCTGTAAAATCATTATGGCAACAGTATTTTATCAAAAAATGTTAAATCCCGTGGTACACGAGCTTACTCTAGTGTTGACGTCGAGGAAGGGGGGTTCGACTGCGCTTTAACCCGGGAACACCTGTTGAGCGGATGTGACGACGTCAGGCAAACAGTTGCAGTAAGCGGAAGGCGATGACGCAGGAACTGCTGCTTAAAGTATATTCGCACCAGAAACAGAAGCACTACGGGAAAATAGAGTTTTCTACCGTTATGTCACATGGGGTATTAAAAAGGATTTTAGAAACAAAGGACCTGTTAATGTAAGGAAACCATTCTGCTCGTTTGTTGTTAACATATAAAATATTGCTTCGCCATAGGCCGTATTACGAAAAGGACTCTTGTGATACTGTAAAGAATGTTTGATTCTTGGACCAGAGAGCTCTGTTTTTAAACTTGGTCAATGGTTATTTCAGAAGAAGAACGTAAGTAATATGATTCATTTGCTGCAGCATGAATATGATAAACTTGCAGAAATTTGTGATGTTAGTACTGAAGTTCAGTTGCTTCTAACCTGAAGACCTTTAAAAGAACTACTGGACCGTCATTTCCTCTGTTGAACTCCCGTTGGACCCGGTGTAGGGAATCACCTTATGCAGATTACCCGTTTTCGAGTTCGGGGTTTTGAATGAGCCGTGATCGCGTGCTCGGTTTTCAGTTAACTTTTACTTCTCTCTCCATCCAGTCAGCCATCCCTTATGATAGCTAGAGAATAATTGAATAACCCCAACGGGATAAAACACACTATTTGATGCACTAAAAGAAGGACACTACTTCGGAAAGGCCGAAGTTTATATTTGCAAATAACAGAGGTATGGAACCAATCAGAGTAACGGGATGCGGTCGGCAGCTAGATCGGTTATTGCTGCTACAATGGTAGGTTATCAATATTTAAGTGNGGTAGGTTATCAAGATTTAAGTGAGTTCGAAAGTGGTGTTGTAGTTGGCGCACGAGAGATGGGACATAGCATCTCCGAGGTAGCGATAACATTTGGATGTTCGCGTACGACCATTTCACGAGTGTACCGTGAATATCGGGAATCCGGTAAAACATCACATCTTGGATATCGCTGCGGCCAGATAAAGATCGTGAAAGAACGGGACCAACGACGACTGACGAGAATCATTAAAATGACAGACATGCAACCCTTTCTCAAATTGGCGCATTTTGGATTTGTGGCCTGCCCTGCAGGATTCATGGTGTGAATTGCCTCCTGCATACCTTCAGACATTAGTCGAGTCCATGCCACGTCGTCTTGCGGCACTTCTGCGTGCTTGGGTGGGCCCTACACGATATTAGGCAGGTGTACCAGTTTTTTTGGCTCTTCAGTGTACCTTCCAAAGTAATTTTTATAAATCATCACACGAAGTAACCGACCGTGGCTGTACCTCAGCATTTTGAAAGCGTATGGACCATGGAAAACGTGCCACCTAAATTTTCACTTTTACCTGTCACTTTCTCGTGATAATTTTCCCACAGATATATTTATATATATATACTTCTTCATCAAACAAAGGCATACATAAATAAATAAAAATTAAATTTTGTATGTTTAGAGTTTGAAAATAAATATCGAACTTTTAATTTGTAATGAATTTTTAAAACCTATTTAGTGTTACTTTTATTATTAAAAATATGCAAGGAAACGAGTCTGCCAAAATTTTTTATTTATTTAGATTAAGAAAGACCGTTATGTTTAAGGTCACGGGTAAGATTCAGTGCTATAAGTTTCAATAATGTAAAAATAAACTAATTGAATTTTTCTTCCTTTTTATGTTGAAGATGGCTCTAAATTTCTGCAGGTTATAGAATAGTACTTCTTCATTGCCGCACTCTCCAAAACATGTAAACAAAGCGTTGTTAATTTTTAAAGCTGGTAAAATGACAAATTCTACACACACCACCGTAATTTCAAATTGTTCAAGAATTTTCAAGGTTTACAGGAAACTCGTCACACACCTACTTGATTACTTACTTGACATCATTTAGGCGCATTTATTAGCGTAAAATAAGCACCGTAGTAACTTAAAATTAAGTAAACTAATTTTTGTTTCATTAACATCATAGAAATCCATTCTACAGGGAAAATTCGAACATGCAGCTTCCAGTTCATACTAACGCTCGCATATGCTTGTGTGAGCTCTCGTGCAACCAGTGGTCTTGGAGCGGGCCATTCACCAGTTACAATAGCCAAAGGCTTTGTTCCCAAATGTTACACTGAAGAGCCAAAAAAACTGGTATAGGCGTGCGTATGTAAATAACAGAGGTATGGAACCAATCAGACTAACGCGATGCGGTCGGCAGCTAGATAGGTTACTGCTGCTACAATGGCAGGTTATCAAGATTTGAGTGAGTTTGAACTTGGTGTTATAGTCGGCGCACGAGAGATGGGACATTTCACCTCCGAGGTAGCGATAACATTTGGATGTTCTTGTACTACCATTTCACGAGCGTACCGTGAATATCGGGAATCCGGTAAAACATCAAATCATCGACATCGCTGCGACCAGAAAATGATCGCGAAAGAACGGGACAAACGACGACTGACGAGAATAATTTAACGTGACAGACGTGCAACCCTTTCACAAATTGGCGCAGATTGGATTTGTGGACTGCCCTGCAGGATTCATGGTGTGAATTGCCTCCTGCAGACATTAGTCGAGTCCATGCCACGTCGTCTTGTGGCACTTCTGCGTGCTCGTGGGGGCCCTAGACGATATTAGGCAGGTGTACCAGTTTTTTTTGGCTCTTCAGTGTACAAGTGCAAACAGTGTTGCGGTACTGTAAACGAACGTGGGCTCACGTGGTATCTATTTTTGTTCTACTAAGAATCTCTTTACGTCACGCACGTAAATTTCATTCGCTGTGCATGTTCCTCGCGAACAAATCATGCAACTGTAAGTTGCTTCCGACCTAGCTTTATGACGCTGTAAGTCTCCAGACAATATTGATTCTCTACCACTCCTCTCGGCATTTCAGAGAAAGACTGTGAAAATGGCGCATGTTTAGAAAATTTTAATGATGTTGAAGCCATGGGCGAGAAAGAGATTTCTACTTCAGCCATGGTTCACATTGCAAAATTTAGCTGAACACGTTCAGAAATCTGCAAAGCATTTCATAGTCTACAAATTTATTAATTCGATAATGAATTCATAATCGTTTCCGTCACAACGCGTTAAGTAAATGAAAATGGCGACGGTAAAATACTGTTCTCACAAATAGAAGTAGGCCTATTTTTACGCGAAAAATCGTGTTCCAACGAATGGGTTATAAATTACTTGATTCCTAGCCAAACACAGTTATTTTTTTATTATGTAACTGTATGTTAAGCAACGTTTCCCACATTTTTTATGTTTCTCATGTGAAATTGGTGATATCTTTGTGAATCTAAGTGTGTATTTGGAAGAGCAGACGTCTCTTAGAAATAATTGTCATTTACAACCGAGAAGTTTCTCGAAAGTTACGAGACGTGAAAGTTCTCATAATATTATATAGTAAAAAAAAGTGAAACATAGCGTAATCAGAAACTCACGTGCTTCTGTATGATCTTGGATCACGTTCCGTGTCCACAAATTAAATTATGTCAAAGTAACAAAGCCAGTCGATTACGTGGTTGAAATTATGTCGTATCACTCATCGCTTTGCAATATAAAATTGTCAGTGTTGGTACATTGATACATACAATTCTTTTTATAATACATTAGCCAATAATTCTGAACTATGAAACACAGCCTAGGCTATTCACGGCAAAGTGAGCACTTTTTGAAGACCTCTCATTTGGAATAATAGCCAATNATATAATATTTTAGCCTTAGATGTTTTCTTCCGAGTGCGATTGAATAAACACACTGTGTTTATAACTTACAAGACAATATTGATTTTAAAAAGGGGTGGAAGTATATAAAAATGGCTTATAGGAAAATGTGACTAGAGCCTCAAAAGTGCTCACTTTACCGTGAACAGCCTACGCATAAATGTTTCCTTAAGTCTTTAATTTTTTTTTCTCTACGATAGCTTCGCTTAACTTATAGCGCATGGGCGATAAACTGAGAGCTAAGAGGCATTGCCAGGTGAAGATGACACTTTTTAAACTTTACAACCTTATTTTCGTGATAAAAACTCTTTACTGTAAATTCGGTACTTTCAAAAGTCTTGCATTGTGTATACGCGTCTCGCAATTTTGTACCCATCCAAAAATATTCAAAATGAACATTGTCATCGATTCAACGATTTCCATGCGTCATGTCAATCATTTGAAACTTTGAACTTGTTGGGAACGTAAATTTGCTTTTAATGTGACAGTTATTACTCTAATGAAACTAAGTTGAATAGAAGCTAGAAAAATAATTTCAGTGTCCACACGAATGTTAAAGTTATATTTTATTTGGGACTATAAGATTTAGAAATTCTTTTCCAGTACAGCTGTCAAATTTACTGCAAAAATTACAATTAACATCTGTAAAACTACATGCTGATAATGACATGAATATTTTCAAATGTTAATTTGAAATGTTTTCAGCTAACTGCGAACCAGCTGACAGATTATTTTTCCCTGCCATTTCTCTTTTACGACACTGCTCAATGTTGGGAGGCTAATGAGGGAAATCTTACATTATTCCATAATCAAATATAAACTTTCTTCATGGTTAACTGAGCACTTTTGAAATCAACCTTTGAAAAATATCACTGCCCCAACTTGCATACGTTTTAACGGGCACACTGGGTGGCTTGCGCCCAGTAACGTTGGTAACGACGGAGGGAAAGTAGTGTCATGTGTTAACGTTGAATTAATTGTGTTAAGGAAAAAATGGAAATATCGAAATTATATATTTTTCTTTCTGTTTTCTTGATGCATAAAGATGTAAGAAGTAGTTAATTTTTAAAATATTTACCTTTGTAAAAAAACTGGTCGGGCCCATGGCAATGTTAATTTTAAATATGGTGGGAGAATAAACAATGGACATGTAAGTACATCTTAAGCACGACTTTCAAAAGTACTCTGATAACCGATAACCGTGAACAGACTATACTTCTACTGTTCTTTACGAGATAAGCCCAAGCCTGTTTCGTTGGCAATTTATTCCTCGGTGTTCANAACAGACTATACTTCTACTGTTCTTTACGAGATAAGCCCAAGCCTGTTTCGTTGGCAATTTATTCCTCGGTGTTCACTGGTTCCGAGGCGACTCTGTGACGAGGGTCTGTGGTCAGCATAGACTAAAGGTGAGGTAGACCGACCTCGCTGGCTGCGAACAACCAATCTCAAAGTCCCAACATTGAACTGCTTTTCTGCCAACACGTCTAGCGAAAACGGAATGGATTGAATTCTAGGTTAGAAAACTGATTTGTAAACAAATGCTTTGTGATGTATGTATACTTCCTCTAACCAGTTTGTAACGCAGTTTGATTAAATTCAAATTGGTAAAAGTATTTTATCCATATAATAGAGCTTGCCATTTAAAAATTAAGATGTAAACAAACCACGTTCATCACTGATGACCATGTGACTTTGACAGTTGTGTATGATTGGTGTAGGACAATGTTGGGTACATGCGCAGAAGACAAATAAGAGGTCTACCTCATCTATAGCGTATGGTGGACAGCTGAGGCAGATGTTACTCCACATGTGTTTATTGGCAGCCCTCATTCCTGCACATGTACGATTTCACTCAAAACGTTTAACACAGATTGTCCCATTTATATTGACCATCCACAATAACTCAATACCGGGGCTCCAAATGGAAAAAGTGTTTCACACAAAGGTTGTATAACTGGAAGTGGGAAATAATACTGCTGGGGAGTCAACCTTATAGCATTATTTATTAGTGAGATACGAGTACCAACATCAGTTTTTTTTAAAGGCGCCATCTATCTATTCGTCAAAAGTTCAATTAAGCTCAAGACCTATTCAAAAATGTATCACAATGTACCAGTCTAATAAACAGTTCGATAAAACCGCCACAGACATTGGGGCTCATAAGGGTTCATGTAGGCCCGTTATGTGATGCCTTGCGGCACGATTGCACTGTATGGTACAGTACAGTGTGACTTTGACGCTTTGCATGTTGTGTAGAGGCGATGTAAACCTGCAGGTAACCAGAGTTACGTATCTCATTCCACAGAGGTTGCGCTTAGAGGACACAAAGGTACACACATGACGTGACGACTGCTCAGTCAGTCATCCGTGTGCTGTCAAATACAGTACACTGCAAGGCGAGGGTTGTCGTAACGGAACTGTACTTAAACAACGAGAAGGTAGAAGTGCTTCACATCTATGGAGAATGTAAGCTAGCAGAAGAATGTGTTCTTATTATTTTACAATACAGTGTAGTACGTTCAAGTGAATTGTACGGAAACACTCACACAGTTATCTTATTACCATTGTCAATAGCTTCGATTGCTCACTCGTCGTTCATCAAGGTCGGAATAATGCTAGTCAAGCAGAGTAACTCTGACGAGAACGATACCGTCACAAGACCCCACCGTCCAGACGGATTTTTTCCCGTCTCGTTGTGAAACTTTGTAAAACGGGCAATTTGAACCCACAGCAACGCAATCGTCGTATAACTCGCACAGATGAAGCTGCTGAGGTTGCTGTTCTCGCTGCTGTTGCAGTTAATCCACGCGTCAGCACACGCCAACTTGAAGCTGACATTGGCATTCCCCAAACGAGTGCAAATCACATTCTTAAGCGTCATACTTTCCACTTCTATCATGTACACTTACACCAAGAATTGCACGGCAATTATTTTCAGAATCGTGTAGAGTTCTGTAAATTGGCACAGCATCAAATTATCGCCAACCCGAAATTTTCTTTGGATGTTCTTTTTACCGATTAATCGTCGTTATCCAACTTAGGCCAAGTGAATACGAGGAACGGGCATCATTTGGCCGTCAAGAACCCACGATGGCTTCGACAGGTGGACCAACAGCGTCATTGGATGAGTTAACGTCTGGTGTGGGATGGTTGGCAATATGGTTAAAGGGCTTTATCTCGTGAATGGTAACCGAAACGGCAGGGAGTATGCCACCTTCATACAAACAATTCTTCCTGGTCTTCTGGCGGAGAGACCTCTAAGAAACATATAGATAATGCGGTACCAGCACAATGGATGCACATCACATAATGCTGTGTATGTACGTCGNAACAGACTATACTTCTACTGTTCTTTACGAGATAAGCCCAAGCCTGTTTCGTTGGCAATTTATTCCTCGGTGTTCATTGGTTCCGAGGCGACTCTGTGACGAGGGTCTGTGGTACGCATAGACTAAAGGTGAGGTAGACCGACCTCGCTGGCTGCGAACAACCAATCTCAAAGTCCCAACATTGAACTGCTTTTCTGCCAACACGTCTAGCGAAAACGGAATGGATTGAATTCTAAGTTAGAAAACTGATTTGTAAACAAATGCTTTGTGATGTATGTATACTTCCTCTAACCAGTTTTTAACGCAGTTTGATTAAATTCAAATTGGTAAAAGTATTTTATCCATATAATAGAGCTTGCCATTTAAAAATTAAGATGTAAACAAACCACGTTCATCACTGATGACCATGTGACTTTGACAGTTGTGTATGATTGGTGTAGGACAATGTTGGGTACATGCGCAGAAGACAAATAAGAGGTCTACCTCATCTATAGCGTATGGTGGACAGCTGAGGCAGATGTTACTCCACATGTGTTTATTGGCAGCCCTCATTCCTGCACATGTACGATTTCACTCAAAACGTTTAACACAGATTGTCCCATTTATATTGACCATCCACAATAACTCCGTACCGGGGCTCCAAATGGAAAACGTGTTTCACACAAAGGTTGTATAACTGGAAGAGGGAAATAATACTGCTGGGGAGTCAGCCTTATAGCATTATTTATTAGTGAGATACGAGTACCAACATCAGTTTTTTTAAAGGCGCCATCTATCTATTCGTCAAAAGTTCAATTAAGCTCAAGACCTATTCAAAAATTTATCGCAATGTACCAGTCTAATAAACAGATCGATAAAACCGCCACAGACATTGGGGTTCATAAGGGTTCATGTAGGCCCGTTATGTGATGCCTTGCGGCACGATTGCACTGTATGGTACAATACAGTGTGACTTTGACGCTTTGCATGTTGTGTAGAGGCGATGTAAACATGCAGGTAACCAGAGTTACGTATCTCATTCCACAGAGGTTGCGCTTAGAGGACACAAAGGTACACACATGACGTGACGACTGCTCAGTCAGTCATCCGTGTGCTGTCAAATACAGCACACTGCAAGGCGAGGGTTGTCGTAACGGAACTGTACTTAAACAACGAGAAGGTAGAAGTGCTTCACATCTATGGAGAATGTAAGCTAGCAGAAGAATGTGTTCTTATTATTTTACAGTACAGTGTAGTACGTTCAAGTGAATTGTACGGAAACACTCACACAGTTCTCTTATTACCATTGTCAATAGCTTCGTTTGCTCACTCGTCGTTCATCAAGGTCGGAATAATGCTAGTCAAGCAGAGTAACTCTAAAGAGAACGATACCGTCACAAGACCCCACCGTCCAGACGGATTTTTTCCCGTCTCGTTGTGAAACTTTGTAAAACGGGCAATTTGAACCCACAGCAACGCAATCGTCGTATAATTCGCACAGATGAAGCTGCTGACGTTGCTGTTATCGCTGCTGTTGCAGTAATTCCACGCGTCAGCACACGCCAAATTGAAGCTGACATTGGCATTCCCCAAACGAGTGCAAATCACATTCTTAAGCGTCATACTTTCCACTTCTATCATGTACACTTACACCAAAAATTGCACGGCAATGATTTTCAGAATCGTGTATAGTTCTGTAAATTGGCACAGCATCAAATTATCGCCAACCCGAACTTTTCTTTGGATGTTCTTTTTACCGATTAATCGTCGTTATCCAACTCAGGTCAAGTGAATACGAGGAACGGGCATCATTTGGCCGTCAAGAACCCACGATGGCTTCGACAGGTGGACCAACAGCGTCATTGGATGAGTTAACGTCTGGTGTGGGATGGTTGGCAATATGGTTAAAGGGCTTTATTTCGTGAATGGTAACCGAAACGGCAGGGAGTATTCCACCTTCATACAAACAATTCTTCCTTGTCTTCTGGCGGAGACACCTCTAAGAAACATATAGATAATGCGGTACCAGCACAATGGATGCACATCACATAATGCTGTGTATGTACGTCGNCACCTCTAAGAAACATATAGATAATGCGGTACCAGCACAATGGATGCACATCACATAATGCTGTGTATGTACGTCGTGTTATGGACCGAAAATATCCTGTTATGTGGGTTGTTCATGGAGGAATAGTTCAGTGGCCTGCTCTGTTTCCTGACGTACCCCCCGGCATGTTTTACTTACTTACTTTGGGGTTACTTTAAAGGCGCTGTCTATCGAAGTATTCCAACAACTCCAGAGAACATGCAGGATTGTGCGTGTAATGATCTTCAGCAGGCAACACTAGGAAAATCAGTGTTTTCATTCATCCAGCGACTGAACTTGCGTATCACTGCCCATGGTTACCACTTTGAACATGTAATGTGAATGATCTACCCCTCACAGTACCCATATGGATATTACTACAAATGGGCAGTAGAAATCTCACTTTCTGCGTCGTATTTATTGTTCATGTTATGAAAGTGTACATTATGCTACACGTTTAAATAGGTTTTGACGAGCTTCATTTAACTTTTGACCAAAATATACATTCCAATATTAATAAAACTTATGTTAGTACTCGTATCTCACTTATAAATAATGCTGTAAGGCTGACATCCCAGCAATATTATTTCCCCCTTCCAGTTATACAATTTTTGGGCAAAACACTTTGAGCCCCGGGAAAGAGTTATTATAGGTGGTCAAGATAAATAGGACAACCTGTATAGCATCCCAGCTCAACAAGACTCCATAAACTATCTTAGGGCTGTGTGTGAATACACGTATTTTAATTGTGTTGCAAGAAACTTTGAGAGGCGTGTCCGAGTTAATGAGGGTTGGAGATTTAATGTAAGAAAGGAACTAAATTTGATTTTATATTTATTCAGACAGCTATTATTTACAGAATTATCTTTATCTATCTCCAACATTTCTTTGTTATTTCGCAGTGGGCGCAGTAGTTATTGTCTATTTCAACTGTAATTAATGTCCTCAATGTCGCCCTTTGTTTATAGTCAGTTGACTCGCACTCGTCATTAACACATGTTCAATCTGTCTGTTGCCATCATTTGAAATCGCATCCAGTTCAATAGTCCAGCCTACTAATCGCACTCTTTATTTGCACTGATGCTCGCAGTCGCAGATTTCTCCCACTGGTCACTTCCGGTCCCACTCGTTCTTCTGGCTCGTCGTCTATCGCTTAAAGCCACACAATTGACCAAACTCCCGACTCTCATAAACTGCCCGCTCGGTAGCCCATCGCGCTTTAATGCTATCAATGGTTTCTGGAATGTTCGCCACACCCCGAGTCACACTTAATGAAACTAGGTCATTAACAATAATATTGCTTCAAATAATCGCGGATATTCGATCTGCCGGAGGTCAGGAGTTTGCGAGCCGCAAAAGGCTTATCGCGGCGCCACGCGACAGCTGGCTTTGTCATCACCGCCACCTGCTATCATACCTCCTCTCTCTCTCTCTCTCTCTCTCTCTCCTTCACACGCGATGCAAAGCAAAGAAACGTAACAATAGTTTCAACTAATCTTAACAAATCTGTAGTACTATTTAAATTGGCGTTTATACAGTTTAAATTAATCTTGGTCAGTTGGCGAATACTTAGCTTGTTTGACCTCCGCATGTGCAGTTACCATGGTCGCGAGACTATCTACAGAATATTATATTACTGGCCAACCGGCCCGGCTTAGCCCGGGTAAATAGAGTTTTACAGTGATACACTAATAAATAAATTGGAAAAAGACAATTAGTTTCTGTGAAAAAAGAACCATTAAATTATACAATGTTGGCCTAGGCTTTTTTTTACTGATTACGGGAATCCAAAAGGAAGGAAATATTTTTTACCTATAGCCAATAAGTAGGGTATTGTTTTTGGAGTGTATCTGTGCAACTATCGTGCAGTTACCATATTTCCGTTTCCCAGTGTCGATGTATGAAAATCAAAATGTGAGTTTCATCAAGTTGTAGCTTTAGAAATAAGTGTATCTAGGTACTACTTTTTGCGCTTGGCTAAGGGATCTTAATCGATCACCAAAGTTAAGCAACGTTCCTAGCGGCACACATTTGGATGGGCGACCGTTTAGTGGCATAATATCTGAGTGCTTCTAGACTTCGGAGGGCACGTTAAATATTCGGTCCCGGTTGTTATCGATTGATAGCAGTCGTTAAGTGATTTAAGAGGTCCTTGGGCGGGCGGCCTTATAAACTCTGACACGAGATAAAATAAATGCTTCGGTCACGTTCCCAGCCGTTGCAGAATTACGTTTTGTTTTATATTCCACATAATTCATACAATTTACCGAGATAAAAGGTATCCTATGTGCTTTTCCTGGACCTAAAGTATCTACATACCAAATTTCATAAAAATCGTTTACCTTTTATGGAGCTGAGTGGTAACAAACATACACACACATACTTTCGCATTTATATTATTAGTAAGATGTGCGCAAAAGTATAGAAGTGTTACGTGGGTGAATTATTAACCCCCTCTGAGCAACCATGATCCGGAGGAGAGCTAACCTAAGCTTAAATCTGGAAATGACACATGGATCCCCGCTTAGGCATACCCAATATTCTATCCCAAAAATGTTTCTTTCAAAAGGTCTTTTACCGACCTTTTTCACNCATCCCCGCTTAGGCATACCCAATATTCTATCCCAAAAATGTTTCTTTCAAAAGGTCTTTTACCGACCTTTTTCACGGACTTTGCTGATTCCGTGGTAGCAATTCGGAATTCAGAACGAATTTCTGTGGCCACTATTTAAATAATGTTACTGAGGTACGTGAGATGTGAGATGCAGTGAAAAAGATGTGAAGAAATTAATTCGTTTTTACAATTTATTTTCTTGTAGGCCTACTTCTTTTACAATGTGTACTCTGAAAACACATCACGCAACTGTCTTCCGTACGCTCACACGAGTATGGTAGGTACTTGTATTTGTACAGTTTTAGAATTACCGTTCAAGATAACATCTGCATTTAATTTCCAAAGTGCGAAGTACAAGCTTAGCTATGTTGGAGCTGTATAATAACTCTGACGCTTTTTAAGCCATTACTTTTGGTTACTTGTTCACCAATGATTTTCTAGAAATATTTTGAGTAATAAAATGCGTGTATTTAAATATACAAGAGACGAAAAATGGAAGTTTTGGACAAAATCAACAATAGAATTGATGGTTAGTCTTCATTTTCTCGTACTATTATATCATAGGTACATTATCTCTGACAGAAAGGTAAAGGAACAAGATCAAGGCCTGTCTCCTTGAAATTGTCGAAGATACCACTTGCCAGTAATAACCCCGTGCCACAATATCGCACCGATGCCACCAGACAACAAATATTCGGCACTATATGTTTCATTATCTTGGCCATGTATGGCGTCCTGTAATCTCAGAGCACTCGTGTTTTAATTAAAGAAAAGTGTTAGTGTGTGTCATCCTCCAGAGTTCATTATGCAGCGAGGACGCTGCAAACGGCAACACCGCATCAACTACCTTCTGAGAAGCGGGCTGAGTTTCCGGGGGAATAATTCACGCGGCAGTTACGAAGCGCAAAGGAGTTGGCAGGTACGGTCGGCGTGATTCGGTGCGCAGAGATGCGAGGTTAATGANGCGGCAGTTACGAAGCGCAAAGGAGTTGGCAGGTACGGTCGGCGTGATTCGGTGCGCAGAGATGCGAGGTTAATGATAAGTGGATGTGTCTGACGCGAGGGTCAGTACAAGCGCATCCCCGGCGGGGGATCAATGTGTCGGACAGTATGTTGGGAAAGGGGAGGCTAACTGGTATGATCGCGACAGCAGTAATGATACGTCGCAGTGCTGCTAGATATTGCACCGAGTAGTAAGCCAGATTCCTGTCATCGTAATGAATATCGAAATACTGCAGTAATTGTCAGCGATTTTTTTAACCTCTTATCCAGTCAGTATTTAATTAAGAACAGAGAACGAAACGACACGAAACACAAAAGGCAAGGCGTACTAAATCTAACAATAACTTGTTACAGATCGTGACCTCCGTACGAATCTAANGCGGCAGTTACGAAGCGCAAAGGAGTTGGCAGGTACGGTCGGCGTGATTCGGTGCGCAGAGATGCGAGGTTAATGAGAAGTGGATGTGTCTGACGCGAGGGTCAGTACAAGCGCATCCCCGGCGGGGGATCAATGTGTCGGACAGTACGTGGGGAAAGGGGAGGCTAACTGGTATGATCGCGACAGCAGTAATGATACGTCGCAGTGCTGCTAGATATTGCACCGAGTAGTAAGCCAGATTCCTGTCATCGTAATGAATATCGAAATACTGCAGTAATTGTCAGCGATTTTTTTAACCTCTTGTCCAGTCAGTATTTAATTAAGAACAGAGAACGAAACGGCACGAAACACAAAAGGCAAGGCGTACTAAATCTAACAATAACTTGTTACAGATCGTGACCTCCGTACGAATCTAANGCACGAAACACAAAAGGCAAGGCGTACTAAATCTAACAATAACTTGTTACAGATCGTGACCTCCGTACGAATCTAATGAGCTAATCGCTATCGATCCAGTACGGCATGGTGCAGAAAACACGTATACGATGAATATAAATACTCTCATGTAAGACATGAGGGTCCAAAAGAGTTCAAAAAGTAATAAATATGTATAGGTCAGTAGGCAATCTCTAATAATTGAGAAGTATACGTGAATTTTTGCAAGTGTTTATCTTGCTTAATATCGGAAGAATTTTACACCGGTTCCTCTTATGGACTTAATGAATTTTTAACGTTTTGAAAATTTTGTGGCAGTGGTGTAGATGAGATAATCTTAGAAAGTCTAACAAATTTCGCAGTTTAATTATTTAATTTGTTCTTTCCTTTCTTTATTTTATTTTAAAAATAACACTCTATTCTGAATTTGAATTAAAGGTTGCACCTGCTGCCTTAATTTTTTATTTTAGTTGACGAATCTTAAATTTTTTCTATGTCGGAGTATGCGTAAGTAAATTTTCATCAAATCTCAACTGGCAGTTAGAAGGTGCACAAATTACTATCAAATATAATTGTGCCCTTCTTACAGCCCACCAAATAAATTGTATACTAAAACAACATTATATGGTATTAACTTAAATTTGATCTATTCGAGGGCAGACGTCATAAAATTGAAATTCATGATATGATAAGTGTGAGATATCTTGTTTGGTCTTCTAAATAACAGGGAGACAGCTTACTACAATCCATTCACGGTTTATTCGGATGCTTTGAAATGAGCCCTTGAAAAATCGCCCTAGGAGTAACATGTCAACCTGTATTTAAAATAACTTGTACAACGCAACTATATAACACTGCAATTAANAAATCGCCCTAGGAGTAACATGTCAACCTGTATTTAAAATAACTTGTACAACGCAACTATATAACACTGCAATTAATTTTAAGTTATTGAATTCTTGAATAAATTAAACTTTAACTTAGTATCTTCTATAACTTGTAATATTTATTTCGTATCAAATACTAATTAAAAACAGCGAGAGCAACGATGTGTTGGCAACGGCTAGTAAGAAATAGTTCACAGTTAAAATATTGTTTTAACTTAGTATTTTGGTATGTTATCTGTACATTAAATGTTGCCTATTGATATACTTAAATTTGTAGGTAGCACTGAAGGAAACATATTTCATAGTTATTTAGAGTTAAAAATATCACCACAAATTACGCTGCGTAGGCCCTTGTGACATGGTGTTTTTTTTTCCATCCGAGGAAGAAACGAATGGCCGGAGCGTAGTTTCTCTCTCTCTCTCTCTCTCTCTCTCTCTCTCTCTCTCTCTCTCTTTCTTTCTTTCTATCGGGAAGTTTTGAACCACTAGTAGCAGCAGGAAAATTATATACAGTACGTTTTCAATAATGATTTTTGAATTTGTAATTTACAACTAAACGAGATTTTATTGCTTGAATATTTTTTACAATATATTTAGATGTGATGGCGGGACGGTTACAAATCTGAAGTTGGCAGAAATGGCGACTTGTGACATGATGACATGCCATGTTGCTCATAGAAAAGAAAGACTAGACGGAGCGTTAATTTCTCTTATTGTGAAAAATATTGAAACGTGCCGCATCAAGTTTGTACACTTCGTATTTTTTTAAACTACCTGGATAAGGTACGATGTTGTGATGAATCTGTGTTTCCATCGCAGGAATAAAGATACTTTAACGTGCGTCGTGACCTCTGTGTGTGAAAGAGATTGTCTTCTTTAGGTTGTAACGTGGCAGCGTCTGCGATGACCGCGAGAAGTCACGACTCGGTGAGCTCAGTGGTAGCAACAGGAAACTCTTTAAAAAGGCACCAATTACCATAATGTCAAGTTCCGGTTTATTTGTTCTATACTTTTATTCATCAATCAATTGAAACAGTTNAAATCGCCCTAGGAGTAACATGTCAACCTGTATTTAAAATAACTTGTACAACGCAACTATATAACACTGCAATTAAATTTAAGGTATTGAATTCTTGAATAAATGAAACTTTAACTTAGTATCTTCTATAACTTGTAATATTTATTTCGTATAAAATACTNAGTATCTTCTATAACTTGTAATATTTATTTCGTATAAAATACTAATTAAAAACAGCGAGAGCAGCGATGTGTTGGCAACGGCTAGTAAGAAATAGTTCACAGTTAAAATATTGTTTTAACATAGTATTTTGGTACGTTATCTGTACATTAAATGTTGCCTATTGATATACTTAAATTTGTAGGTAGCACTGAAGGAAACATATTTCATAGTTATTTAGAGTTAAAAATATCACCACAAATTACGCTGCGTAGGCCCTTGTGACATGGTGTTTTTTTTTCCATCCGAGGAAGAAACGAATGGCCGGAGCGTAGTTTCTCTCTCTCTCTCTCTCTCTCTCCCTCTCTCTCTCTCTCTCTCTTTCTTTCTTTCTATCGGGAAGTTTTGAACCACTAGTAGCAGCAGGAAAATTATATACAGTACGTTTTCAATAATGATTTTTGAATTTGTAATTTACAACTAAACGAGATTTTATTGCTTGAATATTTTTTACAATATATTTAGATGTGATGGCGGGACGGTTACAAATCTGAAGTTGGCAGAAATGGCGACTTGTGACATGATGACATGCCATGTTGCTCATAGAAAAGAAAGACTGGACGGAGCGTTAATTTCTCTTATTGTGAAAAATATTGGAACGTGCCGCATCAAGTTTGTACACTTCGTATTTTTTTAAACTACCTGGATAAGGTACGATGTTGTGATGAATCTGTGTTTCCATCGCAGGAATAAAGATACTTTAACGTGCGTCGTGTGTGAAAGAGATTGTCTTCTTTAGGTTGTAACGTGGCAGCGTCTGCAATGACCGCGGGAAGTCACGACTCGGTGAGCTCAGTGGTAGCAACAGGAAACTCTTTAAAGAGGCACCAATTACCATAATGTCAAGTTCCGGTTTATTTGTTCTATACTTTTATTCATCAATCAATTGAAACAGTTNGAGGCACCAATTACCATAATGTCAAGTTCCGGTTTATTTGTTCTATACTTTTATTCATCAATCAATTGAAACAGTTCACATACGATATTCAGGTATGCCGAGTACGAACAGGTTCACAGATAAACCGAAAAAAATGCAGAGCAGCGCCACAGTCGTTTATAGATTGTTCTTTCACATATGAAAAACATCCATCGCGACAGTAACTAACGACCTCCCACGCCGGCGGGGAATTAAATGAGCAGGATAAAGTTGTCGGTGTGGGGGCTATTTGCCACGCCCAAGGTGGCCTCGGCGAGTCGCTGGCTGTCAACTACTCGAGCACACTGCTGGCGTTGACTGCTCAGCCTTTGTCAGTTATCTGTCTCGTGGGTGATAGGCACACGGTATATTACTTCGCTGCGTGCCTACCCCCACCTCCCTCTTCAACCCAGAGCATCAAACGCAACCAAATATGGGCATAGCGTGTGTCACCACGCACGCTCTTCCCACGCTATCCAAACTGCGTCGTAGTAAAAGATAATCTAACTTCTAGAACAAAAACTGCCGACGCAGTTCGGAAAGCTTCAATCACTAATGCTGACACNGCACGCTCTTCCCACGCTATCCAAACTGCGTCGTAGTAAAAGATAATCTAACTTCTAGAACAAAAACTGCCGACGCAGTTCGGAAAGCTTCAATCATTAATCCTGACAGGTAACAATAACTAAGATTTCGTGAAACGGCAACCGGATGCCAGATAAACCCACTGCCATGGCTTTAATTTTGAATTCCGATAATATTTTACAACGCCTGGCAAAGCGGAAGAAAATGAACCGCGTATCCCGAAAATTAATAATACTGCGTCATTAAAACGTTGCGTTGGAGCAGTGTGTATGTGATTGCAAATATTGGACGTGCAAAATATATATATGTTTTAACAGTAAACTGTTTTTATGAATAAATTAATTTTTTTTTAATTCACGACTGTTTATTTATCACAACGTGACTTTGCCCCATGTGTTTGAAACACAACAGTGTAACGTGCATAGGTTTATGTGATTTGAATGTTTGCCACGATCCCAACAAATCACTTAAGCCCAGCCAGATAAATTTAAATAAATAATTAAATAAACCTAGAAAACAGTATTTACCAATGGATAGAAATATGAGCGGAATGAAAGTTACGGTAGGCATATTTGTGTGCATGTTCACCACTATTTTTTTTTTTTTAAGTTTGTCGCTGCTACATACAAAATATCAGCGGCACGAGTTGCGTGCTTGAATTTACCGTGTCTTTTCTTTGGACTGGTTGTTCTTTCGTTTTAATATTTATTCCAACTGAAGCCCTCCTTTTAATGAAATAATCCAACATATATCAATAACAATAGGTTAAATACTACAGTTCTTTCACCCGCAGTAGTAAGAAGGTTAAACACATTCGCGGCAAAGTACTAACGTGCATTACGTGTAATGTGCTATGTGGTGTATAAAAAATATGTTTACAATGTAAAATAATAACCGTAAGAACTATTGTCAATACAGACATTGTTAAAGAGTCTTAGAGCTGACCTATAAAAGGTTACAAGCTTAAATTGTGAACATTCGTACGCAATGGTATTTTAAATATGACAGAAATATTTTAACAGCTGAAAACAGTAAACAAAACTTTTGACAGTTAAAACGTCACATGGCAGTATTTATGTTTACATGTAACGGCAGGATATATTATTGGTAACTTAAAGTAGAACTTTAGCAGGACTTCAACAAAATGTGAAGTAACCGTGAACGGCCTATAATTGACATCTAAAAACGATCGTCTAGTTTCGTCGTGAAGATGCAAGAGCCATGCCACCGTAGCTGGATAACAGGCAGCAAATTTTCTAACCTCTTTCATGGCAGAATTCTATCAAACTCTCCTTCAGTTCTTTAAATTAATTGTGATCAATAAATACATTTGAGAAATGTGCTTGAACTTTTAGACGTCAGTAAAACGCATGTTAATGCTTACATGCATCAGGTTGCTGAAAAGTTTCCGACCCAAATTTAATCGTTCTTGCGCACTTAATAAGTTTGAAAATTATTTCACGAAACTCACTACACGATAACAAGCAAAACGTAAGTAAAAAAAAAATCACGTTTTCTTTAAGAGTTATTGCATGTCACGCTTTTCTGGGGCTTGGAGAGTGTGGAAGTTAGACAGACGAGAGGTTATTGTGTTGGGTAGATGTTACATAAGAGAAAGAACTGCATGTTTAGTGTGTTCGGTCCTGAGTAGCAAGAAGTGTTAAGGGGAGTAAAAGAAAACTATGCTATGCTGTATTAGGCTAATAATAGGAATTCTCTGCTATTGTTAGTAGCAAACATATCTTTTCCCCCCCTTTCTAGGGGCAACGGTGGCGTAGTGTCCAGGGCGCTCGCCTCCCATCACGGCGATCCGGGTTCGATCCCCGACGGGTTCACTCCCGGAACCTCGCATGTGGGAATCGTGCTGGACGATGCCGCTTGCTGGCGGGTTTTCTCGGGGTACTCCCGTTTCCCCCGCCCTTGCATTCCAGCGCCACTCCATTATAAGGCTTCATTTCTGTCATGCCCGGGGATGACGGTCACCCACGGGTACCAGCTGGAAAGACCGTCACTCGGAGGGTGTCGCCTTGCCCTGGGTGCACTCCCTACACGCCATTTATTTGTTTCCCCTCCTTCTTTTTCTCTCTTTTGACGTTATAATGTCATGTATGTGTGGTATTTCTTCTGGTTGTTGAACTCTCAGCAATACTATCTGGCATTAACGCGGTATTCACGACTAGCTTTTACGCCTGTTCTCTCGCGAGGAAGGAACTAACACCAGCGTGCGTGTTGCAGCTTAAATAGTTCCAGTCGGGTGTCCGTGCCCTTTGCAAAGCTGCGACAGGGCGAGCCGCGCCTTGGGATCGGAACAACACGACCCTCCGTCGGCCGGGAGGAAAGGCAGCTGAGCCAGAAAGCCCCCGCGCGGGAGTGCCTTCTTCAGCTTTAGGCGGGCGCGTTCTTGATTGACCCGGGGGCGTTCGTCGAAAGGGGGGAAGAGAGACGAGGTCGGGGGTGTCGTGACATGCAACCCCCCCTCTTCAACCCCCTCCGGAAGGCAGGCGCGCAGGCCCCTGCCCTTGAGGATAATTAATTCCGCTGGGTGGCTGGAGAATCTCTCCGGGCGGTTTTCGATCAAGAAGCAAGGGGATGCGAGGTTTTCGCCGAGGGGAAGGAGGATAAGGGGGCGTGTTCGCCGGGCTGCTGACCACGCTACTGCAGGGGACATCAATGAGAGGTGATCATCCAAGCCCTCCCTGTGGGAGTGTGTGCTGCTCCTCTGGCGAGCGGCGTGACGACCATCGTGGCTTGTTCGCCCGTCTGAAAGCCCTGCTCAGTATTCCGTCTGCCTGCTCACCGGGCTTCCTACCGCCGAGTGTGTGGATTAGCTTTGCCGTGGACCGTGTGACGTTGTGAAGTCATCCCTGCTAACGAAGCAGAGTAGTTTTCCGTGGAACACTGCACCCGAGTGTACATTAATAATAGTACACGCACTATCAAATTTGTCAACTAACTACTACTTNTTCCGTGGAACACTGCACCCGAGTGTACATTAATAATAGTACACGCACTATCAAATTTGTCAACTAACTACTACTTGCATATGAAAGAATAATGCATAAATTTTGTTGCGCTGTAAAATTTATTTCTAGAATTTTGTACTTACATAAATGTCCTTAAATATCGTTTGATCAGAGTATATTCTTAATAACATTTTAAGCATACTTTTATTCAGGATGCTTTATAAATCACATTTTGATAGAAAACCTTGGTCAGGTAGGGAAATTATAACAATTGCTATGGTTGCATGTAAGAACATTTTATGTCATAAGTGTTAACAAACGTAATTTTAGTAACTGATTTTCTTTGTATTCGTTGTATAAAACGTTGAAATAGATATTCTTAAAATAAAATTTTTTAATTATTTTTAACGTTTTGTACAGTTTTCTATTACATAAAATTAAAGTAATTATTATGATAGTCTTTTTTAATGGGTTTTGTTTGCAAAGTGTGGTTTCTAATGCAGCCAGAACGGAAAAGTTTAAATTTTGATTTATGACAGACTCCTACTAAGTGATATACTTGAACGTAAGTATATTCTAGCTAGTCATTTTACAGTGTTACAAAATGTATGCATTATTCGATCAAATTCAAAATAAAGTGCACTACTCTTACAGTTTTGGTGTTGTAGTTACTACATTTACAGAGTTCTCCACTGTGTACATTCCGGTGCGGTGTTTAATTGGAAGCCATTACTTCATTACTTCTACTGGTATTGCGGGAACAAGTTATTTTTAATAGTGAGATACAAGACACTCACCACTGTAGTCTCAAACATAGCAAAATTTATTTAAAAATTACACTTTTGAATTAACCTTTACAAATGGGAACCACTTAAGAGAGTGTTTAATTTGAAACAGTGGTTTACTTTCACGCCAAATGCTTACCTTAATGTGCTTAAACATGTATAAACATGTTTTTCTGGACATTATTTTAAACATTACATTTTCAAAAATATACTACTAAAAAATTAACTTTAGTTGCAGTTTTATGTTTGAAACAGTGTATTATTTACAAACAAATTCTTATTTTAATGTGCTTGGAACATATAAAAACACATTTCATCTAACATTATTTCAAACGTTATATATTTAACAATAATTAAATAAATACGAACACCACCCTAATCTACAGCCTACCTTACAGTAGATATAACTGTTGATGTTTACGTTGAGTTATTCGCAGTTACTGGCTGGGAATGTACCAATCATTCAACAAAGAACGTGAAAGCTACGGCCGATGCGCAAGCATGCGATAATGGAAACGCTTTGTCAGACGTTCTCGGTGTTTACAGAAATAGTATTTTTCTGAAAACACATTACATAACAAATGCACAGCCATTTTCCGTGCACTAACACGAGTCGCGCATTTGTTTTTCGCCGGAGAGCAACTACGAGATTACTTCTGTGTTTCATTTCCCAACTGCTCTAGATAGTAAGTACGAGGTCAGCCACGTTGAGATTGCTCGAGTAACTATGATGCTTTTTCTGCTATTATTTTTTGGTTGATTGTTCACCACAACGAATTTTTATAAATATTTTCAGTAGTAGAAAATGTATATGTAAATGTGTGATCAACGAAATTTGTAAACTTACGACAAAATGAATGCTAAAAATGGTACCATGCCTTTACAGCCCACCTCCTGTGTGACGCAGTTGGTTGGTGCGCCGCTGGTCTGAGGTGTGGGAGGTTCCGGGTTCGAATCCTCGGTAATGCATGAGTGTTAGTTCAAGTTAGGTCGTAAGTTAGTTAATGAGCCGCCTCTGATAAGCCATCAGGCATAACACCGGGAGAAGTTAATAAGCCCTTTCTAATTCCAATTCTTTACTTTTGGATGCATCAATAAATCTTAGGTTCATTTGTCATGACGAAATGCCACGGTAACGGAAACTAAGAATTTACCTCCCTGAAATGTACGTGGGTTCAACAATAAGGAATATCCCCGCCATGAGTCAGTAAGTAAGCTTCAACAGTAAACATTTTATTCAAGCTAGATGAATTAATCTTTGTTACGTGTGTGCACTTGTCATGATATAATGCGCGCCGAGAGAACGACCCAGGCTCAAAATGAGCGGTATGTTGGCTCGAAATGAGCGGTACGTTGGCTCGAAATGAGCGGTATGTTGGTTTGACAACATTTAACACATGGAGATCTTCGTTCGAGTGCATCTTGAGCAAAGCTCATTAAAATATTTCTTTGTTCTTGAAAACAAAATTCGCATGGTAATATAACCATTGTTCTGATACTCTTTTAAAAGGATCTTACCAGAACACTATAGCCCTGCGACAGTAAATTTTTTTCTGATTACAAAATATATTTTTTGCTGTAAATACTTAAAATAACACGTTAAACTGTACAACCTTTTACACACTAAAGGACATTTGATCGGGGTAGACGCATCTCGGAGCCCGTTTTGCTCATGTGAGTGATTAAATCTGGACGGCTCTTAACATCGATGTCTTGAGAGCCGATTTAGTGAGTGAAGAGGTTTGGGCGCCTCTTACCATCGAGGTCTTGAGAGCCGATGAGGGTGAAGTGAGGTGAGCGTGGAGCAGCGCTAGACTGAAAGGGTGGGGGGAAACGAGAGATTCCCGAGAAAACCCGCCAACCAGCGGCATAGTCCGGCACGATTCCCACTTGCGAAAATCCGGAGCGACCCGGCGAGGGGATTGAACCCGGTTCGCCTTGGTGGGAGGCGAGCAGTCTAACCGCCCAGACACTGTGGGCCCCTGGAGCCGATGAGGGTGAAGCGAGGTGAGCAGGGAGCAGCGGCAGAATGAAAGGGCGGAGGAAACGGGAGATCCCTGGGAAAACCCGCCGACCAGCGGCATTGTCCGTCACGATACCCACATGCAAAAATCCGGGGGCGTCCCCCGCCGGGTATTCTAACCCGGTTCCCTTGGTTGGAGGCGAGTAAACTAACCACTACACCTCCGCGGCTCCCGTTTCGCCGATGACCAATCATTAATGAACCGGTATAAAATACGGAAGGCGTGTCCGTTGTTGTGCGGACCAGTATATTGGGGGTGACTGGAAACACGATAGACCAACCGAAGTGATGTTCCTGCCGTAGTGGATATACATGTAATTATCTTACTTGTAACTTGTCGCGAATGCTACAAGTTATGTGCATACCTCAATGTGTTACTGTATGCCATCATGGCAGTTGGTTGTGTGTCACTGTTTTTTTTTTAAGTGAACTTACGTCTCCCGTTTGAATTCACAGGAAAGTTACGTAGAGGTGTGTGTGGTGAACGGGCAGTGAGTGCACACATGGAAATATTGCGCCTTCATTTGACGATAAGTTGAACTTCGATCACATATAAATTTCACTTTCTTTTTATATCGGACCTCGGGCTTGTCAGACACGCCCCCGACGACATCTCACCAATTACGAACCTACGAGATAAACAAGGGCATCATCCCGCGCTACCTCTTCCGGGGGCTAAACTTGAGGGACTGCCAATGGACAAAAAGTTGAGGCTGGAGAGCACAAAGGACTGCAGGGTCTGACATTTTGCCGAATGAACCCACGAAAATTCCTGATCTCCGCGAGTTTTTCAATACGCGAGAGAATGCTGGGCAAAGTTCCCAGGCGTGAGAAAGGATGTTAAAAACGAGCATCACAACAGCAGACCATTCGCCGTAAATATCGATATATCGACGACTAACGAATTTCCTTAAACGATTTGACAACTGAAAATTTGAGATATCGCTTTTGGCGTATGCCTTTCATAGCGCATTACTCACCGCGTCATTTGTTACGAGCTCATCAGTAGAAAGGTGAGTGCACTTTGGGTGCCAACCCTAAATTGTTTTGGTAAATTCGTTCAGAAATTTGTGTTTTTTCTTTCGCCAGTTTGTTTTCTATGCACCACAGTCAGTAAACTAGACAAGTATAACACCGTCGTCTGTTTGTGGACAATATAGTTTCAAAGTTTTCTACAGAGAGGGCATCTTCAAACTTGGGCCATGTTCGGGTCAGTCTATAAATCTTTAGGGGAAAAGTTGATAGAAAATTTTGAAGACGTGAACCATTCAACATTGTAAATTACATATGCGCATAAGTTTGCAACAAAAAAATGTTAGCAAAAAGTGAAATATTACTTGTTCATCCTCCTTTGCATTTTCCTACTCTGCAAATTACTGTCTATTATAAACTAAATAAAATTACTGTCTTAATTACGGACTAATTATGGACCTTAAGGTGCTGGTCACCAAATAATTGGTTATTTTATATTTGTACGAACATTCTTTCAGCTCGTGGGGCATTACTTTCAAACATTATTTCCTCTCATAAATCAATTTCAAATCGCATAACTTTTGCATCACGACATGTCAGAATCACATATGTAGAGTTTTTGGACATGCAAATAAATTAAACCAAAACATTACACAGAAAATTTTACAAAGGTGACTAAAATGTCATGTCTTATTTCATTTTAACCGAGGTGATGGGTACTCCACACATACTCAAATACAGCATGTTTCGTAATAGAATGTACGCCATGTATATTGTCGACACTACCTCAAAAGAATACCTCACGTTACTTATACTTCGACTTTCATTTTCCAGAAGCATTCTTCCACGCACGTTACACACGTTTTGATATAATGAACCAATCAAGAGTCTCGTATCAACAAGCAGAAACGTTTTAGTTTTAATGACATAATCCCGTCGTATAAATGGTTGAAACTGTCGATTACGAACTCCTTTATGCGATTGTTAACGCCATAGAAATGTATTGCTCCTCTTTTTAACTAACTGCCTTCTACTGTTGGCCTACCCCGGAATCGATTATATATATATATATATATATATATCTTTAATATACTTGAGCGTTGGTTGTTTCTGAACTTTGAATGTATGTAAAAATACGTATTATTTTATAGCTTTATAATTTTCATTTCCGATAGAAAAATTTGAAGTTTTTTTTTATTTCAAGTTAGAAATATATATTTATAGGCTACGTGCAATTTATCGTTCTGTGTAAATAAATTTCTTTCTAATATTTTACGTTACAATGAGAAATGAATATATGAGTCCCACTGCATAAATTGTTGGCAGATTTTCTTCTGGAACACGTGGAACTGAATTACATGTTTTAAAATTTTTCTGGTGAAAGAGCTTACATACGTAGCAAAAACTGCATTTTTAATCCTGCCACACTAGGTATTTGTTTCGATTGTCACTTGTTAACGTCCACGCCTTATACCACGTGGTTAATAGGGGGAGTGTTTAATTGCTGTACTAATACGAACCTATTTATAAGAGTGAATACGTATTCGTGACATAAGCGGGGTTCAGATTCAGAATACGTAACAGTGACCGTGGGCTTTGCGGTTACCTGTATCAGCAGAGGCAATCCATGTCACGCGTGGGAGATATTCGATCCCCGGCTAATCCGTCCTGGAATATTTTACTATTGGAAAACGTGGCGGACGTCACTTTTATTATGTGCGTTACGTCGAGGCACCCCCCGTTTCCTCTATCCTTTTTTGTTTCGCTGTTGCTCCATCATTCACAATTACCTCAAAACTTTCTCAAGCACAGCTCTTTTAGTTGATACCCGACACACTTCTCTCTCGCCTGATGAGGCTCTCGAGTGCATTTAAAAGTGCACGCTGCCGCCACCGGAAGTGAATTTAGTGTAACGCCAAGAGACATATTAGCCTAAGAACGGGTACCGATGTAGTGATGGGATTTGAGAAAGTTAAATGTTGAACGCGCTCCGAAGTCAAAGGCATATCGTGTTAGCGTGCAACTGTCACGTGACACGGCAGTAACAGTTCCATCCAGTTTTCAACCGAGAGCACGAAGGTCTCTCCTTGTACACTATAAAAAATTAATAGAAATTTACACTTACAAATTTTCGGTAGTTGTACATTTTGATATGTGTAATTAGTTTTTTTGTAAAAAATACATTAATGCATGGCTTAGTAAATATAATGTTCGTGTTAATTAAAACATTTTTAAGTATATGTATGAATACACCTACCACGTGTATTAAAACCTTAGATTGCCTATTTTTATTGCTACATGGACGTTGAATAAACATTCAATATCAATGTAGTTGTATTTATTTCATTGTGTAATTTCACAATGACCACGTGTGTGTAAACTTGCATTTCATTCTGTAGGATCTGTGAGCGTATATTTACACATATAAATTTTAGGTAATTTTAAATTTTTTATGTGTAATTTGCTAAAACGAATACCGTATGTGTAATTTTACACTAATGTTCCTAGGAATTCAGAGGTATTTATAAGTATTGGTTTAAAACATGCGATCTTGTGACGGGAATATAACTACTTCGAACTCCATTTGTGGGTTCAAAAATGAAACCTAAATCCCACTGATGGGAAATGCTGGCTTTAGCATAAAACTACGTATTCTATATCTTAAGTCAATTGTTATTCACATTTTGGAGATGATTTTCTTTTTATGACTCTGTTAAACTCCCAAGTAACAGAAATGAGTGCAACAACGTGAGAGTTATAAAACTACACATACATAGTATATGAATTAACACGACGCAGTTGTAAGAAAATAGTGACTGTAAAACTGCTCAGTAAAAGAGTGAAAAATGTACAGAAAATGAGTATTTACAATTACAGTGAATATGTGATTTACTTTCCTGTAAGTGAAAAAAGACAAAGTGCTGAATTTACAATTCCGATGCCTTTATAGATTCACTTGCCGCGGAGAAAAATACGTGAAGGCTGCCGTTTATTTTATGCTACATATAAATTGTAATTTAACACCATTCCATGTCAAACTAGTTGCACAATGTGCATGTTATTTTACTAATTTGTTGGATAAATGTTTGGTCCAGCCATCCTGATTTCAGCCTTCCATAGTAACACTAAACCACTTGGGCGAATGTTAGGATGGTTTATTTACTGTTCCTGCTTCTCTAAGCAACTTATTCCGTCTCTAATGACCTCGCCGTCAACGAGGCTTTCAGTCCTACCTCCCCCCAAAAGACGCACGGTTAAATTTCAAAATTTTCTGTCGGAGAAATAGTACCAAAATTTCAAGGCACTCGATTCTTAACCAAGGCCATGCCACATGGCCAAGTAACGTTAACTTGACATTACAGTAGTAAAATTGCAATTCAGCATTCAAGAAATTGAACACCAAAAGTGTTTACTGCACAGCTAGCCCGAACATTACGATATAAACACAATCTGCACAGAAATTAATTTATGTTCTCACCAAGAATTTTTTACCCCAGTAATATCACATTCAAATGGATAACGTCATGTCCGTAAAGGTGGTGATGATGATGACTTCNGAAATGCTGGCTTTAGCATAAAACTACGTATTCTATATCTTAAGTCAATTGTTATTCACATTTTGGAGATGATTTTTTTTATGACTCTGTTAAACTCCCAAGTAACCGAAATGAGTGCAACAACGTGAGAGTTATAAAACTACACATACATAGTATATGAATTAACACGACGCAGTTGTAAGNCGAAATGAGTGCAACAACGTGAGAGTTATAAAACTACACATACATAGTATATGAATTAACACGACGCAGTTGTAAGAAAATAGTGACTGTAAAACTGCTCAGTAAAAGAGTGAAAAATGTACAGAAAATGAGTATTTACAATTACAGTGAATATGTGANGTGACTGTAAAACTGCTCAGTAAAAGAGTGAAAAATGTACAGAAAATGAGTATTTACAATTACAGTGAATATGTGATTTACTTTCCTGTAAGTGAAAAAAGACAAAGTGCTGAATTTACAATTCCGATGCCTTTATAGATTAACTTGCCGCGGAGAAAAATACGTGAAGGCTGCCGTTTATTTTATGCTACATATAAATTGTAATTTAACACCATTCCATGTCAAACTAGTTGCACAATGTGTATGTTATTTTACTAATTTGTTGGATAAATGTTTGGACCAGCCATCCTGATTTCAGCCTTCCATAGTAACACTAAACCACTTAGGCGAATGTTAGGATGGTTTATTTACCGTTCCTGCTTCTCTAAGCAACTTATTCCGTCTCTAATGACCTCGCCGTCAACGAGGATTTCAGTCCTACCTCCCCCCAAAAGACGCACGGTTTAATTTCAAAATTTTCTGTCGGAGAAATAGTACCAAAATTTCAAGGCACTCGATTCTTAACCAAGGCCATGCCACATGGCCAAGTAACGTTAATCTGACATTACAGTAGTAAAAATGCAATTCAGCATTCAAGAAATTGAACACCAAAAATGTTTACTGCACAGCTAGCCCAAACATTACGATATAAACACAATCTGCACAGAAACTAATTTATGTTCTCACCATGAATTTTTTACCCCAGTAATATCACATTCAAATGGATAACGTCATGTCCGTAAAGGTGGTGATGATGATGACTTCGCACATACATATTGTTATCGGCAAACCTCTCCAACCCTTATTGCAGTTTCGTCTCTCTTGGCAGGATTATGTTTCGCACCCTAACACATGCCGTCCTTGTAGGACACCCTGGTCCGTGTCGGAAGGAAAATGGAGACAAGACGTTTCGAAATTGTGAGAAAATATAATTTTTCCCTGGAGTG
>NQII01000606.1:317539-361988 GCA_002778355.1 Clitarchus hookeri | reverse complement strand
CCCCTTTGCCAACGGAACTGTGTGAGAAGCATGCGGGCATGCAGGATGGCACTTGCCACTCTAGAACTGCCGTCCTCGTAGAGGTGGAGACCTGGCGCCCAAATAGCAGACGTCGGCTATTCCGGCGAGAACGTGTCTCGAAAGCAAAATACGCAGCGCGCGCATCCGTTGCGACAAGGGGAAATTTCTCCCCGTCACAAACCAAGTCCGAGAAAAATGAGAAATTTTTTTTCTCAGTTACACCTTCAATAAAACCATCGCAGAAGATAATTTTAAGCCCTTTTTATACATGCACAAAGCAAATAGATTTTATAAACTAAAAACATTATAGTGAAGGTACCAGTATCTAAGTGTTTGAAAGGCTGCATTTTGGAAGCAGATAAATTTGGCTGAATTTCAATCATTTTTTCCAATGATAAAATTTCTACGAACCACTCGTTACAAAAAAAATATATCTCTCGAAATTTATCAACGTGCATGATTGTCTTAGATTTTGTCGTATCGAAATTTCACACTAGCTGTTATTTTAGACGAAACACTGCAAAAATTAGTGCATTATAAGTCATGTGTGAATTTAGAAATAAAAGATTACAAATGCACTACGAGGTACCCAAACCACATTCTAAATGTAAACAGTGTCAATCCAAGACGTTAATAACTTGCTCCAAAAAAATTTGCACGTGTGTACTTGCATTACATTCTGGAGTATCTGTAAGCGCATATTTACTTATTCAAATTTTAGGTAATTTTAAATTTTGATGTGTGATTTGCTAAAACGAATACAGTATGTGTTATTTTACACTAATTTTCCTAAGAATTCAAAGGTACGTATAAGTATTGGTTTACAACATGATAACTTTCATTACTAAAATTGACCTGCATAAAATGAATGATTAAATGCATTTGTAAATAATATTACTAGGGGCACCTGTTTATAGTGAAAAGATATTCGGACGAGTTTTGTTACAAAAAAATTTAATTTAGAGCCACTTTCACGATTGGTTTTTTTTTTTTCAATTTTTATGCGGCTTACCTGTCTGCCCGCAATTTACGAATAGTCAGTATTGAAGAAACTTTATTCTCATTGGCTCACTCATGAAGCAGTAAGCTTTCACTCAAAGGTATGTGGCCAATAACCAAAGGAAGGACACAAATGTGCATCTTAGATGTTGAAGTCTGGTCTCCACGTAAATTTTTTCGCGAAAAAAAAGGTGACCCTAACGATTACTAAATTCTCAATACATATAACTAAAGTGTATATATATAAATTTAACACCCAAACTACGGGAGGTGATTCCTTAAGAAAATTTAAGCCGATAATATATGGCATACGGTATACCTACACGGAATATTAAAGGAGATATGAGCAAATGAAATCGTATTTTTACCGAATGCGTTGTACAACGCCTACAAAGTCCGCAGCAAAAAGGTGACTTATGCTTCCCATATTGCATACATACGTCGAATGTTCTCCTACTTCCCTACTTTCTTGCCAGCCTGCAGCATAGCCAATAAGGAAACTCTAGAATGGCCAATCAGCGCCCACATCAAAGATCCCCGCCTCACTACTTCGCTTCTTTTATAATTACTGAGGCTGTGTCGAAATCCATCAGTTAGAGGACCTCACCAATAGATGTGGTAGATCCGATTCTTCGTCTTCTGCATGCGCATGTACCCAACATCGACCTACACCAAACCAACACAACTGTCAAAGCCACATGGTCAACAGTGACGGAAGGTCCTTCATAAGCTGGAGCAACTGACCCTCCAAATCGGACGTAGTTGCTTCCGATTGGCATATCCGCGCAATCAGACCACCTTAAACGCAAATGGTACACATGTCGCGCTATTAAGATGCTACGAGACAACCTTAGTTGTACTCGCGCTAATATTTCATGGCGACCATGTTTTTTTTTTGCAAATGAGTGTAGAATTTTTGTGGTGAAGTTGGGCGAGGAATGACCGGCCGCGAAGCTGCGCTGTGACCAGTGAACCAGTGCGATGGGCTGCGGTAAAACAACGGGAGGAAAAATTGGCGAGAGTGTTCCTTTGCCGCTTGTCGTAAACGAACCGGAATGCAATTACAGCTGCAGGCTGGAACATGTGTGCGTCTGTCGGTCAGTAACCCCTCAGTCATGCAAGGCACGGTTTTTAACACGTGCTTTTTTTTAAACTGTAAAACAAATTATTGTTATGTTAATTACAAACAAATGAACAACAGTGCCTGCTATGAAACTANTTTTTTTTAAACTGTAAAACAAATTATTGTTATGTTAATTACAAACAAATGAACAACAGTGCCTGCTATGAAACTAGTCTCGGGTTGAAATTTCGCTTCCGAAATTGGCAACGTTAAATGAACATAAATTAATATTCTATTTCGTATTCCAGTCGAATTATCTACGTTTCTCACTTTTGTGTTGAAAAGCTAATCAGGATGGATGCGATTGAAATTTTAAACAACCTGTAACTTAATACATTTACGACCCAGCGAAAATTAAAAAGCCTTTGGACGGAAAATAATGCCACTTAGTTTTCGTGTAAAATATGTATCCCAACATTCCCAGCGGAGAGACATGCATGAATTCAAATTCTTCTTGGGGGCCACGGTGGTGTAGTGGTTAGACTACTCGCCTCCCACCTCGGCGAATTGGGTTCGATTCCCGGCGGGTGTCGCTCCCAGATTTTCGCATTGGGAATCGTGCCAGACGATGCCGTTGGTCGGCGGGTTTTTTCGGTGATCTCCCGTTTCCCCCTGCCTCTTCATTCCGGCGCTGCTCCATATCCACCTCGCATCACCCGCATCGTCTCTCAAGACCTTGATTTTAAGAGCCACCCAAATCTATTGCGAAAATTTGGGGTCAACCCCACCGGGAATCGAACCCGGTTTGCCTTGGTGGGATGCGAATTAGTGAAATATNATTGCGAAAATTTGGGGTCAACCCCACCGGGAATCGAACCCGGTTTGCCTTGGTGGGATGCGAATTAGTGAAATATTGTAAATGTTAAATCTGAGTAAATTATCATAATTCATCTAACTGAAGTATAGAGATAAAAATTCCAGCCTTCTAGGGCTGATATTTTGTTAACGAAAACACTTTTCTTTTCCGTTTCAATAAATTTAATTTAATTAAACTGTGGGGTTGCAGAAGTCCTCTGTAAGTCTGTAATACATCCAACTCAAAAGATGGATTTTATATTGCTGTAGGGCACTCGTAGCGAATTCAATGTCTTAGAATTGTTATAGTAATACTACCGTGAAAAACAATTCTAAAGTATGAAAGTTTATATTCCACGTACCATTAGTACTACTTTCCACTTGCGAATATCATATGTGCGTGTGTACTACACGCGTTTGTTGTACACCGGCAAAAATTAAATATTAATTCCCGTTTCGATATTTCACTTTTTGCTTCCCCGCTACCCGCTACATTCATTTACTTTGTACTACTGTATATTACGTATTATAAGCATCTCATGCGTTTTTACTGCTGTGTATTATGTATTATAAACATCTCATGCGTGTACAACTTACCCTGAATGCCGAGTGCTGCGTGTTCAGAATTTTTCGTGCACGCGGCATCGCCTTTCTCAACATGCAAACCGGAACACGCGTATATGAAAATAGTTGAGTTATTGAGCGGATGNTGAAATCGTATTTTTACCGAATGCGTTGTACAACGCCTACAAAGTCCGCAGCAAAAAGGTGACTTATGCTTCCCATGTTGCCTACATACGTCGAATGTTCTCCTACTTCCCTACTTTCTTGCCAGCCTGCAGCATAGGCAATAAGGAAACTCTAGAATGGCCAATCAGCGCCCACACCAAAGATCCCCGCCTCACTACTTCGCTTCTTTTATAATTACTGAGGCTGTGTCGAAATTCATCAGTTAGAGGTCCTCACCAATAGATGTGGTAGATCCGATTCTTCGTCTTCTGCATGCGCATGTACCCAACATCGACCTACACCAAACCAACACAACTGTCAAAGCCACATGGTCAACAGTGACGGAAGGTCCTGCATAAGCTGGAGCAACTGACCCTCCAAATCGGACGTAGTTGCTTCCTATTGGCATATCCGCGCAATCAGACCACCTTAAACGCAAATGGTACACATGTCGCGCTATGAAGATGCTACGAGACAACCTTAGTTGTACTCGCGCTAATATTTCATGGCGACCATTTTTTTTTTTGCAAATGAGTGTAGAATTTTTGTGGTGAAGTTGGGCGAGGAATGACCGGCCGCGAAGCTGCGCTGTGACCAGTGAACCAGTGCGATGGGCTGCGGTAAAACAACGGGAGGGAAAATTGGCGAGAGTGTTCCGTTGCCGCTTGTCGTAAACGAACCGGAATGCAATTACAGCTGCAGGCTGGAACATGTGTGCGTCTGTCGGTCAGTAACCCCTCAGTCATGCAAGGCACGGTTTTTAACACGTGCTTTTTTTTTAAACTGTAAAACAAATTATTGTTATGTTAATTACAAACAAATGAACAACAGTGCCTGCTATGAAACTAGTCTCGGGTTGAAATTTCGCTTCCGAAATTGGCAACGTTAAATGAACATAAATTAATATTCTATTTCGTATTCCAGTCGAATTATCTACGTTTCTCACTTTTGTGTTGAAAAGCTAATCAGGATGGATGCGATTGAAATTTTAAACAACCTGTAACTTAATACATTTACGACCCAGCGAAAATTAAAAAGCCTTTGGACGGAAAATAATGCCACTTAGTTTTCGTGTAAAATATGTATCCCAACATTCCCAGCGGAGAGACATGCATGAATTCAAATTCTTCTTGGGGGCCACGGTGGTGTAGTGGTTAGACTACTCGCCTCCCACCTCGGCGAATTGGGTTCGATTCCCGGCGGGTGTCGCTCCCAGATTTTCGCATTGGGAATCGTGCCAGACGATGCCGTTGGTCGGCGGGTTTTTTCGGTGATCTCCCGTTTCCCCCTGCCTCTTCATTCCGGCGCTGCTCCATATCCACCTCGCATCACCCGCATCGTCTCTCAAGACCTTGATTTTAAGAGCCACCCAAATCTATTGCGAAAATTTGGGGTCAACCCCACCGGGAATCGAACCCGGTTTGCCTTGGTGGGATGCGAATTAGTGAAATATACTTAAAACTTGTGCCTTGTAAATGTTAAATCTGAGTAAATTATCATAATTCATCTAACTGAAGTATAGAGATAAAAATTCCAGCCTTCTAGGGCTGATATTTTGTTAACGAAAACACTTTTCTTTTCCGTTTCAATAAATGTAATTTAATTAAACTGTGGGGTTGCAGAAGTCCTCTGTAAGTCTGTAATACATCCAACTCAAAAGATGGATTTTATATTGCTGTAGGGCACTCGTAGCGAATTCAATGTCTTAGAATTGTAATAGTAATACTACCGTGAAAAACAATTCTAAAGTATGAAAGTTTATATTCCACGTTCCATTAGTACTACTTTCCACTTGCGAATATCATATGTGCGTGTGTACTACACGCGTTTGTTGTACACCGGCAAAAATTAAATATTAATTCCCGTTTCGATATTTCACTTTTTGCTTCCCCGCTACCCGCTACATTCATTTACTTTGTACTACTGTATATTACGTATTATAAACATCTCATGCGTGTACAACTTACCCTGAATGCGGAGTGCTGTGTGTTCAGAATTTTTCGTGCACGCGGCATCGCCTTTCTCAACATGCAAACCGGAACACGCTTATATGAAAATAGTTGAGTTATTGAGCGGATGCCGTACATGACATTCTCCGCGAGAAATGTCGTCGGTATTGCACTGCAGCAGGCGATGTATTGTCGTGAAGAAACTATGTGTCCGCCGTGCAGCGTGTCGCGTATCATAACGTGGATACCATTCGAGGGACGTATTATACATAAATACTGTATACGTGCATGTAGACGTACATACGCGCAGATAAATGGTCGAGGCTGTATTAGCTGTTCGAGTTCCTAAGCCGTGTCCGAAATCGTTGTTTGGGAATTTAGGATGTTGGGATTCGAATGTCACTGAGCAGCGCACCTGGTGTTCAGTTATAGAACTGCATTACAGAATATTTCGATATTTCTTTGTTTCTTAGGCAACGAAAAAAAAAATTCACAGGTACTTTCTCTCTAACAATTATATAATCGTTTTACTTACTCGGTCCCGTAAGCAACACTTCCATTTTTACTTTGATATCATGAGGTTTTAATTTATCTTTCACAATAACAGTTTCAAATATAATTCTCATCTCAAAGGAAATGAGTGAAACCAACTATATTACGCAACTTCTGATTCTTCGTTGCATTTTCCTTCTTGGTTGTTTTGTTTGCATTTTCTTAATTAGCTTTATAAACGACTTGAAATAAAACGTAAACAGTAGCAGATGCTTTTGCGGCGGTATTTCAAGATTTATCGTTCTTCTCCAGCTCAGTAAATTTCGACCCTGAATTGCCAAATATGTAGGGCCTAAACTTGGTCACGTGGTTGATTTAGTAACCTTAGTATTGGTCTCGTAGCGGTTTCGGACACGGCATTTGCCGTATGGTAAAACGACCCCCGTCCTTGCTTTGTGACGTGACATGTGGCAATCTTCCAACTTTGTTGATTCTTTTTTTTTTACCATCATCTCGCTTGCTATATTGCGAAATGTTGGTTCTCTGTGAGCTCGATACGAGAAATTCTCATAACGCTCTGCGTTGTTTGCACTTGTAGCATTCTACGTACTCTGCTTCATTTGCGAATGCCGTTTTTTGAAAGCTTAAAAGAAACAGTACCAGCGTTGTTGCTCTGATAATGTATCCCTCCGCCTCAGCTGCTCTGGCACGTGAAAGCCATGCTGTTTTTTATGTCAGATGTTGGCATTACGTAAGGACTACGATGTTATATGTAAAGCCAACATTACTTCAGAAGGTATGACATTTTTGACGTAGCGGAAACCGCTAAATCCAAAATGTGTATTTACGAAAACTATTTTCAAATGTGTATAGTAAATTCAAAAGTTTGAAAGTAAAATGTATCTCATGCAGTGTTTCAGGCAGGAGGTAAATAATTTCAGTCAATATTTTTTAGCGGTTTTAATTTCCCGCATACGTATTTGTTACAAGGTATAGATGTATTTAATTTTTTTTGTCACATAAAATTTTTTTCTGTCGCTGACAGATTGCAATGGAAGTGAGAATGTATTACTTCAGTCCGTATTAAATTTTATGAGGTATTTTACAAATTCGCACAAATAAAAATGTAATATATATTGCTGGTATACTTGTAGACATGTAAAGTGGCTGGAAACTGGGCTGGAGCAGGTTAACTCATGGTACTTATTTATTTCTTATTTATTTTTCTCATCCGTTCCATGCTTTCCTATTAATTGCATATTTTAGTTTACACAGTTGCCAGTTCTATANGGTATAGATGTATTTAATTTTTTTTGTCACATAAAATTTTTTTCTGTCGCTGACAGATTGCAATGGAAGTGAGAATGTATTACTTCAGTCCGTATTAAATTTTATGAGGTATTTTACAAATTCGCACAAATAAAAATGTAATATATATTGCTGGTATACTTGTAGACATGTAAAGTGGCTGGAAACTGGGCTGGAGGCAGGTTAACTCAAGGTACTTATTTATTTCTTATTTATTTTTCTCATCCGTTCCATGCTTTCCTATTAATTGCATATTTTAGTTTACACAGTTGCCAGTTCTATATATTAACTATGTTCTACCTTACAATTAGTGCTGTTTTCATTGTTTTGTTAAATTTCAATGTTACGGTTTTATTTCTGTATGAATCACCATCAAAATTTGTTTGCATCCCGAAGGAAGCAAATATTTGTTACTTTACCGGCCTTCTTTTCTGCGACACATGAAAAGATGTTGAAGGTTGAATGTTGCTGCAATACGCTTAAGAAGGCGGCAAAGCTTAAAGTTCGGTCACTAATATTCATAGTGCCAAAATCTCATAGTTAGTTAATTTTATGTTTGACTTCATAATCATTACGAACGCATGCACTTGGCCCAAATGATATAATATCTCTAGAATGACGTCTGAATAAGCCTTGCAGTTTTAAAAATAGTTTCATACACAGGAAAGTTCAACATCTCTCTACTATTAAAAAGTTATTATAGATAACGTGACTCATTTATGCTACAGGCTCAAGAAGAGACAATACATAAACTAGACAAACTTTAATTAAATAATTTTTTTTTATAAATGCCTTAATTTTTATTTTTTTGCACGTCAGTTAACATTAATTAGCTTTAACCGAAAGTCGCAAATATCACATACCGTAACTCAAACACATTCATATATGTTTAGCCTACAAAAATACTTTGTAATTGAACCCAAAATAGTACAATCTAAAAAATGTCAGGCAAAAGTATGCGTAAATAAATATAGATGACGTTAGGCACAAAAGTGGCTAATCTTACAAAATTATTTGGGCTTCGTTTAATAACACGTAATGAATATATTTAAAAAAAAAGGAAACTTAATGAAGTTAGCAAATTTTACCTAAGACTGCTGAAATTCAAATTCCTACAATTTACGCTTTATAAAATGTGAATTGGTCGCAAACACGTCTAATACATTACGTGCTTCAAACAACTGGCACTTCCGTAACAAACAAAGGTTCATGCGTAAATGTGTTTGTATGTTCATTCTGTAGGATATCCGTACGGAAAACTTGATCACGTCACAATTATACACGCCGCACACGAGGGAAAGGAACACAACATGTTGCCGGAAGTTCACACGTCGTCGTGAGAAAATGATAATGAAATATTAATAACGCAACGAAAAAAACACTGCACCGGAAATAATATAATNTTAGCCTACAAAAATACTTTGTAATTGAACCCAAAATAGTACAATCTAAAAAATGTCAGGCAAAAGTATGCGTAAATAAATATAGATGACGTTAGGCACAAAAGTGGCTAAGCTTACAAAATTATTTGGGCTTCGTTTAATAACACGTAATGAATATATGTAAAAAAAAAGGAAACTATATGAAGTTAGCAAATTTTACCTGNGCAAATTTTACCTAAGACTGCTGAAATTCAAATTCCTACAATTTACGCTTTATAAAATGTGAATTGGTCGCAAACACGTCTAATACATTACGTGCTTCAAACAACTGGCACTTCCGTAACAAACAAAGGTTCATGCGTAAATGTGTTTGTATGTTCATTCTGTAGGATATCCGTACGGAAAACTTAATCACGTCACAATTATACACGCCGCACACGAGGTAAAGGAACACAACATGTTGCAGGAAGTTCACACGTCGTCGTGAGAAAATGATAATGAAATATTAATAACGCACCGAAAAAAACACTGCACCGGAAATAATATAACAATTGATTGCACTAAGTCACTGTGAAAACAATGTCTGAAGAAATAACACGCGTGATGGATATATTCTGCCGTGAAAACGGAATAACCAAAATGGCGTCCGTCACGCACCGAGTCTGCCAGAGCCTTGCCTTGCTGACAACGGGCGAGGCGGGCCAGGGGTGCCTCATTAAAAATTAACGAGAGTTCAAACTGTTCATAGTACCAAGTATCAACGCCAAAAATATTTTTAAAACCCGATTATGATACTGGAAACTCAACGCCGTTGCCAACTTCTAACGGGAATCTTATATTTGCTGATTTCTTTCGTGCGCGTAATTTTCAGCGGGTGTTGCCAACACGAACACGTTACACAAACATGTTACGAACCAGCTGATCGCAGGCACTGCGAATGGAGTAATTTATTGTGACACCGTTACAAAGTTGGTGGTTCCGTCTGCGCAGAAACGGCCTTCGTAAATGAAACACTCTATTCAGGTGAATCCGTAGTAAGCAATATTAAACTCCTCAAGGTCGCGTCAAGCTGTAAGAAGGGATTGCTACAGTGACGGAAAATAACATAATCAAGTTTTGCGTGTTCGTTTTCTCAGTTTTTTAAAGTGGTGTTTATAGGGTTTAAATAATACAGAAATTTGTTCAAAAAAGATATAGCATTGTCGCTATTGTTGAAAACACTGTTTTGCATAATTATAAGTATCACAAACCAATGGCTACTTACAGCGATATTTTCTGACTGACACTTTTCAATGACCTCGTTTATGTTTCGGTACCCGCATTTATGAATGGGCTTCAAAATATCGACTCCCATTTATATCCTGAAAAAAAAGTTTTACATTTATACATTCTACGGTTTTCTAAAATTTCAATAGTCCCGTGCCACAACTAGGTATTCCTCTTACGGTGCTTGTACACTAGGCGAACCGAGCATGTAATGCGACGTGCTAACGGGTAATGCGTTAACTCGCTGCCCTTTGCACGCACACGAGCGATCCCTGATCCGTCAATCACTTCGGCCACACCACGAGCAGGCACTGTTCTCACCTCAGTCCTCGAAGCGGTACAGCACGTCTGATGACGAGGCATTGGCTGCTTTAATTACGCGTGGGTCTCAGTGTCTGCTTGCTCCCTGTTCGTTCAGTTTTATCACTCGCGACAAACATTCTTGCTTGAATTTCACTGCATCTTGACAGTCTTTGGCGAATCGGTTACACTCAACAGTATAAACTCTATTGTTTCCACGTCCATGTCGTTTTTTTTGTTTTATATTGTATAAATTACATTGCAAAACTTAATTACTTAACGTTAATAACCAAATGTTGTAGATAATTTATTTACTTCAGAAAAATATTTTCAACATATTTCGCTGGTATTATAAAACTTTGTACGAACGCAAATCTAGTTGAAAGAGAATCTGTATTTTATTCAGCCAATATGGAATACGTGTTGTTTTCCTATTTGTAAGAATGTTTCATATTTTTGTAAGTCATCCATTGCAAAACAATACGAGTATATCTTCATGAAAGGTACTTAACATTTCATAATAAAGCAAATATTTACCTTTTCCCGGTCCTTTTGGTTTTCTTTCTTTCGTAGGATTCAAGCGCAAACTAATTAAATTCCTTCCACATACAACTGCAGTTCTTCCTTACATAAGCAGTGATTGCCTTCCAGGCATCTTTCAGTTTTATTCTAACCCATTCAGTGCTGGATTAATTTACAAGCTCGAGTGTTGGTGTCGTTAATTTTTTTTTAATGGTTGTCGTTCCTGTGTTAAGCGTGCTTCTCGCTACCAGTGAACAACTTACTGCGTGTTCGCTGAAGTCAGCATTAACCATTCACAAATGAGAGATGCAAAAACTTAAACAAAATCACATTACTTGTAAGGAATGCGCTGAAAACACCGGCTACTGATTCCTTGCCATGTTACAGTGCCTACCATAAGTAATCTTCATGTGTATAATATCTCCGATCATTTGTCTCTTGTGTCTCACAGAAAACTTTGAATAATATATAATTCTATTAAGGGTGCTGTCTACATGGAGATTTTTTTTCCACGTTTCAGGCTCAGAAGCAAGCGAGCTATAAGGGCGACACTAAAACGCATACCCAAAGCGCTGAACTGCCGTGCAATGTTTCTCCCGTGCTGCAAATACCTATAGGAATTTAAGCAGTGACCATATAATAATTTCTGCCGGAAAGTCTTAAGCAAAGTTCAGTGCAGTTCCCTACAATTATTTCGGATGTTTCCAAACCTGTATTTTATAACATATGTACAGTGTGAAAAAGCCGTTCTTAGCTATGTTTCAGGCCTTGGATATAGCATTTATAATGTGCGCGATGTGTTGAGAGAATGGTTCTTACCACCTATGAGGTGTTAATTTCTTTTCGTAAATAGTTATAAAGCTATTAAGTTATAGCTATAAAGTTATAAAGTTTGGTAGTTTCGTAAAAAAAAAACGCGGATGTGGAATAATTTTCATCGCAATGCAAGCACCAGCTTGGCGGCGATCTTGAATGCAACGCATGTGCCTCTGCCCACTCATCCATGCTCGAGAGTCGCTTCTAGATGCCTTGAATAAACACCCCATATTGAACCCAAGCCTACCTTTTCCTGTTCCTCTTTATGCTCCACATTTTGCCTTATCTCTTCCACATGATGCAAACAAAATTATAATTTTCTTTCTGGAAACGTCCGCCGTCATCCCTACCAATGTGGTGAGACTCTGCCATGCATCTCACTTCGTATATTTATTGTAATAATAAAAAATATTAACAGCACTACTGAGCGTCAAACTCGGAAGTTAAATATTTATAAATATATGATGTTTTAATATAGCACATGTACGTTAGTAAATGCTATGAACTTTTACAGCCTCACTTTTTTTTTGTGGAAATAGTTTTATTGGGATTGTTTATACCATTATTAGGCATCAATGAACTCACACAATCAAATACTGCTATAATCCTTATTGTCAAGGGAATTTCAAACAAACTTTCTAACAGTATTTTCGGACGAAGGCAATAAAACGGCCCGATTATCACACAGCCAACCAAATAAATCCCAGTTACAGAGTAAGCGGACTTTTATGCCGCAACACATTTTGTGATATTAGATATCAGACTTTTCCAGATAACCAAATGCAGTATTATCTTCAAACTGTAATTTCTTTGGATCTGAAATAATATGTATAATGTTTACGGAAACCAAGCTGATTAACTGGACGTAATAGTAAAACCATTGTGTGTACAAAATTCATAAAGATGATGTTGGAAAAACCAGTAATTGTTCGGCTCAACAAATTATTTTCAGATTTATTTGGTTCAAGGTAACGAATGCAAATGTTAGGAGCAAAATCATATTACTTGAGTGAGCAAGATATTGTTCTTTCTAAACAATTACTTATCAAGCTAATTAATTTGGTAACTGCAACTAAATTCTTATCTTAGTGTACAGTCCGCGCCCAGATGGAGTGGCATGTGGACGAGTGTCAGCATCCATGGTTTGAATACCGGCAACGATACGGAAGCACCATGAGGAAACACGCCTATATCACGGTATAAAGGCAGGGAGTAATAATCACAATAAAGCTATAACTGTCTGAAATATTTCTGGCCTGCCGGGACCTACGAATGAACAGACTGATGTAATAGATAGAGTCTTGTTCGTGACTGACAAATGGAGCACGTGTGTTTAAATTCTTCTCATTGCGGCCCAAAAATTACTCACGTGGCTATTTTAAGGTCCTGTGTGTAACGTTTGAGGGTGGAATGTTACTGAGCGTGAGTAAGGCCTAACTAATTCCCCAAAACAGTCTGAAAAATAAAGGAAATTGCATCGCCACGTATCGTTGCCCCTTTAAAAGCAGGGTTTGCATTAGTGCAAGCTAGTGTAAAACGTAGCCAGTAGGTCCACTACAGAGAGAGGCACAGCTAGCATGAAGAATGGATGTGGTGAGACGATATGATAGTAGAAATAAGAGAAGTGGGAGAAGAGTCAAGGGAATATCATTTGGATTGGAGAGGGGGGGGCAGAGGGAGAACACCCGAGAAAAATCCACCGGTTATCGACAAAGTCCGGAACGTTTACTACGTACGAAAAATCCTGACTCAGATGCTCAATAAATCAAACGTGGATCACAGGAAGGGAAACTGGGTACGCAAGCTACCCACAGAGTCAATTCGCAGAGCAGTTTTCTGGATTATAGTTTCAATTTTGTGACTGTTTTCATGCACATTATTGAGAAATTGCACTGAATAAAGACAGTAACATATCATCAGTGGCGTAGTTCCTTCGTATACCGTTCGTTTTTATTTGTGGCTAACATAGCTGTACAATATACAACGTTGACCAGAATTAATGTGCCAAAATCCGGGAGGTGATTTCTTAAGGGAAAAAATGCAGGTGTACACACTTGCAAACGCTGTCGTGTGGTGAATGTTAAGGGAGGCACACGGCGTTGAAAATCAAAGTTTTTAGAAATATCAGCATGTTCTTCAGATGGAGCGACAAAAATCGGGATCGTGTTTCAATAAATGGAGATCGTAAATATGTTTAAAATTTTGATAGGCATATCTCCCCGCTTTCAATTCTTAAGTAGGGGAATTCGCCATTATTTTCGTAGTTAACTATGGAACATTAGAGAGTAAAGAAATATTCTAGGCGAATTATTACTCGACGTGGGAAAATGATGATAAAAGTTTATTTTGTCCGAACTCACTCCGGTGAACGGTTCTTGAGGAAAGGCCACTCAAAATTTCGAAGGTGGAGTGTAGTCCAGTGGTGTAAGGCAACACATCACCCACACCACGCTATGTGGCTGTTTGTAGCGGTTAATTTGAGGAGGACGAGCGTAGGAAACAAGAAGCGGAGTGCAAGTAGAAGGGATGCATGACACAGGTGTACATAGTGCGTTTTTATTAATAGCAGACAATTATTCACAACAGCCCAAATTTCCGTCCCCAACCCCTACACACAAATGGGAATGGTGATCAGTTTGGTCTGAAGCCATGCATAAATGTCCTGTATGATGCGTAGAGAATCAAATGCGGCCGTCAAACATGTGACGAAATCTTCCTCGCTAGTCGCAGACGTCTCGTATACCAGGGATTTGACTCGATCCCATAAAATGAAATCCAGCGGAGTCTGGTCTAGATATCGAACCGGCCAGTGGATGGGCCCCACCCCTGGCAATCCAGCGGCCTGCAAATGAGGTGTCAAGATGGCGGAGTACGGCAGCTGGAAAATGTGGTGGTTCCCCATCATGATGCAACCACGTGGTGCGGCGATTGGCGGGTGGTACTTCTTCCAGCAACTCCGGCAGTACCTCTTGCAGGAACGTCAGGTAGCGTGCTATGCTGAGGCGGTCGCGTGGCAAATAAGTCGCCAACAAGTGACTGTCGACAATGCCGGCCCACATACTGACACTGTAGCACACTTGGTTGACGATGGGCTCGTTGGAGATTAGCGTGCGCACAGACGTGGATGTTCCTCCTGTTGAATATGCCATCTTCGTTGAAATGAACCTCATCTGTGAAGAGCACAATCGACGTAAAGTTTGGTCGCACTTTGTTTTCTTGGCGGAACCATTCACAGAGAGTAGCACGTGACACGTAGTCACGTTTGCTAAGAACGTGGACCTTCCTTGCGTGTTAGAGTCGCGTAAGGTTTCCGTACAGGACTCGCATGATCGTTGGATGTCCAACGCCCACATCAGCACGGCCCAAAGCCTATGATATAATGGATAGTTCCTTCCGCTCAAGTCCTCGTCAAATGCTGTCGTTCGCCCTGTCCGTTGTGCTACATCACTCGGCCTCTTCGTCTTTACTGTTGAGCCTCTCTAACGGAGCAATCTCTAACGGAGCCGTACTAATGAGGCACGGTAGGGTAGACGACGTGATGAATAGCGCAACCGGTGCAGCTTCACTGTTCGCCTTGCATTCGTGTTGGCTGCTCCGTACGCCAGATGCATGTCGGCTAGCTACAATCGCGCAGAACATTACATGCTTCCTCAACCAGCTGCTGGCACACACTGACATGCCAGCAGCCAAGGTAGACTCCACACGCACGCGCCGATTACATCCTCACCTGTTTCCTCAGCCGAGTGCGTGGCGCGTACGACAGTGGTGTTTCCTACCCCCGCAGGTCTACACCGCACCTTTGAAATTTTGAGTGGTAATTTATCGAAAACTGTTTACCGTAGCGAGTTCGGACTAGAGGACCTTTGGTATTGATTATTCCATGGAGAGGAATAATTTCCCCCGAATATTTCATTACTGTCTAGTGTTCCAAAGTTACCTGAGAAAATAGGGTGACTACACTTACTTAGAAATGAAGAGGGGGTGATCTGACCAACCACATTAAAAAAGATTTACGATCCCAGTTTCTTGAAACACGATTCAGAGTTTTGTATCTCAATCTCGAGTAATTCCTGATATGTTTACAGCCGTGCATTCCCAACTTCATTTTACAATGCCGCGTGCCTCCCTTAATATGCACCAAACGAAAGTGTTGGTCAGTGTTTACCCCACCTTATTTTATAAATCACCTCCCGGAGTTTGACACATGAATTCTTGTCAACGTTGTATATTTCCGTAAAGGATACGTGACTTAGTAATTTAATGGAAAATGATTTAAGAAGAGGGGTACATTTTTTTAACAATTAAATTATAAATATGTTTTTATCCTAACTAATTTTATAAATGCAAAATTGTGTTTGTTTGTTTGTCCTTCTTTCACGTCGCAACGAATCGACGTTATTTTTTGCACAGAAATAGCTGGAGGGCTGGGAAGTGACATAAGCTTCTTTTACCCCGAAAAAAATATCTCATTTCTTTAGGAAAATGTTTTTAATAAAAATAGCACTCGGGGTACAATGCTGCGTCAATGTGTAGGACGAAAGCACAATGTCACAAAAAAAAGCGATAGAGGCCCTAAACTGAACTCTACAGGATATACGAAACAATACAGACATTATGGGAGGAATGGTGGTATTACTGGCTGGTGACTTCAGCCAAACTCTACCGGTGATTCAGAGGGGCACACCTACAGATGAAATCAAAGCCTGTCTCAAGTCGTCAAGCTTATGTGCAAATGTCAAGAAATTCAGCTTGACGACAAATATGAGAGTGCACCTCTACAATGGCGTTGATACAGGATATTATGCTGATACGATATTAAAAATTGGAGATGGGCTGTTAGAAACAAATGCTGAGGGCTGTGTATCACTAACGGGGGATTCCAATAATTTTGTGCAGAGAGATACGGAACTGATTGCTAGCGTTTACGCAGATCTACAAAGAAAGTAAGAGAGCTATTATAGCACCAAAAAAATTACAACGTTAGTGCTCTGTTCTGTATTTATGATCAGTGTATCTACTAACAAATATCGTTATTTCTCCCTCTAAGTTTGTTACTATAACAACGCGAGCTAAGCCGTGCGTAAAAGCTAGTTTGTCTATAATTGCCAAAATAAAAGTAAAAAACATCGAAATAATCAGGCCCGCATTTCGTAAAGAGATCTTTGGCAGCACTGCCAAGAGCCATTATATTCCAGGATACTGAATTCTTAATATTTTCATGATCCTAGTTGCGAGTTTGGAAAACGGCTTTCGCCATCCGCATTTGTAATAATTTTTCAACGGAAGAAAATAAGAAAGAAAAAACCCAGAGTGACTGTAGCGTTACAAGTCTTCCAGTTCCTAAAACACTAGCTAATGCTCTACCATAATAATATATCTTCGGGTTTTTAGGTAATGGGGCTGGAGTAGCATTTACAGTCATTCGTAGCTGGCCAATCCAAAATGATTAATGGTAGAAATAACAATTTCCTAAGCAAACATTTCTGGTGGAAAAAAATTACTTTCCATTCGCATTCCAGTCTGATTTCTCTCTCCGGTCCTTCCGCTTCGTCTACCAGTTCGTTATGACAAAATTTATTGCGTCCGTGTAATGTCTTTTTCCTGGGCGGACTTTTTCTAAATGTGTCATTCGAAAGGAAGATAGCTCAAAAAATATCACATTTATCGCAACACATTCTGAATGTATGTATCCTGGTTCTACACTGAAAATGTATCGACACCCGTTCATATCGAAGCATTGTTGCAATATGATATACACCTTAGTGGGTTATTTGCATCAGTTTCCGGAATTTACCATTGAAAGTGAACTAAATTCGCACTTTATTCTGTTGGCCTACGTACATTCAATGCCTTTATCACTGCCAGAGACACGGTGCATATTATGTGAAATAATTCATATTCCTTGGTCAGTAACCTGCAATAGCATAGGCGTATCACGAAAAAAAATTTTTTTTGTATATATTGTTTTCAAAATTTGATTAAAATTTAGATGGCATATGCGGTATCATGTATAGCAAATTAATATTGTAAAACGCCCAGTTATTGGCACTTTAAGCATGATTTAAAAGATAATAACTGCTTTTTGACTTTGGTTTAGTAATTGCTCAATAGTTTTACCTGAATATTGTCAATATTTGTAGAACATATTGACTTATAGGCATAGTAGCATAAACACTCAGAAGAATGAAAAATTAATTTAAACTAAAACACTGTAAAATGTACCAGTTGTTACCGCATTCCTCCAAGTTACTGGCGGTCAGGAATCNAATTAATTTAAACTAAAACACTGTAAAATGTACCAGTTGTTACCGCATTCCTCCAAGTTACTGGCGGTCAGGAATCCCATTATTGGCACCATAGTAAATATTTTCTAATATTTCTTTCACGACACTATACACACAATAAAAAAAGTTAGGCATATTTTAAAATTAATTGCAATTAAAAAATAACTANAAATTAATTTAAACTAAAACACTGTAAAATGTACCAGTTGTTACCGCATTCCTCCAAGTTACTGGCGGTCAGGAATCTCATTATTGGCACCATAGTAAATATTTTCTAATATTTCTTTCACGACACTATACACACAATAAAAAAAGTTAGGCATATTTTAAAATTAATTGCAATTAAAAAATAACTAAATTTTTTCACATTTTCTTGAGTAATGATCTCCGGATGTAATAATTCGAAAAAATTTGTGCTTTACTTATAGAATGGCAATTCTTTAAAACTCAGAGTCTCCATCTTCATCAGTTATGTCTACATCGTCTTCTTCAACTTGAAAACAACCATGGCGCATGAAAAGTTCATCTGGAAGGCGAATTTTGTGTTCCTTCGGTATGCATGTTTAATGGCAAATCTCATTGCATTTGCTACATTGCAGCCCTTTCCTAGTAGAGGTAAGAGCACGGGTTCACTCGTAGCACATTCCTCTTAGAACAGGGGTGCTCAAACTGCGGCCCGCGGGCCCATTCTTTGTGGCCAGCGCTCGCCGGCTTCAGTAGATAAAAGTTACAAAATTCTTATTTATAGGGTGTCTGTCACAAAAATAAAAAAGCAATTCATAATACGAATTTATTGAAAGTTAAAGTCACTGATAAAACTAGACGATATTATTCATAATTATATCAGTCAGGCGACTTCTGTACATATTTTTGTTGCACTACCTCCGCCCGCCTCACCGTATCGAACGAATAAACAAACGACTTGCAAGACGATACACGACACTCTGAATTTTAAATGTCATCGAATTACCTACCTGCTTTCAGTATACAAATATTATTACGTCAAGTGCCGTAAGTGCGGCCCACGGCGGTCTTAGTTTTTCTTAATATGGCCCCCTAAAAAAAAAGTCTGAGTACAACTGTCTTCGAATATCTTAAGTAGTATATGTTCCAGGTCTCTCTTTATGTGGGATGCTGTGCAAAACTCACGTATTTGTTCTTTTGGAACTTTTGATAGAATGCCCTCCTCCAGATCGTTTACTAGGCCTTATGTTATTCCTTTGGTTTTTCTGTGATGTTTGTTTTAAGAGTCTGTTATTTTCTCTTTCTTCTTTTTTCTTTCTCTCTAAGAGCATCTTCCTTAATTTTTTCTTTGTGGTGATGAACCTCTTTCCACTTAACTTGAAGTAAGGACCGATGGATAATAAAAATGAGTAATAAATAAAGTAAATATTTTAATACTAACGCTTCAACCTAACGCTAACTGAAGAAATTTAAAGATATGTAAATAATTTTTGGAAATGGTAAGGATATATGTTACTCTATGCGTTATATATGACACCTTAAAATAAAGAAAGCCGGACAAATTGTAACGAACACCAGGTGTTTACTAACAAATTGTTATACAAGCCAGGATATTGTAGAGTCATCCAAATAGAACATCTTTCAGTGAGGAAATAAGAGTAGAACAAGATCCTATATAGTCAATCCCATATAATGAGAGATGGCAGTGTACAGTGTTAGGTAGGCCACATACGTGGGTTGTCCTATTTAACTATACTGTGCGCACGCAGCTATGTGCAATTGTACTGATATTACCGGTTACAGCTACCTATTTATATACACATATGAACGGTTTGTTGCATCTGACAGAAATAGTCTTTATGTACGAAGGAGAACGTATAACCTTTAGACTTAAGCAGAGGAAACCCGATTTTTGTCGCTAAAAGGGACTAGTCATTCTCCAATACAACTATAAAATTAATACGGTCAATAGTAATAAATACATTTTTTTAACTTCTGAATTTTCCACATACCTGCCATTTTATATGAATAATATACTATGACAAATTGAAATACTTTCTAGATCAATTAAAACTAGCTTAGAGAAAGTGTAAAAATGTATGAGAACACTTGCTTGTGTGTATAGAGAGTATTCAAACCTCAAATCCTCCCCATGTTCTTTACGACAGTGCTTTTGGCGGAAAAGCAGTCCGATTTTGTGAGAATTGCTTCTGTGCAGCTCGCATAAGCACTCTACCTAATTTTCCGTCCACGCTAAGAATGCCAGCAAAGCAGACAGGTAGCACCGGAGAAATTACCTCGACGGACACCATCCAACGCATACGGTGTGTCCACGAATGTAAGGAGAACGCGCGGGTGTGGCACCCTCGTGTTAAACAAGCTAGGGACTGGAACTGGGCGACAAGCGCGTACCCTCAAGCTTGAAGAGTAAGTGTTATAGTGCGTAGAGGCGAATCCAGGGACCAGCAGGCGGGCCACTGCGCGCGAAGTGGACATTGGGTACGTGGTGATGTGGAACTCCCTTATTAATCCACTCCCAGCCAACATCAGGTGCAAACGTAGGTTTACTTTGTGGAACGCCTGAATTTCTGCAGCTGGATGTTGCACGGGTGTGCTTAAGATGCATTGAAAAAAAAATCAGCAGAGAAGTGACAACGGAACATTTCTGTAGTCTGGTTTCACAGTAGTAGCAACTAAACTTCTGAACCAGTAAAAAAAAAAGTTATGTTAACAAATCTTCGCATCTGGATAGCAGCAGCGTCACTGTCGTTTTACTTCCCGGCGTTTCTGAAGATGCTGCAGCCTCCATCTTCCGGGCGAAGTAGCAGCAGCAATAACTGTTACCGTCCCAGGAAAGAACCTTAGGTTTGGTTAGGTAAGGTAAGGTTATGTTATGCAAGGTTATGTAAGGTTATGTTAGGTAAGGTTAGGTAAGGTTAGGTAAGATAAAGTAAGATAAGGTTATGCAAGGTTATGTAAGGTTATGTAAGATAAGGCAAGATAAGGCAAGATAAGGTAAGGTTATGTAAGGTTATGTAAGGTTATGTAAGGTAAGGTTAGGTAACGTTAGGTAAGGTTAGGAAAGGTTAGATAAGGTTAGATAAGATTAGGTTAGGTTAGGTAAGATTAGGTTAGGTTACAATCACTTGGTCACCTCAATATTATTAAAAGAGGTTACATCATTATATTCTAAAAATCATTCATAAATAAACAAATTCAAAACATTTACTTTTTTTCCAATGATATGTTGTCAACAGATTAATTGTGGTAACCGTATAACAGCCGAATAACAATAATACACAGTATAATTAAACATATTTCATAGTAATTTTCTCATTTTTTTTAACCACTAACCTAATAGGCCACCCCATCACATGTCGAACTGCTATTCAGCTTTTCGCGCGACTATTAAAACCAGACAACACGTGTGATGGCCAATCTTCGAAGTCAGAATCATTATCGATATTGAGGGCCCTTTCGGACACTGGATCATCAGGTCTATCTGTAGTAGAAGGATATGGTAAAGGGCAATTTATACCAGACGGGTCAGCCAAAAGGAACACGGAAGACGCTGATGCCAATCATTATGTAGTTTTCTAAATAATTCGTCATAGACGTCTCTTTTGAAGTCAATATTTGTACACCCAAAACGATATTTCGTTCAAATAAAACTATTGAACTGGAGACAACAAAAAAGGATGACATTTATTTTCACTCTGGTAGTATTTATCATTTATTGGCTAAGACATGACGTTAAAAAATAATAAATATTCGGAATCTCAAATGGAAATGAACAAACTTAATTAAAGTATGTCGTATATTTATATCATTGTCTAGTTAAATCATTAACTGCGATATGGTTCTACCATCGAACGACAGCAAATTTGAAACATGCCAACAATTGTACGTTGTATATACAGATCAATTACGACTTCAAACATCATCAAAAAGTGCTTATTATGAGAAGTAGAAACATGACCCCAAAATAATGGTCTCCCCAGAAATGAGTTGCCTACAATAAATTCAGCTTTCGTGTATGAGCAAAATCATTAATTTCGGAGAATACATGGTCTTGGTCTCCAAATAACTGTGAAAAACATCTACACACTACGGTTAGGGTGGCAGCGAATGGTGATTTCGCTTCTGCCCACGTGCCGTCTTCGCGCCTGACGAGAATATCTCGCCGTAATCTACCTCCAGAGATGAAGGACGGCTTGTTATGGTTTCTGTTGGAATATGTTATTACACGTAGTGGTTATATGTGACACTTGGGCTGCATTTGTTTCCCGGGCTACAGAAAAGAACTGGCCGTCAACTTCCGTTCCTGTTCGAAGAATCCTCTCCAAATTCTACCAACGAAATTTAGGAACAGTATGAGTTTTTTTGTACTGGAATTAAACTTCTGGCATAGCCAGTAATTGTACACAAGAGTTTACAAAGGAAATGAACATTACAAACTGTCCCAAACAGTTGAACAACTTGTTAATAAAATGGCCTTGAGTCTAAAAAAATTCAAATGTTAAAACAATCAAATACGCGCATGAAAATAAACCGACTGTGAGATAGTAGATAAAATAAAGTGTATACTACACTGAGAGAAATCTTTCGTGAAACGGGAAACGTAATAACTTTGACTGTGCCGAGCTATCAACACAATCATCATGTCATATAAACACAAATAAACATTCTTAATTGTGAACTTTCGAAGGGAAGTCCGTAAAAACCATTTAAACTCTTAAATACTGTAAGCTAGAAAGTATACAGAATATCAGTAATTACCATTTGTGTTAACACTTATCCCCTNCTTTCGTGAAACGGGAAACGTAATAACTTTGACTGTGCCGAGCTATCAACACAATCATCATGTCATATAAACACAAAGAAACATTCTTAATTGTGAACTTTCGAAGGGAAGTCCGTAAAAACCATTTAAACTCTTAAATACTGTAAGCTAGAAAGTATACAGAATATCAGTAATTACCATTTGTGTTAACACTTATCCCCGCCAAAAATTGTCGAGAAGAAGTTCAGCTTCCCCTTCCCCACCCCACTCTAAACCACCACCTTATTTAACAAACTCTCATAAAAATGATGACTGTTTCATTGTAAAATGACATTTAGAGACACAAGCAACATATAACAAGAAAGTCTGCTGAGATTTTAGGTTGTCAGTGTAAGAGTTATTTATACATTTACTATTAAATTTAAAAAAATGACCTCCCTCTCGGCGAGTAAAAAACTTAATAAATTACGTAAGTCATTACGTCTATATGTTACCATTAATGTAATTTTAAATATATTTCCTGCAATTTGGTTCAAAGTTAGAGTAAATTTAGTTTTTTCTGAATTAATTAAAAACATATAATAGCTAAGCAAATATTTACGGGAATAGAATATTTACGGGAGTACAGTGCAGTTTTATTCTGATATTTAAAGCTATTGCACCTTACTGCAGACACTGGGGGTTAATTTTTCGATGTCTGTTCAGGCCTAGGTATTAATTTAGGAATTGTTACCTACGAATATCTGCTATTATTTTAGACGGCCTCTCATCTGATTAAATGAAATTCTTCACTTCAGTAACTGAAAATAAAATATGCAAACTGATTTTTGTTGAAAGAACAGGAAGCACGATCCCTGGGCGTTAGAGATGAATTTGTATACTGTTCCACATAAACTTCGAAGTGTGCGGCGGATATATATATATATATATACATATATATATATATATATTTATTTATTTATTTATTCGTTACATCACAAGAGTAACGTCAGTACTTAAATGTTAGTCAAAAGCATATATGTGCGAACCTAAACGAAAATGAGCTGCCTTTTAAACCTGCATTCAAAATGGATCAATTATCCTTAACGATCATTAACACGTGCTGTTTTTCCTTGAAACTTAAAATAATTGCATTAAATACTGAATCGGTGCTTTAATAAGTTAATTTCATGACTAACGTTCATTTATATCTGCACTTCTATAGTGTGATAATTTACTTTTGAATGGGTTCGTTGTAAAATTTAGATTTATTAAGAAATAATAAAATCGTCGTTTTCTGTCGGAGTTATTCTATTCAAAAAGAGAGGGAGAGAGATAGAGAGAGGGAGAGAGAGCGAGAGAGAGCGAGAGAGTAAAGTTTTATGAGTGACATACTTGAGCAGTGGTTGTCGCAACTCTAGCTGAGTAAATGGCGACAAGTTTCTGCTCTCAAGCAGGATATATAGTAACTGAATAAGTTTACTTTCAGAGAAAACTTCTAGCATCGAGGCACTGCATCCTGGAATAAGAGACTGCACTCACGTCTAGAACAGTTCGCACTCTTGCTGCACCAAATGGTGACCTTGTAACACACTCAAAAAATTACGCGTATGCGAAAACAAAAATTTGCAAACGTAGCACAAAATATAAATCAGCTAGCCCTAACTAAAACTCAAAACCCTGCGTCACTCGCGAAAGCGTAGAAACGGGATTCCCGCTGCGTTCTTCGTTTGCCATCGCAAAGCAAATCTCCAGTTTCGCAGCACAGATTCGGCGCGTGCGACTGTCGAGCACCAACTCCGCTCCAAAGAAAATAAAACTTACGTTAATTTAGGTAGCTACAAATCTTCGATGATCGAGAACAAGGTGTGGCCTTGTCTGTGGATGTGCATGACAAAATTTTTAAGCCTGTCCGCCATTTTGTGACACCCACAACATTGGAAACCTAACCTGTCAAAATTAAAATGCTATTGTAACAGAGCCTGCTGATATATGGCCTGAAAGTTTAGTTTTAGTGGTTGTTATTGGTTTAAAAAACTTCCACATTTTACACGCACTAGATTCGAAAACCTGCCTCAACATTTTCAATGTTTTGGGTCTCACAACATGGTGATGGACGACAATGTAGCTTCAATGACGTCATATCATGCCATCTCTTGTTGTTCTAACCTTCGTGATCTAGAACAAACCATACAGGAAGTAGTCGTGGATTACGTCATAGACTAATCGGTAGATTGATTCTTCGTCTTCTGCCCACGTACCCAAAATTGACCTACTCCAAACCACCATAACTCTCATAGTCACAGAGTTAAACGTGGCTGTTTATATTTAAATTTTTTAAAACAAGCACTTTTATGTAAATAAACAATTTTACCAATTTGAATTTAATCAAACTGCATTACAAATTGGCCACAGGAAGTATAAAAACATCTCAAAGCACGTGTTTACTAAACGGTTTTCTAACCTCAAAACCTATCAACGTGGTTTATGATAGTCGGGTTGGCAGAAAAGCAGTTAGAGCAGTGTTGGGACACGGAGATCGGTTATGCAGAGCCAGTGATATATCTCTACCCCATATTCACACTATGGATTAGGCGTGGAAACCCCGGCTAGAAGGTAGTCGTTCTGCAACGAAAAATACAGCAATAGCGGGAAATAAGCATATAGTCGGTTCATGACTGGAAGAGACTTTCTTGAAGCCCTGCTAAAGATCTACTTTCAAGCCCATTTCGTATCCTTCTGCCAAAGGGTAAACAAACATTGACATGTGGCAGTCACATGGCAATGTTTACATGCAATGTTTACTTTCCACTGTGTGTGGGTGCATGTGTTCGTACATGCACGTACCGATCATAAAAGTAATGTATATATTATTAATGGATATTCCACAAGCGTAAAGTTTTTAATCTTGAGAATTTCACACAAAAGAATATGTGATGCAAGCGAAAAACATTTCATTATATAAACCCAAAATGTGAGTATTAAAAATTAGATGTTTCGTGTGCGTGCCTGTCTCTCTCTCTCTGTATGTGTATAGGTTTGATTTTGACTGGGGGATTGGGTGGGGGAGAAAAACTTTCACTTTGATTACATATTATGGACACAATACTTGACAATGAAATGTGTCAACATTCAAGGAGTCCATCCAACAACATTAACATGGCAACGCCAATCTCTCATAAGCCCCCGGATGGCAGTGCTGTAGAGAATTTGTGCGATTCTTGTTTAACCTAATATTTCATTCATAGGTTTTTATTTTACTAATATCAGCTCTTTATTATTTGATTTTTCATAACGTATGACTTTAATTTGTGCTAACCTTCTCGTACAGATTCCTTTTGCTTTTGAAATCTGTATAAGAGATTACTCATAGTGCGTTCTAACGTGTTTAATATTTTTCAAATTTATTTCAGGTTTGCTTAAAATTTTATTTACTGTATTTTACGTTGTATGTTGCGGTAGTTTTTGTGTGCAGTCATGAGTTCTAGCAAGGTGAATAAAAGAGAAGTCACCAACGCCAACAGGACATCATTAACCTCACCGAATCGTTGTATTCACTAATTAGGCGAGGGGAAATGAAACCCTGCAACGTCGCGGAAAGAGTGGCAGAAATGTTGAAACTCTCCAAATCTACAGTGCTAAGGTATGTTAAAATATCTGTAGTATTAACCATTGCGTTTGCAAGTTGTGTGTGTTAAGATCAATTACGTTGGCCCACGAAATGTGTTTACAAGAACATAAAGAAAATTTGTTAATAACTTGATAACGTCGTCGAACGTTGTCTACGTGTATTTTTAACGTTTTATTTTGGTAATTATTAAGTTTATAGGGTTTCCTGTAAAAATAAAAATAATTCATTGAAAATCTTATATTTCCACTCTGCTAATGATGCAGAACACGAATATACGAGGGGCATTAACGTCCGACTAATTTCGTAATATGTGCCCACCTAACCTAACAGAACCTAACCCCACGATGAGTGAATCACTATTTTACATTTTTTAACTAACCTAGGATTGTAGGGTTATATAGTAACCAATACCTGCCACCTATTAAACTAACCTAAACTAACACACGGCAGAGCATATCACATTGTCACACATCATTTGTAAACAAACCCTTGTATGTTTTTGGTATCAGTAACTGTAGTTGACCCAGTAACTGAATTATGGTCCTTTTTAAATTATGCAAATTAGGTTGGCTATGTAGCACTGAAAGTGAAAAATATGACACTGATAATTTACAATAACTAAAAGACAATGGCTGTAGAACAGTGGTGTTGGGGAAATGCATTAATACACAATTGTTTTCTTAAAAGATTATGACTGCAATTCCATCGATTACGATGTCCTCTCATGTTTAGTGAAGTGATACAGATATGTTTAATAGTAGGGGAAGTTCCAGTTATATCGACTGTAATCTATTTAGTGATGTAAAACAATGGCAATTAATGCCGCAATGTAACTTATAAATACAAAACAAGCTCCTTCTTCAGAATCTTAAAATGCACCATCTCTCCATAACCTATATAAAATTAATTGACTATAACAAACTCACTATAGAGGCAATTTTCCTTACCATTGTCAGTTGTCTTTATAATAAATTTCCACTGTATATATTGGGTTGTTTATGAAGAATCCCTCGCAGGGGTACACAAATTCCAACACAAAGTAGTTTTTATTTTTAATTACACATTGTAATACCACCTTTTGGTTAGGTGATTCATACACTCACATTTGAGTCTATATAACCCTACAATCCTAGGTAAGTGTAAAACCCAACAATCGTAGGTTAGTTTAAAAATGTAAAATAGTGATTCACCCATCGTGGGGATAGGTTCTGTTAGGTTAGGTGGGCACATGTTACGAAATTAGTCGGACGTTAATGCCCGTCGTATATTCGTGTTCTGCGTCATCAGTGGAGTGGAAATATACCATTTTCCGTGAAATTATTGTTATTTTTTACAGAAAATCCCCCTAAACTTAATAATTACTCAAATAAAACGTTAAAAAGACACGTAGACAACGTTCGACGATGATATCAAGTTGTTAACAATTTTTCTTCATGTTCTTGTAAACACATTTCGTAGGCCAACATAATTGACCTTAGCACACACAACTTTCAAACGCAATGGTTAATNGTATATTCGTGTTCTGCATCATTAGCAGAGTGGAAATATAAGATTTTCAATGAATTATTTTTATTTATACAGGAAAACCTATAAACTTAATAATTACCAAAATAAAACGTTAAAAATACTGCTTCTGTTGCAAGCCACTGCAATAGTTCAATTTAACAAATTTTCTTTATGCTCTTGTAGACACATTTCGTAGGAGAACATAATTAACACTAGCACACACAACGGTTAATACTACAGATATTTTAACATACCTTAAAACTGTGGATCTGAAGCGTTTCAACATTTCTGCCGCACTTTCCGCGACGTTGCAGGGTTTCATTTCCCTTCGCCTAATTAGGGAAATACAATGATTCGGTGAGGTTAATGATGTCCTGTTGGCGTTGGTGACTTATCTTTTATTCACCTTGCTAGAACTCATGACTGCACACAAAAACTACCGCAACATATAACGTAAAATACAATAAATAAAATTTTAAGCAAACCTGAAATAAATTTAAAAAATATTAAACACGTGAGAACGCACTACGAGTAATCTCTTATACAGGTATCAGAAACGAAAGAAATCGGCACAACGAGAAATAATAAAGAGAGGATATTAGTAAAAAAAAAAAAAAAATTTAAAAAACCAGTAAATGAATTATTGTAGGTTAAACAAGATAATCGCACCAATTCTCTGGCACGTGTGTCGACCACATCTCGCCAACAACACACGGAACGAAGGTTTGTAAACAAATGGCCGCTCTACTTTCACCTTGAGCGTGATCTTGTGAGTATGCGAGAAACATTGAAATCAAAGTACGTTAGCACCACGTCACTAATAATTGGCATAATAAGATACAAATCTTTTCTAAACCCATTTGTAAGCGATAAATTAACAATTACGTTAAAACTTTAGAACTATTTCCTCTCTTTGTGCTGGCAACCTAACGGCATAACTGTATCCGCGCTCGCCGCTGTTTGTTATGTTATATGCATGTAGCTAACGGCTAGGGTGTTTTTTCAAAGGTTGATTTTCAAAAGTTTCTTCCAGTCATGAACTGACTATAGGTAATGACAAAAATGCGGCTTCTTGCTTACGAACAATGACCGCTAACGTCTTTGATAGGCTTACACTGAAGAAGACACTAACGCGGACATTATTAGTGCTAAGTTCATGCTCATCGAAGTTTAACTCAGAACAGTCAATGCGATTAAAAATAACCTGTTCATTCGCAAGTTTTTTTTCCCATAACGGGATGGTATACGCCAAGTAATTACTATTTAACAGCGTTTTTTTATTAATGTGTCAGCAAGGCAATCGATGCGCTTTCCCTCTTTGCCATCGTCATGAATGTCAGTAATTTGTTCTCATACTTGAAGTTTCTTCGCACGCCGCATGCAATGTATAGTATATAGCTAGTACGTTTCATTACCACTGACAATATTAAACTCTAAAATAAACATATGCCCGCAATTGCGCATGTTTATGTGTACGTAAGTACTAATATATGTTGCTCCGTGTCGTAAGGTACCGCTTAGATAATTATGTTAAGAAATAGTCGCTCGTTTACAAAGTTTATTTTCTTTCTGTTTTCTATAAACTAGTGTCATATATAGTGTATTTGTCAACATCTTTGTGTGTTGTAGCAATTTCGCTCCCTTTTGATTGTCACGTGATTATTGCTTCCGAGGTAATATTAATGTTTGCATGTGGCGATTACAGCATACTTAATGTTCAGAAATACGAGCGTCATTATCACCTCAGAATGTTCAGTTCATCATTAATCAGGTAAAATGGTTTTAAGATAGATTCCTTCATCAGTCTTAATTACCCATGTGCCTATAGGCCCCTACTTCAGAATCAGTTTTTGACACAGTGGGCAAATTTTATCTGTAGAACTCAATCCAAATATTCAATATTTGTTACCACGCAATTCCATCTGCCTCAAAGGTTCCGTCTTACACGTGGATTTCGACTTAAGATAACTAAAGCAGCGGCAGAAAAATGTATCACGTTTTTAAAGTCGTGGCCAAAGAGAACGTAAGTATGGTTTGCCAGGAAATCACAATGACGTACTTAACTAACAAATAATTTTTCACCTACGAAAATTTTTTGCATGTATGTTGGTCACTATGTTCGACAATAAAATGTTTTCTTTTTTAAAATAAAAATTTGATTTAATTTTATATTTGTTCAAATGTATTTTGCTTTCTTAGTACGAAAAATTTCTACAACTATTGTCATGAAACATTTAATATCGAAAATAAATAACAGCAAGTTTTCATATAGAGACGAAAGATAATTTTTTTAATCTATAGAAAAATGGAATGTTTTGTTGCCACATGCAGCATTCGCTGTATTTTCAGTTCGACCTATTAGAGTTACGTTTGGCTTCAGTGCTTCATTTTTGAGGGATTATCAAGAACATTGTTAAAGTGCCTATACCGTTACCTACGTATCAATTGCAAGGAGTTCCAGACGACTTCCACAATTTTCAATTTGTTCCTATTTCCTGTACGATATTTCCTAAACCCAAGCCACAGAAATTCGACTAACCATAAAATTAAGAGCTGTTTATTTGGTTGGTTCCGTAGTTTGGCTGTAACTGTATCTTGGTCATACAATACTTTAAAATATCTCATTCGGAACTGTCGCCGTAGGAGAGATGTTGACATGGTGACCAATCAAGGGGTGCGTGCAAGTGAGCAGGTACTCTCTTAACCAACGTTTCAGGAAATACTTCTTCAAAATACTGACGAGCACGGATAACGTAATGATGTCGAGCGCCATTTTGCTGGAACCAGCTATCTGTTAAAAGACTACGGCTATGCAGCTCGAGAAATAATAAGTTACTCCTCAGCGTGACAAGATAGGAATGCTCTATAACCATGCAGTGTAAAAACAATACGAACAAACAACCGCTTTCTGAACACTGTAGGGGCAGCGGTGGCGTAGTGGCCAGGGCACTCGCCTCGCACCACGGCGATTCGGGTTCGATTCCCGGCGGGTTCACTCCCGAATCTTTGCATGTGGGAATCGTGCTGGACGATGCCGCTTGCCGGCGGGCTTTCTCGGGGTACTCCAGTTTCCCCCGCCCTTGCATTCCAGCGCCGCTCCATTCTAGGGTTTCACCTCTGTCATGCCCGGGGATGACTTGTCACCTACGGGTCCCAGCTGGAAAGACCGTCACTCTGAGGGTGTTGCCTTGCCCTGGGTGCACTCCGCACACGCCATTATTATTATTATCTGGACACTGCAGGACTAATCAAAATATGTAGATTACGTTCCGACTGCATATAATTAGTTATATTGGCTTCCTTTGTTCAAAAATAAAGATTCTCGGCAGATAACACCCTATAACAATGACATCAACCTTCTTAGTTATAAGTACCATTGCATCAGGTATCTCAGTTTATTCGCATCATTGTTGGTAAAATCGCTGATAAGTTAATTCAAACCGCAGGAGCAGGTCTTTTGTCGTGTGAGACAGCGTGGGGGTCTTTGGCATTCCAACTGTCACAAATCTATTTCTCAGGTACATTTCGGATGATCTCATTACTTTTGTCGCCATGGTTGCACATTTCTCTTGACTCGATTGTGGTCCTATAAACTTCTGCAGTATTTCACCAATTGTGACCATTCGGTTCGGTACGTTTCAATGTCACTTCCACCCTGTGAACATTCACGTGTCCAAACATTTGCTTCTAAGAGTTCTTACACACTGAATTTGCCTGTGTTAGCCATCTGAAAGCGGACAACCAGTTAAATTGTTTCGTATGTAACAACAGTAGACGATGGCAAGGCATTCGGACCACTCAGTATTTCGAGTCTTTTACAATTTATTTTCAATATACGAACATAAACTACAGCAAAAGTTTCTGCGACATCTCGCATTCTCATTCGTTGCCTTTAGAATTATTAGCCAGTTAGATATGGTCATTTACAAGCCTCAAAATGTTGTATTGTGTCGTTATATTGTTCTAAATTCTAGTTTTAGACAATGCTATTCAATCGCAGTCGTCAAATTTCATATTTACCGCGTCATGCGAATACCGTACTTGGACTGCGCCTGAACACGAACAATAAAGCACGTTAAAAGTTTGATATATCGAACGTTATTTCAATAAGTGGCTATAATTGTTTCACAGTTAACTAAATATATTTTAAGACCCTGCTAATTGTCTTACGTTTCGTTCCACATCTTTGCACGGTGAGTATAATTTAACGTATCAGTGAACTTAATAAATAATAGCCATGCATGAGTCAAGTGACACCGAAATATGTTGGGAACATATATAGAATTATTAAGAAATAAAATGAGACGAATTCAGAAGTCACTTGTTTCAAAATTAAATTTTTATTGTTTAAAAAAATAACTATTAATAATTGATGAAAATTTTTTTTATGATAATGCGATTACCCTAGTAACTTCTATCTCGCATATGACGACTGTAATCAGCTTAGTGTAATGCTCGGTAAGCAGTAAGTATTATAATATAATATATATACTCAGTATCTCTGAGTTCAGGCAACTGAAGGCGTGAAATTATTCAGTATTTGACTCACGCGAAGCTTGAGTCCTGTACAAAAAAAAACCTCGGCTACTTTTTCGTTGCAAACTACATGTAATCGGGTTATAAAAGCAGGCAAATGCATATTAGAGTATGCTGGCGGAATATACAATATATATTTATGTAAGTCGCACTCCTACACGGCAGGAAATTGGGGCTTTTCGTTTCTTCCCTGATAAACCTCCTACGTGCCAGGCGTACGGCACAGCGGTAGGACAGCAACTAGCCCGAGAAATTTCACGTGCGCAGAAGAAAAACGGCTAAGATAGCGTTACGAGAATTGGAATTTACGTGTGCAAGAGAGAGAGAAATGTTCCCGGATGTGTGACGCCACAGAGAACGTGTCCTCTGCCTGCTTGGTCGGCACACAGACTAGGACAGGATATACAGTCCTAACGCGAATGTAAATTACTTGTCACGACGTGACATCACAGTGCTGTATCTGTTAATTTTTTTTGGGGGGGGGGGAATTTTACTTATGTTGCCCCCTTCTTCATTTTTACTCTAGGACAAGTAAAACCTTAAATAAATTTTAAAAACTATGAAAATTGATTTTATATTAATTTTACTAAATTATATTTAAATGGATTATTTTAATCATTTGAAAACAAAAAAACGACATAAGAAAATGCAAACAAACAACAAAAAAAAACTAATTTATCTACGTTTGAATGAAAAGCATAAAAATACAATATAACCACTTATTTTAAATCACTTTTAAGTCCCTATATTCAATGCTACAATAACTACATAAAAACGATATTTAACTAATAAACTGTCACATTACTGTAATAGGCACATTCACAGAAGTTGAGATTATTTTAACTAACAAGCACGCTATACTTTTAATGTAAAACTGACTCCCTTGTAATTAGATAAAGATGATGTATCTACGCGATAGCATGGGTGACAATGTACGCAGTGGACGTACATTCTACTTCAAACATATAATGAGATTACACACCAAATTATAAGGTAGTTGTAGGCCTAATTTATATTATTTATCACCATGTGAGTGTGTGACATTGTGAACAATTGTGTGTTAGGGCCTGTTAACTAAATGAAAATAAAAGAAAACCTATATGGGCCATAATAATACAACATTATTAACATTTGAATAATTTTCGGTCGTGCTGTACGCAGAATAAATCACACTTGAAAATATTTTCCCTTTCTTCTTCAAATGTTTGCCATCACAGGGAAGTGCCTACTCGGCCTGTGCGTTATTGGCTTCCGTATTATAGTACGTTTATATCATTAGCTGAAAGTTGAGTTTCGGAAACTCAAGATTCTAAAGTAAAGTTATCCTTAGTAAAGTATTTATACCATATCATGATTTCCAAGCTTCGGAAACTCGTGTTTCGTGTGTTGTTTACGCTGGACATAACGAATCGACATATTATAAAGATATTTGATGGTGTAAAGGCAAATCCGAAAATGGAATATATTTTGTATAACTACAAGTAAATATTACCAGTAAGTCATTTGAAGAGCTCAAAATTGATTTGCAAAAGCATCTACGTAAAGCTGGTATATTATATTTTTCTTAAAATAGCACATAGCTATTTATTCCGCGATAACTATCTAGAGTCTTGCATCAAAATTACGTAAATTATGTTCATTAAATCACAATTATTTTCGGTAAAACAAATGTACTGGTCTGTTGGTCACCAGATTGCAGTAGTACTTTTCATATAAAATCTACAAATGAAAAGACAGTTCAATCGTTTATACCACAAACACAACTTGAAACTTAAGTTACGAACATAGGTTTTGAGAGTTGCAGAGATTCAGCGAAACAGCAATTTCGCAGCCTTACGCCACGCCCAAACTCAACTGTCCGGAAAACAGGTTACCGAAATTGAACCTTCGAATGGCGGTATAAGCGTAATAACAGTTCCTACTTACAAAAAATTGTAAAATGAAAACTATATAGAAATAGACAAATATTCGTACAAAATATATAACATTTGACATAATTAAATAAACATGAACTGTATCACTCTTCGTAGGTATGCCATCCGCACGGCAGATGCCCCCTACCCCCTCCCCTATTATAAGAATCCCTGTGACAACAGTGTACCGTTCGTTCCTTAATAAGAAATCGTAACCTAAAAGTGCTTTCTCTAATCCCCGCTGACATTACTACAGACGTGTCGCAATTCTGGATGATTTATAAGAAGTTGTTGACAGAGAATTTTTTTAAAGGTAGGCCTAGTTTTGAAAATAACTTCTATGTAGAACGGCAACAATCTTTACTGTGTTGCGATGAGCTGAAATTACGGTCAGCCACTTGCTTAATATCTTTGCTCAAATCACTGAGAAACAAAATTGTAAGTTAATTGCCAAAACATGTACTACAAATTAATGAATATACTTATGCCTTTATAAAGTTCACTGGCAAAATTTTCTGCAAACCAGTTACATTTGAATGCAAGCGTAAGCTACTGTAATCACTGAATAAGTTTGTGATTTACCAATAGTACTGTCAAATCTATGTGCTTTAACAATAACGCAATGTTAGTTTACAATTCGTTTTTAAACAGACCCTTGCTTTTATATACATGTATGCATATATACATATATATATTGGTTGTATCGAAATACGACCAACAAACGTCATCTGCAAGTTAATCATGGAAAAAAAGTTTAAGACATATGTAGGACGAATGGTTTTCTAAGTATAAAGCGGTGCACATCTATGAAGTCGAACCTGAAACACTGCTTTGTTAAAAATAATTGATAGCGTATTAATGACGGAGCATTGATGGTCTGGATACTGTGCAACGGAACAAAGACATGCAAACACTATAACAACTGTCTCTACCATTAAATTAATTCATGAAAAGAATTATGGCTATTGCCGTTATTTCTATTTACTCTCCATGACGTGGTAGCATACACGGGATTTAAGTTTTGGATTCATAATCCACGTGTCACAATTAAAGAAAAATATTACCTTGTGTAAAATACCCTTAGCCTTGCCGTTTTCCAGGAGCTTGTGATTTGATTTGAAAGTAGTATGTAGAAATACGTGGCAGGTAGGCAGCATCCAAAACACTCAGTAACACACTGTTATAGCTAAAATAGCGATGGAATAATTCCAGGGAGAGGAATAATTCCAGGCGCTGAGAAATGCTTCAATTTACAATAAATCTAAATGAAAAACAGGCGATTACATCACTCTGTGTGCCGTTTCATGGATGGAGACTCGACAGTGCTGAACGATTTGTAACTTAACTGAAAAAAAACAGGGATACCACCGAAATTCGTACAATGATGTAGTGTTCCAAACAAATAATCGATAAATGTATGAAATTATCTATATTAAATAATGTCTCCTTTGTGAGACAATCGCAGTCACGTGGATTACGAGGGAATGACACGCAAGTATTTGATGTCACTTTTCGACATCCTGTAAGGCAGTTGACACTTGCAGAACGCACGCCACAAGAGGACGTCACAGGATCAGTGTGGTGCATGTGCCATATACAGGATGATTCAACTAAGACGTTCACCACGAATATCTTCCAACACGCTCAAAGATATCGAAATTTTTATTTAAAATTCGTGAATGGCATTACTGGGCTCATAAGACGCCGTCTGTGTCAGTTCTAAAATGTAATTGATTACTGAGATGACAATATCGTCATTGGTTTTTAAATGGTAATGTACTGATTTCTCCCAGTAAGTGGGGATCTAAGTGACGTGATTATTTTTTTTAACATGATGAGCACTTTTTCAGATATAAGGGAGTGTTCACTGGTGTATACATTTGACTGTAGCTGTGGCGGGGTAGTTTGCATCATCCTCTGAGATGTACAGCTGAGTGTTCAGTCACTAGTGACGCCAGCGCTAGTGATGCAGTAACACAGATCTCTAACGCATGCGATAGGATGTTTGTGGTGTCGTTGTCGGTATTGCAGACCAATAAAACGTATGGTTAGTTTTATATTCATGGCTCGATTACAATAAATCCACCGAGCGATTGTGTTTGTTTCACAGTCCACGCCGACGCAACACCAGCGTCAAAACATTTCAGTACGTCGTAATTTGCAATGTACGGAGCACGTTTATGCATTCGTTTTTTTTTCGCTCAGGGTGTACAGCGAGGTACGTGTACGAATTCCCCGCTGGACATCTCCCAGCGAGTGACGTAACATACCCCGTGACATCTACAGTCACGTGCATACACCTATGAAAACCCCCTTATATCTCTAAAAAGTTATCGTTGGATTGTTCAAAACAAGCACGTAACTGAACTTGCCGCTTAACAGTGTGCTATGCAATTGTGAGCAATTAGTATAGTCCCAATTTAAAGTACCAAACTTGATATCGTTATCTCAGTAATTAATTTCATCTATAAACAGAAATAGACGGTGTCCTATGGACCCCGTATTGTCACCTACGAGTTCAAAATCAAAATTTCGATACCTTCAGCGGTTTAGAAGATATTTTGGGGTGAATGTATTAGCTGAATAACTCTATATTCAAGGGTTTTTAAAATACAAGTCAAAATTCAAACCACGGCATCTGTGAACAAAAGTTAATAAAAACTCCTTGCGGCAAAATGTTTGGGAAACTTCATCTAGTATTTAAATTGAAATCTGATTTACAAGAACAGCTCCGGGAGTCTGCAACTTCACGTACCTGCCTGCCCAACAAGTTGCATATCTCGAAGGCGAACCGGAACTGGTGCGTCATGCGCCGACGGCCTGTACACTGGACACAAAAATATTTCTGCAGATCTTGCAATGCCAGTACTGTTGCTTGCGTGTTGTTGGAAATAAAATGCGATCACTTCTGGTAGGCTTTACTGCTCAATTATTAATTTCCTGTTGTTCATGTAGTTTCGCACAACACGTGTGCTAACACGCAAGCACTAGCGGCGCCCGAGTACCTCGACTTGTGCTGTCCTACGCGCAGTCGCTCTCCGCATGGCGAATCAGTTCCATTTGCCTTCGAAATATGCAACTTGTTGTGCATGCCGGTACGTGAAGTTGCGGACTCTCAGCGCTGTTTCGCTAAATTCAATTTCAATTTAAATACTACAAATTTTTTCCAAACATTTCGTTACTAGTATTTATTGTTTATACTGGTCCATAGAAGTCGTGACTTGAATTTCGACATGTAATTTAAAANTATATAGTTATATTTATATTTACATATTTATGTATTTTACGGAAACTGTTGTGCTTACAAAGAGTCCTTGCCATATGTTTTAAACAGGCATGCTAGTGACTGTTAGCAAAACAGCCATTCAGTGTTTTTGCATGCGGACTAGTAACTGCCCAGCGGATATGCGCTTTCTACATTATACTCCATCTACCAATATAACGGTGACATCTCCACTGGTTTATTGTTGATTTATAATTGTTTATGGGGAATTATGTTCAGGAGCACACCATTCAAATCATTCTACTAATTTGTCAATAGACAACAAAGTGAGTGCATTTTCAGTGAGCCACTTATCCATTTTTCCGACATCCAGCGTTTACGAATGGCAAGTTATTCCATTTCTGAATGCTACGGAAAATTTTAGGGCATTAAAATATTTAGCATGAAATTCGACAGCGTAAATATAGCTGTTGATTACGATTCACCCTCGAAGTTCCAGAAAGTTATGTTTTGCTGATTCGATGAAGGAGACAGGATATATTTACAGCGTCGCTTTACCCACACACACTTAATTTGTTTATCGCCCATGTCGGATAATAAGTTGACGTTATTTGTATCAAAAAGTTCGAGTCGTGCGTTCCCTCCTCTGATTGGCTGGCGTGTCGGGATAAATTCGCTTACAGCTGTTGATGCAAGGACCAAATATTTGCTGTTCCGGAAGTAGGGTTTTAGAAAAAAAAAAATGCCCGGAGGCCCCAGACTGGGCACTACGCCCCAGGGCCACTTGCTTAACGCGCCAGTGAACAGCGCTCAACCGATAAATTTTCCAGCCCGGCAGATACTCCCCCTCCCCCCCAACTTGCATTCCGACCAATCCCGGGCTCAACGGACCGACAACCACACGCTCCCGGATTTTGTCCCGCTGCGACCGGCCTGGCTGGCACAATGGCGCGCTTTTCGGATGGGCTTCAAATCCGCCGCTACGGTAGGAATTTTCACCTCAAACCTATTTTACATATGCCACGTATGTCGCTACGCCGCTTCCACAGCCTACCTCTCACAAATCCAGCTTTTTTTGCAGACAAACCCGTATGTACAAAGCATGCGTTAACCTCGGGGCTTACTTCTAAATAGGGTTGTCAGCTGCTTGGCGTTGTACGGGATTTCCCGTACCCTGAGGCTGAAATAATTATTCCATGCAGACATAGGACGGGACGTCATATATCCCGTATCTAAAAATTCTTTGAAAACAAATTTAATAATTAAAAACACAGTGTCAGTAATTCGCCAGTTCCGCGAATACAGGTACGTATTAACTGATGTTCTAACCCAATGGTATAATACTTTTGCAAGGATGCAAAATTAAGGACAATTATTATTTGAAACAACAAAACTGGCTGAATATGAATTTTCTATACACGTAGCTAATAATTTACTCTTTTATATGTTCAGAGAATGTGTTGATTTATGTATATAATACAAATGTTTCTACAGAACAGATAGGATTTCAAACTGTTTTTTTTTAATAATAATTTTTCTTGATCATTTAATAGGGATGAGATTTCGTGTGTCGAGTAATCGGAAGTGTCTCTTATGGCAAATCTGAAAAAGTTGGCAACCCTACTTACAAATGCCACAGAACGTATTAACTCAAAAATGTTAACACCAACATAGGTGATTCAAGGTTACCCTAAAGTTTCTTGCATTCAGAACTGACTTTTTTTTCTAATAACGTACAGGAAGAGTCAAAACAACACCGACAAACTCCGCCTTCATATATGTGCAGGAGTAATAATTCGAAAACGTATGTACGACTCATCAACAAAAATACTTTCTAATCGCGATCACTCAATGGTTTTGAATTTTATGCATGGGTTACTCGAAACGGTGGGGCTAAGGCTGATAAAACAACAACTTTTCTAATAAATCGTACATGCTGTTTAATAATCCGTCATTGGGGAGCCAATTAAGCTTCAGCATCTTGTAATACCTAGCATATAACACATGGTTGCAACTCCTAATTTTTCTATGACGTTTGATGGCAGCGACGGTATTTGGAGTGTTTGCAGATATTCTTTGAACTGCACATTACCCTGAAGGCAATTGTTTCAATTTAAATTCTCACCGTAATCTTTACAATAAAGTCATTTTTAGCACCACATTCAAGGACGCGTACCGCTGTTAGGAAGAATTTTCGGCCGTACGTCGAATATATATTTTAGAATTATTCCTGCGTGAAGAATATGCAGGCAGAATTTGCCGGTGCAGTTCCAACTCATCCAGTATGACAAAGAACTGACAGCAGCTCGTTCAGTAAAGTCGGCTGCGAATCTGGGAAATAGGTCAGTGTATTAGACATCGTACTAAATTACAAAGTTCAAGTTATTAGTAAATAAAATCTGTTTATTTCCGTGTTATAAATATTATAATAAGAATATGCCTGGCTCTTGCATATTTTTGTTTCTAACAGTTTCACAGATTCACATTGGCCAGAATTATAACTAAAGGGATGCCAGACATCCCTTAGCTGTTATTGCAGCGTTAATCTATCGGAGTAGGCTTTCCACTAAGTTTTCGTACATAATTGATTACATTTATTTACATTTTTCCTGTTGGTCGAAATAATGCTCCAACTCATCCCGCAAATGTTCTATTGCATTACATTCAGAGCTTTGTTTGGATGAGTTCAGAAACCCCTTATTATTGTTTTTTATACCAGCTCCAGTCACTTAATCCTCACTTACCAGTTTTAAATAAACGATCAAATTGTCTACTTCCATCATTCCAAATGTTTGTCACCCCATGCATCGAGTCCCTCCTTTCTTACAGTCCAGCGGATGAGTCTCTTTCTACTCTCCCGATGTTAGCAGACAACACTCGCCGGTCACCGCGTAGTCATCTCCCATATTTCCGATTGTCCTGCACACGTGGCGCTAATGGCCATATAAGACTCTACTCTATACTCCCGACACTGAGGCATGCCGCGCCTTATACAGAGTGTTCTAAAATCATGGGACAAATATTGAGAGGTGGCAGAGCTCACTAAAACAAACAATTATTGTATAGGAATATATGGGCGAAAGTGACGCGTTGAGGCACAAACACAAAAACATAACGCATTAATGGAAACATAAAATGTTGATTAGCAGCATACTTAACGAGCGATTCCGTACAGAAAATTTTAAAACAGTTGCTGGAAATACATCCACCAACAGTCACGCATGCTTGGCGACCTCTACATATGGCGTGATTGGTTGACAATGGTGGCGTGCGCGAAATACCCATCGTATTTGAATATGTTCGCCAATCACTCCACCGACGCTACCAAGCTTGCATTACTGTCTGTGGTAGAAGTTTTGAGCAATTATTATAAACATTGCTGTAAAAAGGCATTTAGCTGCGACGTTGTAAATTTTTTGCATGTAAATGTTTTGCATGTCATGTGCTATTTTTGTGTTTTTGTCTCAACGCGTCACTTCCACCCATATATTCCTATACAATAATCGTTTTTTTTAGTGAGCTCTACCTCCCCTCAAAGTTGATTTTTGAATCATCCTGTATAGCAGCGCCACCTGATCGTCTTCGAAACAGAACGCAGCTGACTTTGCTTAAGTGACAAGAATATCATCCTGCTGATACAAGAATGGGTTTACGCCCCAACGCGAGTGGCATGCTGTTGTCCTAAATATATTGGTTCTCGCTAGGTCTCTTAGAACAATCCAACAAAACTGACGGTTCAAGCCCACACCAAGAGAGACAGATCGGGACAGTCGCCCTATCGTAAGCGAATTTCACTATCGACTCAACGCACTTATATTTCGAGATGCAGCCAGGTCAACAAACGGACTCTTGACATTAAGTTCTTAAGAGGCGATGAAGGAGAAACGAGGTGAGTGTTGATCACCGCTGGAATGCAAGGGCGAGGAAATGGGAGAGCCCCGAGGAAACCCACCGACCAGTGGCATCGTCCGGCACGATTTACACGCGAAAATCCGGGGGCGACCTTGCCGGGAATAGAAACCGTTTCTCCAAGGTGGGAGGTGAGTAGTATATACACTAAACCACCGCGACCCCTAGGAAAATCATGGTATTAGACACATTTTACGTATATTATCGTNTGAGTAGTATATACACTAAACCACCGCGACCCCTAGGAAAATCATGGTATTAGACACATTTTACGTATATTATCGTCGCTAACAAGAATTGAAATTTTTTTAATGAGAAAAATATTTTCTCCATTATACACTTAGTTTACCAGCCACGAGGAGAAAACATTAACGCAGCACATTGCGCTATGTCGTGCATGCTGCGGCGAGTTTCTGTATTGTTATTAGGCATACTACGTAAACGTTTATATCCAATATAACATGTTAAAAACCGTTAGCGGAATGTTTCACTTTGTGTCCTTTGAGTTCAGCGTAATTTCGTTACAGCCTCCGTGTATCTTCCTTCTCTCGTATAGGTACTAGTTATTTTATTCTATATGTTCTTCAGTTTTAGAANGTTACAGCCTCCGTGTATCTTCCTTCTCTCGTATAGGTACTAGTTATTTTATTCTATATGTTCTTCAGTTTTAGAACTCCTATTCAGGCAAGACAAAATAATGTTGGCCCTCATAAATATACCAATTATCTTGAGAGACAGCCTCCTTGGAGGGCGTAACCATTAAAAGCGTCACACTTCTGTTGCTAGGCGAACAAGAAAATGTTGGCGCAAAGTTCACACATCGAATGGTTTATAATTTGTAAACCATGATGCTATCTTAGTTATTTAAACCACGTTGTAATTGCAGTAAACCTTCTCGTAACATTTAGTGTTTCTGCGTGTCGATGTTGGACCACATTATTGAAATGCAATGTAATCCCGGGAGAAAATTTTTCCGTTGTAATTATTTATATATATATATATTTTTAGACACGACACGCTTTTTTCAAAGGATATTTTCTGCCTCTAGATCAACAGTGCCTAGAGCCGGCTTATTTCAGCATGACACGTCCATAAATATTTTGCAAATGATTGATTCGTGTGCGTCAAAACAAACAAGCGTGGAAAAACTTTTATCGTCTACGGTTGTGGGCGCAGTTAAAAGGCCATAGTAGTGGGTAAATCCTTTAGCCAAGAACTATACACGGTTCACTATTAACTGAGGACATTCGAAACCCCTAGTTAATGCCGTTCGCCCATATTAATGTATGTTTTTTTTTTTTTGCCAAGGACTAAATTTCCCCTATCAATGTGCCAAGTGTCATTGCGATGTACTGTAAAAAATGTTCTCTGGACATCTTTAAATGTAAAGAAAGTAATTGACCTATAATGGTTTGGAAATATGTATCATATGTCAGTCTGCGAATATTGGAATTTTGAGCATCGCTGTAACGCAGAGCTGGGAGCTTTACAACGAATGTCACTGTATCATATGCAAAAATAGCTAAGCTTTCATAGGCCTAAGTGCAAAATATTGTCAGGCTGTAAATGTGGACATCTAGACTTGTCACTGTTCTGTGTTGAATTTTCTTTGCCGCGACTGAGAAATTGTGCGACCCGGAAATTTTTTACAGTAGGCGGGGTCGTTGGAGTGCGGGTTGAGTTGAAGATTTGCGGAGGGCGTGGCTGCCGGTGGAGTTCAATGTTTGACTTCGGCAAATCACGCAGTTTAGCCGGCGAAATGCGTGTGCTTGGGCGTAGGGATTACAATCCGGAAAATCGGATCCGGTATTCCGGCCGATCCGGCATCACTAAACGTTTACCGGATCCGGTATATTGATACCGGATCCGGTGATAGCAATTTTTGGCAAAATGATCGCGCTGTTGCATGAGTAGGTACTTTAAATGCGTGGTGCGTGTGNTAGCAATTTTTGGCAAAATGATCGCGCTGTTGCATGAGTAGGTACTTTAAATGCGTGGTGCGTGTGCGTGCGAGTCATCCAAGATCATAACTCTAACTAAAACGTGGAAGAAATAGTAGAGAAGAACTTAGATTCACCATCACTGAAAAATATTTAACATTACAGGAAGAATTACAATTACAGATCCAGCAAGAAACGACGTGTTATACCATGCATACTAAAAAAGAGAAAGATTTTGATAAAGTACTAAAAAAGGAATTGCCTGCATTTGAAAGTGAAGGAGTTCGAGAATAATACTTTTCTACTATTCATGATTATTTGCTGACAATAAAGCCGACAAGTGTAGAAGCTGAAAGGACCTTTTCGGCCGCGGGCTATATTTGTAGCTCTATTAGAAGTCGACTGGCAGGTGACACAATTATCAATATTGGTTTTCTAAGATCCTTTTTTCTGTCATAAATTTAAGAATGAGACTTGTTAGCATTCTCAAATACCTAATTATTGTGATCTCAGTAAATTACGTAAGATTAATTATGTTAGATTTTATAAAGTTACTTACAAAAATTGATCTCTCTGTGAAAGTGAAATCCAGGAACCTGGACTGAACTACCAGTTATTTGTCGTTAAAATTTAACTAGTTACCTACACTTTAGTATATTTTAATTGTTTGCTCGGAAAAAAGGTTGATTTTATATATAGTTTTTTTTTTATAAATTACTTTATAAGTACAATACACTCGATTTACTCATTAACAGTTCATTTCGGCGGACGGAAAAGGGAAAATCAACCTGATTTGATCAATCCGGATCGATGGGAATCCGGTTGGATTGAAAATTACGCCGGATTGAAATCCCTACTAGGGTGGCCGCTGGCCAGAGCCTCCGGGTCCACAGACCGGGGTCTCGCATGTCAGTAGTTGTGCAACGCGGAACGCGGGGTTTTAAGTCGTGGTGCAGTCGTTGACCAGCCTCGAAACTGTTGGACAATTGAGCGCTGGCCTGAGTCAGGGACATACACTGAAGAGCCAAAAAAAACTTTTACACCTGTCTAATATCGTGTAAGGCACGCCCCCCCCCCCC
>NQII01000606.1:245292-313693 GCA_002778355.1 Clitarchus hookeri | reverse complement strand
GGGGGGGGGGTGCTGTGACCAGGTTTTCAGCATGTAATACCACAGTTTGGCTATTCCATTTATGTGAAAAGTACGTTCACGGTTACTTCTCACTATTTTGAAACACTGCTTAAGATCTATTTCCAGGAAATTCTTCCGCCTTGTGCAAACAACGCTTAACGAAGTTTAGAAAATTACACCAAATGGATGAATTATGCATTATTGGGAGGTCTTCGCTCCTTTGCTCAAACTATTTACTATGAGTTAAATTTGTTTTTAATTTTATTGTCTTTTATTGTTATTACTGTGGTTATTGTTTAATTGATTTTTATTTTTTCCAATATTATTGTAGGTATATTTTTTTCTTTTTTTCCGTTTTGTTTGTGTTTATTTTCTTCTTTTTTAGCTGATACTAATCGTACGCCATTTGATTTTGCTGATGGTTAATCGGAATTGGTATCAGGTTTTAATGTTGAGTATAGAAGAGTTGGGTTTATTTAAATTTTTTTAAGAGAAGATTCAATAATTTTATTTATGAGATTATTGTGTATCTCTTTTTTTGTTGTGGTTTATTTTCTATAATATTTTATATTAAAATAGTTTATATTTCTTTTTTGTTGGTTTGGATTCGTGGTACTTGAACTAGTTTTCGTTCGCACTCAGCGTAATAATATTTTGAAAAAGTACTTTTTCTTACTAGGCATTACCAACAAACCTATTTTATCACCGTTTTTTTGTTCATATTAATTATAATTTAAATCTTATAATTCATAGACAAAATAAAAGCAAAATTTCAATTCAACCAAAATTGAGGTACTTCTATGTCAACATAAATATAAAACGCTTGTCATACATGGTATATTTAGGAAACAATAGAACACATCATACACCGAGTGATTTTTCAGGGATTAGATTGATTCTAAAAGTGTGAAGAAACCACGAATAGACTATACTCAAGTATTGTGAGCTGCTATGGTGTTCGGTGCCTCGGTCAGAACCACCGACGTACGGGCGTAAGCCGCGAGAAAAAATACTGTATGGTATTTACACATGAAACATTTCCTCGAGGTTTCGAGTCAAACACCCCGTCTCCAGAGAGACCGACCCTCATTTCTTCCTCCTAACTCTCTTTTCTTCACGTCGCAACTTCCTTATTTTCGTCTTCAGCGCAGCCTCGCCCCCTTTCCGTTCTGCTCCGCTACACCAGAAACAACAAGTTTTAATGAGTTTCTTTGTCCGGCATCAAGAATATATACGCGATGTGTCGACGGAACGAATGAAAGGCATTTCGGTCGCCGGCCTGGCAGAAAAGAGTTCATCCGAGGAAGGAAGCGAGACTGATGAATTCTCGGGGGGTGGAGTGGTGATACGGAAAGAGGGGAGGACGGAGCACAGGATGAGATTGAAGTAGTATGGCGTAATATTACAACGTATTGTGCTCCAGGATTATCACCGAACCAGTACCAAGAAGGAGGTTGAATGGTACAGCCACAATGTGAAAGCAAAGATTGGAAGGACAGTACTTCGGTAACGGGTGGTAAAACTCATCCCGCGAATTGATTCGTCCTGACAAGGATTGTGAATCAGCAGCCAATTTACTGAATTGTTTACTACTTGGAATATCGTTGCCTAGTATAAAAACTGTTTGGACAACTTTTCCATACTATTTCAGGAGGTGCGAATTGATTGTGGGGGCTGGAATGTGGGTATTTAAAAGCGCTCCGCAAGATAATAAAGTTTCCCTAGTTTCTGAAGCAAACATGTAAATCCTGCCAGCGAAAGAAATTTTTAAAAATTAAACGTTCTCCATATAGATAATTTTTTATTTACATCTCACGCTTACATTAGAGTTATCTACCTGTGGTGAATTTTTTTTCTTTCAATTATTTTATCTGATGGAGATTCCTTCCTTTAAATTATTGTTACAGGTCATCTGCGGGCGTATCCGACTTAATGAAGGATGGGTGTCTTGAAAAAACAAATGACAATAGTTCTTTAATTTACTTACAATGATATAAATTACACAGAGCTGTTATTTACAACATTAAGCTGCCTGAATCTACTATTAACACTTATTATTCTTATCGGGGAGCGCAATGATTGAATCAAACTTAATTACAATTAATGTCCTTATCTCTGTATTTTTTACTAACTACAATCACACACACCTCACTTTTTAGTATAACATTTACAATACAAATATGTGCCACTCGTGCACCAAGTTCCACTTCCCTACAGTCAAGCCGGTGTCTCACTCTAGTCTCTCGACGCTCGCAGACTGCACCCACTGGGCACTGAGCTGTCACCCGTAGACGGTGATGGTAGTACTTGATCATAGACTAGACTCTCGGCACAGAGGCACGCCGCGGTTTGTATATCTTAGCTGACCTGGCCCAGAAGTTTCTTCGCACCTCAAGTGATGCAGAGGCAGAGAGAGAGAGAGAAAGAGAGAGAGAAAGAGAAAGAGAGAGAGAAAGAGAGAGAGAGAAAGAGAGAGAGAAAGATAGAGAGAGAAAGAAAGAGAGAGAAAGAAAGAGAGAGAGAGAAAGAGAGAGAGAAAGAGAGAGAGAAAGAGAGAGAGAGAAGGTGGAGGAGAGTATGACGAGCAGAAAATTCCTGGAACCACATTTCCAGGTCATTCATATAGTCCAAGAACGGGAATAACATCAGTTCTGACAGCGTCATCATGGCCCGTGTCAGTGATATCACCAAGCGTTTGGAAAATTCTGCCTGCTCTTCTCCAGTTACCTTGTTAGACACAATNCGGCCCGTGTCAGTGATATCACCAAGCGTTTGGAAAATTCTGCCTGCTCTTCTCCAGTTACCTTGTTAGACACAATTAAAAACTCAAGAAAATTATTATAAATTTGATGGGTGGATTCAATTATAGTAAAGTTTGAATTGCATCACAGAAAAAAACCTTGTGTGTAGGACGCAGAATTGGTAACGTTGTGATTTCTCACCAGAACTGGGGATTTCAGAAGATGGTTTCGTGGCCGAATTTCATATTTGCGGCAAATCAAAAAGTTTGTGATTTCTGTAAAAATCTGGTGGTACATCTGGTAATTTGAAAGAAGACTGGAGATATTTTTTCATTACCAGATTGTTGCACTTTTGTGTCTTCAAGATTCGTCATTTCCCTGGAATGTATGATGAACACCTAGAGATCATAGAAATATCTTAAGGTGCATATTACATGTCTTATTGCAAATTAATATCTCTATAGGTAGTCATGTGATCTCTCTCTTGCGGGAATGATGATACGGTTTGGCCCAGAAATAAGCGTTATTTTGGGAAATTCTACGCTAGGAAATTACTTGAAGTATCCAGTTATAGAGCTTGGGAGTACCGTGAGTTTGTTCGTATGTCCAGAGAATACGTTATTTATGTATTTCAAATGGGATTTCTTTTGTTTTTAATTTTTTCTCGTTTAAATTTTTTACATTCGTATTTGTACATTGGGCGGTAAACAACTGTAAATATTCAAAGCTCCGAAAACAAATGTTTAATATTTTAAGTCTGGATTAATTTGAAATAGACTAAAATTACAATCTGATGGTTTATGGTGATTTTAGTATATCCCTTTGGAGACTTTCTCTCGAAAACGTTGGCAAACATGGTATAGGGCTGTAGTTGTCGTATCAGTAGATTCAAGAGGATCCTGAACACGCATCGATGTTGTATACGGTGTAGAATACATCCAATTTAGCAGTATGCTGAGACGTCGATAACGGGCAGCATACCAACCGTTGGAGACATTTGAACGCTATCGTATAGTAGGAATACATGAGGCCGGTTGGACGATTCTACGATGAGTTGTGTGCAACGCGCCGTGAGAAATGCGCAGCGTTGTGTTGGAGCGAGGACACGCGAAGGCCGCACATCGCGCAAGCTACACTGAAGAGCCAAAAAAACTGGTACACCTGCCTAATATCGTGTAGTGCCCCCCAAGCACGCAGAAGTGCCGCAAGACGACGTGGCATGGCCTCGACTTATGTCTGAAGGTATGCAGAAGACAATTCACACCATGAATCCTGCATGGCAGTCCACAAATCCTTAGACGCGGTTAAACTCTTTCCCAACGTGCAGACTCACGGTTAATGATTCTCGTCAGTCGTCGTTTGTCCCGTTGTTTCGCGATCTTTTTTCAGCCGCAGCGATGTCGAAGAAGTGATGTTTTACCGGATTTCCGATATTCATGGTACACTCGTGAAATGGTCGTACGCGAACATCCAAATGTTATCGCTACCTCGGATATGCTATGTCCCATCTCTCGTGCGCCGACTATAACACCGCGTTCAAACTAACTTAAATCTTGATAACCTGCCATTGTAGCAGCAGTAACCGATCTAGCTGCCGACTGCATCGCGTTACTCTGATTGGTTCCATACCTGTTATTTGCATACGTATGCCTATACCAGTTGTGTTTGGCTCTTCAGTGTATGTTATGGCTTGATACGTCAAACTACGGGATGGGAGGACAGGCTTATAGAAATAAGTGCAAAAGCGGACGCTACGGCTGCTCTAACACTGACTCTAGCCTCTGAGTGGTGTGCACTAAAATGTGTAATTCTCAAAGGACTACTCTCCGGCGACTGAAAGAGGATGGAATACACATTACAACTTTGCATGCATTTAGTTATTCTTGTGTGCATTAAGTATACATATGTGGAACTTATTTTGTCTAAGGTGTTTAGGTATGTCACATTAAATTTAAAATAAACGTCAGATATATGTAGCATCTAAAACGATCCCCATAACATTCTGCATGCAAACAGTAATATGTAATACCTAAAATTGTTATAAATTAGCATCTAGTTTCGACACACTAACATCGAGTTAAATATGTATAGTGATACAACAAACATGCCATATGATAAGTAACTGTGTAACTACGCCGATTTGAAAACCAACATTGTATTGTTCTCTCTCAAAAAGTTAGTGTGAGAGGTTAATATGATGTGAGGACATAATCTACCTATTACGCATATGTGGAGCTGAGTATATCGGTAAATTCTCGTTACAACTTAAAACAAGCATTTTCATCGCTGAAGGCCTATGTTGGAAAAATGACTCCGTTATTCTCACTTAAATCACACTCGGTATAATATATTTCTTGCTTTGCTCCATTCCTGGCATTTTTTTAAATATGCTTATAGCAAACAAAATAAAAATGTGACCTAAAAATGATTATACGATTTTGAACTATCGTAAAATTATGGAACAGGGAGTTATTAAAATTTTGATTTGCATTCAACAAGTTAACAAAGACGTTCTAAATAACTATAATTTTGTATTTACCAAATCTATAAAATTAATTTTTAACATAATTTTAAGGTTCAACTCTTTTGAAAATACCCTTCCCATATTTCGTTTATTTTCTTCTCCTAGTAACTAATTTTACAGACTGAAATTACATAATGCTGTGCCTAAAATTGTCGTCCAAAATTGTACCAATTATTCTTCCATCTGTTGTTTATCACAAGAAATAAATGAGGCTAACAGTTAAGTAAATTGCAGTTGTGCTAAGAGAAATAGCAATACCAGTGACAACTAAACGAAATGGANTCTGCCTAAAATTGTCGTCCAAAATTGTACCAATTATTCTTCCATCTGTTGTTTATCACAAGAAATTAATGAGGCTAACAGTTAAGTAAATTGCAGTTGTGCTAAGAGAAATAGCAATACCAGTGACAACTAAACGTAATGGAATTCAGAAAAACTTTGAGATTGTGGTGTGTAATTACTGCATAGTAGTTTTAAGTTATGGAATACTGCTGAAAAATCCGAGAGGGGAATTATCTATCTAGCTGAATGCAAACTAGATTGTATAGTTATTAATGTCAATAACTAGATGAGTGCTGCTAGCGTGATTTTTCATTCTTTGAACTGACCAGAGAAAACAAAGGTATGTGGTGTTCCTATGAGGTTGCGCAATGCGGGTTGGAGTCTGCGCAGTGATAGTCCCACGCTGCCATTCGCGTGACGTCACATTATTGCAGGGGCCGCTTCTCTTATGTTTCGTGTCTCATATACTTTCTGGACCGACACAAACAACAGATACAGCGGTGAGAGAAACTTCTTCGCCGTAAGCTAGGTACTGGTGAAATAAATTTCCTTGCTCTTTAAGAAAACTTTTTTTTTTATAAAAAAAAATGGCAAGTTAACTTTTTTGGGCTAAGCCAAGAGGCTTTTAGAGTATACATAATCTGGATTTTCTTATGGTAACTGGCGACGGAAATATTTTTGTATTTTAAACTTCATCAAACTTGAAACCCATTAACGGATACTACCGGCTAGGATGCTAAGCTGGGAACTTTTCACGCCAAAGTTTTCGCCAGTTCGCTAAAGACGGAAACCCTCTTGAAGCATATATGACTGAGATGAAATCCAGAATAGCGAGGATCACAACGGCTTTTCATCCTACAGCAACTTCGCTAATAACGTTGGCGGTAGACATAGAAAACTCCAGAGGCATGGTGTTTAATTGAAAATAAAGTATTGCGATAAAAAAATTTGAATGATAGTTACCTAAAAATCCTTATGATGTTCTACAAGAGGATTTCAGAAAATTTTTCCATTTACTTAATTTTTGTTTTGAAACTACGAAAGTGAGGATTAACTGAATATCATGCATTATATATAATATTATTCAACGCAATATCTCAGCTTATTTAAGTAAGCAAAATCTAAGAACCCTCGAAGAAAACATATTGTAAAAAATATGCTGCCCAATTAGCCAGGTGTGTACTCTAAACCTCTAGTGCCCCTTGGAAGAAGGGATTTCCAGTAAAAGAGACTAAAAAATTTAACTAAATATTTTTAACAAAAAAAATTAATTTCCTTCTCCACGAATACTCTACATTTGTAAGTCAATAAACAATTTCGATTTGCGAAGAAAAAAATTAAGACATTTTACTATGTTTACTTGTAGAAATATATGACACTGTTAGTTACAATATTTTCAGTATATGGTGGTTTCGGAGGCAACGTGTTTCGGTTATTTTGTTATTTTCTTCCCCATTTCGTCTGGATCTCTCTACTCTATACGGCTTTCAGTCGTGAGCCTTTATTGTGCAACAATTCTGGTACAACTGGGGTGTTTTATCAAACGACAGGGTCCTGTGACTCCGAGCCCATAGGGGCAACTCCACAGGACACCGTTTAGCCAGGAAATAAACCGCACATTTCCTTTAGATTGCGAAAATGAAGGTACTTGATGACCATGATGCTATCATGCCGGTCTTCCACCAAGACGAATCGAGCTCGATTCCCATCAACATTGCCTTGGTAACGTGGCGGACGTTTCTGATAACCGGTAGGTTTCCTCTGGTTGCACCTATTACTTCCCTCTATGTGCTTCTCCGATGTTCTTTCTTACAGTGGTAATCAGCAATGACTACCCTCAGAAGCGTCGAGAGCTCCGATGAAACATTTAGGTACACATGATGTTTCAAAAAAATTCACCCATATTAAAAAGGCTGTATATTTTTTACTAAGGAACAGAGAACTAGATGGTGAAGAATGAATTACATATCTAACAATTAAGATTTGCTTACAAGTATATCAAATTCTCAACATCTCTCCTCCACCCTTTTTTTTTTTTTTTCAAAATGGGCTTTGGCTCACATGGGTGCCGATTCGCTGCTCGGTTGAGTCATCATGCCAGGGTCCCCCACATCAGCGAGCACTTCCATTCTCTGCTAAGGGAGGATTGGAATGTTTCACTTGGTTGACGCTAGGTGCCTCCCTGGTGCGAAGACGGTGAGCGGCCAGCAGGTGAGGTTCCTTCAGTATGCGTCAGGATGACGACCCACAATGGAAGGCATCCAGCGTTCTCAAGTTCAACGACTTCAAGCCTGTGATAACTTTGCACCCTGATTTTCAGCGAGAGTTATGCACTGCACCCCCGTACTGCTCAGAGCATTCGACATTGGAACGAGCAGTTTCGACAAACGGGTCATTTGTTTGAGGATAAATCAACAGGTCACCCCCACGTTTCCAACGAAGATGTTGGGGGCGTCCAGATGAGTTCGATAAGGAGTCCACAAAAGTCCATCCGTCGTGTCAACCGAGGGCTAGCCATTCCCCATACCACTGTCCAGCGTGCTTTGCGAAAGCCTTTGTTATTTAAACTATACAGGATTAAACTCTTACACGCACCTACACCAGGGTGATAAACAACGGCGTTTTGAGTTTCGTGCATTCACTCTCGAAAAGGAACTGGAAGGTGACACTGTTCTGTCAAGCTCAGTGTTCAGTGACGAGACCACGTTTTATCTCAGAGGTATGGTGAACCGACACAATGTACGGATATGGGGATCATGGCAGGCACATGCCGTAGTCGAGCAGGAGAAAGACTCCCCTAAATTGAATGCGTGTTCTGCGCCGTTTCCCGAGTTGAGTTTAGATACTTTGGCGGCTCTTAACAACGAGGTATTGAGAACCGATGAGTGCGAAATGAGGTGAGAATGGAGAAAGCGCTGGAATGCAATGATGGGCGAAACGGGATCATCGAGAAACCCCGCCGACCAGGGGTATCGTCCGGCAAGACTCCCACTTGCGAAAATCCGGGAGTGTCCCGGCCGGAGAGTGAACCCGATTCGCCTCGGTGGGAGGCAAGGAGCCTAACCGCTCAGTCGCCGCGGCTCCGCGTTTCCCAGGAAAAGGTTTATGGTCCGTTCTTTTTTCCCTGACAACACCATCACGGGAATCTCGTTCTTGCAAATGTTGCAGAAATGGTTTTCCTCGCAGTTACAGGCAGATTCCGATGGTTTCATTTTCCAGCAGGACAGAGCACCCTCGCACTGGCACTTTTAAGTTTGAACATTCCTGAACGAACAACCGCGCCAGTGGATCGGCAGTCAGGGACCTGCTGATTTGGCATTAAATCACTGGTCGCCAAGGTCACCCGATCTCATTGTCAGTGATTTTTTTATTGTGGGGGTTTTTTAAGGAATCAGTTGATATGCCGCCTCTTACTACAACAATGGACGCACTTCGAAACTGCATAACATCAGCAGTAACAGCAGACATGTTCGCTAATGTGTGGGACGAGTTTGCCTATCATGTATATGTATGCCGCACGTCTCCAAAAAAGGGGGAGGATATTAGGCATTTGTGATAATTGTAAGCAAAACTATATTGTCATACATGTATTTCACTCTTTACCGCGTGGTTCTCAATTTCTTTGTTAAAAATATATAGCCTTTGGAAATCTTATGAATCTTTTTAAGCAATCCGCATAACATTGTCAAGATATTTAAGTCCTGTAGAATGCGTATGTATATAGCAACTGTGCCAGTATTTGGCCGTGTTTTAGACAGAAAATGAACTAAAATCTGAAAACTCGGCCAATTCAAAGATGTAGTTTATTCAAAGAACTTCTTGAAGCTTTGATCATCAGAAACAAAAAGATATACAGCGAATATCACAATCATAGGTTCTTAAATTGATTCCTATTGCGGCATCCAACAACTTTTCTCAAAGTGCCTCCAGCTGCGCAATGCCGTGGCAATTTTAATCAGGGGGGGTGTTAAGTCCGTGAATGTCTACCACAGGTGTAAGTCATCTGTAAATTGTTTCCCACGAAGGTGATTGCTCGAATAATGGAAGAAATTATTTAGTTGCCTTGCCGCCCCAGCTACTGAAGAGCGTCTAACGAGATTCGCCTCTAATTTGGCTAGCAGTCCACAACGATATGTAAACCCGTGGGAAATTATTTTCTAATGCGCGTTTTACCATGTAAATGTTCGCTACTTAAACAACAATTATATCTACCAATATGTTCCTGCTGATCTGCTAATCTCTTTGTCAATTCGACTTGATGGAAATCGACTTTTCTCACGCAGGCATAGGCCTACTTGATATTTAATCCTTAATTCAGCGAGACAGCTCATGGTTCTGTTAAAAGTTAAACGTAAACCTACGTTAGAAAAGTTTTTATTTGAAAGGCACCGACAACGGAACTGCTAGAAGTTTCATGAAAGTTAGATATAAGGCACCCATTGCGTGGCTTATCTAGAGAGACCCTCTACGGGCTGTGAAAAACTTCTGATGGTTGTCCCATCCGTTCACATTTTCTTCACAAGGCTCGTATTCCATTTCACGAATAACAAAATTAAATGATCACCAGTGCTAATTACTGTCAGGATCATCTTATCCACTCCTTGTGGCATTAATGTACGTAAGTTTGATCGAAGTCTCTCCAGAATGTGGGGCCGCAATGGCCAGGCGGTTAGCCTACTCGCCTCCCACATAGACGAACTGGGTTCAACCCCCTGCCGGGTCACTCCCGCGTTTTCGCAAGTGGGAATCGTGACTGTCAATGCCGCTGGTTGTCGGGTTCTCTTGGTGATCCCCCGTTTCATAACCTCAGCCATAAGAGCAATGTTAAATAATCAGCGGATGTACATCCGTTCTAACTGATAAGAACTTCCGGGAGCAGGCAGGCAAGTCACTGCTTGCAACTACATTCAAGGTCAAACCGGTTTTCGGACGTGTTAAAGGGATCTGGAGTGGTGAAATAACACTACTTGTTATATAAAACGTTTTAATTAAGCACCATACATATACTGTACATGACCTAATACACGCACATCACCATTAGTACCAACCAACTTTCTGAATACCCAAATCGCATCACCTAACTCAAATTTGAGCTTACGTCTAGAATACAATGCAGGAGACGGAGAAACAGAATTTGAAGTAGCAACAATCGCATTAATAGCAAACATCTTCAAACATATAATGTCTAGCACATCTATTTGACTAAGATAATTAACACTAGTCACTGTACTGTTGTGCTGTTAAGAGCCGCCCAAATCTCTCAACTCATCTGTCCAGAGCGTGCGTTAAATTTACTTTCACGGTTACGCACCTGGGCGCACACCCTTAATCTGGGTCAGTGATAATCAGTAGGATTACTTTACTTATCCTTCTGTTTGTGAACTGTTATGTAACGGCGAATCAGTAGGATGCACTGAGACCAAACTATTCTGCCAGTGAAATTCACTATGAATTGGTAGATATCACCCTTTAATCAGCAAATACCAGCAGCAATAAGTATCACTTAAATTTTACTGATTTAAGTGGAGCAGATTCAACAGGTCTGATGTCAAAACTCGCTGACTTGGAGCATTTTTAACTGTTTCGATATCAGGGTGTGAAAGTTAAGGGATTTTCTTATCTGGTTACCGAGTTAGTGGTCGGAAATGATCGAGTATTACGCCGGTGGTAAAAGTATCTCTACCCGTCGCACGCTCCAGCTCTCTCGATAAGTGGGCGTGGGGTGATGCCTTATCAGTCACAGCCATCAAATATTCTCCTTTGCTCGCCAGCCAGGCTGGAGCATTGCCAGTGAAAGACTGCGGGTGGGAAATATATTTTTGGCGAGGTGTCCAGTAGTGTATTCACGTCACCTCCCGAGAAGAAGGCCTAATCGTTCCTGATGTTTAGTTAAAATTGTTCAGGAGAAATTTTTTTTTCGCTATTTGCAGGTTATTATTTTTTCGTGGCATGAAAATAAATTAATATAAATTCGAAAGTATTAAANTAATGTTTAGTTAAAATTGTTCAGGAGAAATTTTTTTTTTCGCTATTTGCAGGTTATTATTTTTTCGTGGCATGAAAATAAATTAATATAAATTCGAAAGTATTAAAAAAAACATGCTTATATTTTTAACGAAAGTATCAGAATTATAGTTTTAAATTCTGATTCGTACCAATTTCAAAAAGTTCACGAAGTTTGGGTTCAGCGAAAGTGTTAACTGAAGCGAAAGGAGCGGCTTTCTGACTTCCAGGCCTAATTATATCTCAAATGTTAGAATTGAGTTACAAGGAAACCGTAGAAAATTTCCAAAAAATGTTTTCTATAACATTCAGACAACATTCAGACTACATAAAATTTTTTTTTGAGCTGTGGACTAAAATATTAGTTTTCTCGATTTTTTAATTTCAGTGAAGTAATTTCTAAATTTAAATTCTTCTAACTGGGCTATACATTTTTTTAAGTCCTTTAACTAGCATTGCCATANAATTCTGATTCGTACCAATTTCAAAAAGTTCACGAAGTTTGGGTTCAGCGAAAGTGTTAACTGAAGCGAAAGGAGCAGCTTTCTGACTTCCAGGCCTAATTATATCTCAAATGTTAGAATTGAGTTACAAGGAAACCGTAGAAAATTTCCAAAAAATGTTTTCTATAACATTCAGACAACATTCAGACTACATAAAATTAATTTTTTTGAGCTGTGGACTAAAATATTAGTTTTCTCGGTTTTTAAATTTCAATGAAGTAATTTCTAAATTTAAATTCTTCTAACTGGGCTATACATTTTTTTAAGTCCTTTAACTAGCATTGCCATACNTGAAGTAATTTCTAAATTTAAATTCTTCTAACTGGGCTATACATTTTTTTAAGTCCTTTAACTAGCATTGCCATACTTATTTCAGACAAAAGAATGTAATATGCTTAAAATGTAAACAGTAATTTTTAATCTCTTGAACGCCCTTCAGTTTAGTTTTCTTGGACCAAAAGATATTGTTCACAGATATCTTGATACTAACGTCAAGGCTGAAATTTTATAGAATTTTTTTTTATATTCTTCTGCACTAAACATGCGAATACACTAAGACCGAAAACAACGCATGCAAAAGAAGGAAAATACACGACTACACCGTTATCTTATAAGTGTGTTTGCGTACTTAGAACTTAGCAAGAAAACATCCTTCTACAGAATGAAAACATTGCATATTAAAAGGTCCTTTGTTTTTCTTTTTAAAATGTTTATTATTTTAGGAATTTAATTCTTGCAGGTTTTGAGATAACTTGTTAAATAGTTGGTTTGGAGAATAAAAAGGCCCTTTCTGGTGTTATTTTAAGTTTACAATGGGCGAAGTACTTTTTATGGCAGGTTATAAACAATAACTTTTTCCGAAATAGTTTAGTTCTCTAATGTAAATATTAGTGGAGGGTCCATATAATTTTATGCTTGTCGTAAAGCAATCTGAGCGGCTGGCTCTCGAATCGGTAATATTGCAAAGAAAGTGGACATGGAAATTTCATTAATAATAATGTCAACGTAATTTCATGGTTGGTTAGCATTTTCAGAGCCTTACTTGGTTCATTTTCTGCCTATTCAGTAAAATCAATTTCGTCGCGGAAATGTTCAGTATCGACATTTACGCATCAACCATGTGAGACCCTGAAATTGCTAGAGCCCTGAATGTGTCATGTTGAGCCAATTTTTCTCACATGTTTTTAAAACACAAACACAAATTTTAACATTAGGGTTTTAATAAGATATTGAAAAATAAAACCACATTTTCTTACTGGATGCCAATCATATTTCAAATAATCCATGCAATTTTACGTTTAAACATTTGCAGTTTTAAAATGATAAATAATTTTTGCATACAGAAATTTACCAAAAATTGCTAAAAGGTATAATTCACTTACTAAGAGAACGGAGTTTAAATGTTTAACTACCGTATATGAATATAAATCAACAAGGCATTTTATGTGCATCATAATCATTCGGTGCCCAGTTACGAAGCATTTATTTCATACTAGGAGTAATTAACGAGCTTCTAAAAATTAAATTGCAAAATGAATGCCATTATTTTCATGCCAGGCATAGATACTAACCCTTCGAAGACCCTCAGAATGAGATAAACAATTTCTCAGAAACGCGTATGACGTGTTAATGCCTCCTGTTTATTGAATATTTGCAACTACATCATTGCAAAGACAAATCCTGCTCTGGTATGAAGAATTACACAATCCGTTCCTGTGAATCTCTAAAAGTTCTTGGGGGCCGCTGTGGTGCAGTGGTCAGTCCACTCACCTCCCACCCAGGCAAACCCGGTTCGATTCACGGCGGGGTCACACCGGGGATTTTCGCACGGCGGACGACACTTCACCCTCATCGGCTCTCAAGACCCCAATGTTAAGAGCGGCCCAAATATCTTCACTGTCTCCACTATCAAAGTTCTAAACACTTAAAATAATACGTCAATTTCCGGTACAGAATTCGTTTACCACGTACAGCTCCAGGCAGAATTTTATTCCCCGAATGGTTAATCAAAAAAACCGTTCTACCACGAACTAGTAATATCGAATATATATTTTTTTTGTGTGATGTTACACGGGTGGGTAAAACTATGCATAAAAAAGTGCACTCGTGCCTTTTTGACGGTTTAACTTACAGGATATCTTCGGAACGATTCGACAAGTAATAATTTGCGGTTTACTACGGAGAAGCCCTTGAAGGGAGTGACCGAAGCTGTACGTATTTCATCGCGCTACGTCGGCAGAAGCACTAAGTAGGATGAAGGAGGTGAAAAGAAGAAAGAGGCAGGTAGAGAATGCCATGTGAAATGATGAAAAGGGGCCGGGGGAGGGGTTGCAGTGATTGGTTAGAGCAGGAAAGGGGGGGGAAGCTTCTGAAGAGGAGGCAAGTGGAAGGTGAACTGTGCCGTTGCTTTATTATGTATTGACGAGAAGTGAGCGAGCGAGAAAGAGAAAGATAGCAGCTGAGAAATGGGCGTAAAAGCAACGGCAGAAGTCACGGGAAATTCTGCGCCGCTGCGAGCCAATTTCACGTCGGGCATGACGTTTTCAGTCCCGCGACGCGAAAGCTCGGTTGATAAATTGAAATTGAAAAAAAAAAATTGCAACGCATGTGTGTGTGTGAATGTGTGTGTATGCATCATTGCAATCTCCGAATATGGAGCAGGCTTCCCACGCACGCACGCTTCGACTGACTTGCGAGTTGCGAATTTAACGTTTCCGTCGCTAACGTCTTAGCAATTTACCTGCACCGTTGCGATATCGAGCTAGCAATAAAACGATGTTGCTGGAAAAGGACCATTGCGAGATTTTTTTTCCTTCTCTAAATTATTCTTATCGTTTTCTTCCAGACTTTTTTCAGTTTGGTTTTCATACGGCGGAGGGGATAAGTAACGAGAATTCTGAAAGCATAACTACAGCTAGGTTTCAGAAAAACAATAAGTAACTCTGAATATAATATTGACGCGTGTTCGCGGCTGCAACCATACTGTGGCGTGTTTGGGCGGCTACGCATACAACTAACAGAATCGCACAACCTAGACAGCTGACAAACCTGAGGGGTTGCTCTGCGTACACGGGCTAAAAGAAAGATTAAATTACGGCAAGTCGCTTAAATGTCTGCCAAGTGATTACGATGCATGCAAGAGTGTACACTCTCTCGATACAGGACGCCTAAGTGGGGGGGTCGTATCATTCACACATCAATCTTAATTCCACTGTCCTCCCTTCCAGCTAGATGGAGGAGAAAACAAACTTAAAGTATCGTAGTTCTTATCAAAATTAAGATAGAATTATTTGAACAATCTAAAGGTGTACTCAAAATACTCCTTCGCATCTGTCATTCGTCTGTCCATCAGTTATTCATCCGCCTGTGTTTACGTCCGTAGTAGAAAGCGATTCACAGTAATCCGTCGTCCGTCAATATTTCTGTAATTTCAGTGTGACAACTTAACATCGTCATCTTTTTTTTACTTGGAGATATATTTTGGTCGGAAATACATTTTCAAGGGAGAAATATTTTGAGGAAATAATTTTTTTTCGTAATAAGAATTTATACACATTTTTTTATTTTATTTTAAAATTCCTCTATTTACCACCAAATATGAATAAACGCAGATACAAGGCCATGCATTTTATTTCAAAGTGCGTATTCAGGTCTAAGGGATGTCATCAGAAGGCGGTGACTCACCCGTCCGTCCGTCGAAAGTTGCAGTTTGGTGAATATATGGCGGATAGACGGAGAGCCAACAAATAGCCGTGCGATTGGTTGAAGATCGCGTGACCACCGGACGGAGGACTGACGAGTTGGACGGATTAATTTCAGCTTTAATCAACAACCAATCCCGCAGAAAAAAATCTAGGACAAACTTTACCATTAGTTAACCGAATTACAAGATTATTATACGGAATTAATTATTACAGATGTAACAGCTACTAAAAGAGAACTGAAACATTCTAATAGACGAAATTTTCGCAGGGGCCAAACCATTATAATTTAAATCTAATTCCTTCAATTTATTGTGCTGTTATGCTTCCAAATAAAATATCAAAAAACCTAATCGTCAATACGGAGGAATCCAACCGTGTTGCAATTAAATTAGAGCAGGACGGGAAAAACAGAAAATAAACCTAGCTTAACTTTCCTTCACTTAAAACTGCGAGCCGACGTATGTAACTGTGTGAATCCCGCCGTCGACCTCCTGCCTCGTCGAGCCTTCAATCCTCTCGTTCTGCTGCTGAAACTCGTAGTGATCAGGCAGAACGTCCAACCCCGACTCACTTCCCAATGTAGAGCTGAAAACGAGGGTTGAACCTACCGTCTACACACTCTTGGGCTATCTAAAGCTATGACCAATCTAACGGGGCCCTGTGGCACATCACTATCGTCTCGTCAGATTAATCACACACCTTAAGTTTCGGCAAACGACTTTAAAATCATAAGGATCCCGCCTAGGAAGAAATCTCACCCCTCGCGAAAATACGCTCACTCTCCCGCGTCTGAACAACTCTAGTCTCGCAAGACAACCACGCGAGACTGCGTCCATTCAACGACTCTCTTTTCGAAAACCGTCCACATTGTTCGGCCTCAGTGCAACAACTATACACTGCGCGTACGCCACCAACTGCCACGACCCAGGGAGACCTCGGTTACCAGTCTCCATGCACACGTGCTTCGCAACCAGCGGCCTCTGATCGGCCGGCGAGAACTGCCCATTTCACAGAAACGGCACAGTGGACCCTAGGGTGACGGTGCGCTTTGGTGGAATGTCAGCACAGCTACCACGGCATCGACTGTCTGCTGCCAAAATCCCGAGCATCGTGTCCTCACGGTCGCGCCAGAGAATAAATTGTCCAAACGTCGAACACGAAAAAATACACAGTCAACATTTCTCCTACGTGACATCTTCCCCCGCTCACAGTGCCCTTGTCCACACAAGCAACGCTGAAGACAGTCTGTTGTGAAGGCGTTTGCAATCCCAAATATAGAGTGAAAACATCGTTGAACGGGGCTCTGCACGACTTCCTGCGAACGCAGCTCCGGAAACGCGCTGTTCACCTGAGAGACCTCACAAGAGGAGCAGACGAGATTTGATTAGCCATCGTCGTGTGGGGTACAATCCCCAATCGGGCAGTGATCCCATCACTCCCGCCACGCATTTCCACGGCTACGACATAAGGTATCTACTTTTCGCCTGGGCAGCGACCTGTAACACCTTGTAACCCTTGGAAAGGGGGGGGGGATCCTTGCTCCAACTCCAACACATAGCAGTTTCTCTGACTACAGCACTCTTTTTCAGAGGCCACAATAAACTCAGATGCCGTTTCTTTATTTCACCTCCTCCCTGGAGAAATTACACTTCAATTTTTCGAAAAGTTAAGTCTTTCAGTCGTGGAAAAGTCCAAAACAAACAAATGGACATAAACATATATTTTTATACCAGTCCGCCTACTTAAGACACAAATATATTTTCGCACTTCCCTAGTCCATGCCCAACTGGACCCAACTAGTCTTAGGAGAGAGATATGGTTAGGGTGGAAAATAGGGGGGTGGAAGTTGCTTAAAATCTATAATTATGGTGTGTCACCTTAACTTCATAAACAAAAAACGCGGCTGATGACTGCAATAAATAGAGACATCATCATTTCTTGCATCGCGTCGTTCTTTCGAGAATTCTGTCTGATTTACATTAACACTGTTTCTTTGTAAATGGTTTAAAGTACTTCAAATGTTCTGTAAATTAATTTTTTTTTAATGAACCAAACAAAATTGTTTGGCTAAAACGCTCTACTTTGCTGTTTATTTTCCTCTGTGAAAAAAAAAACCGAATTAATGGAACTGGCCCAATCCGTCGGAGAAAAATAAATCTTGAAACGTACTTTTTATGTTACCACATGAAACATTAATTTTTTTTTGCATAACACTGTAGGGCATCAAGTCCTACTGTCTTATAAATTGCAGCGATACAGTGAAGATATTTCAAATTCGATTACGTAATGTAAGTGTCGCTGGTCTGCGGTAACCTTGGCCCGTCCCGCCCGAGAAAACGGAAAAAGATCACACGTAAGTTATATGAAAACGGGCGGCAAGTCAATGGAAAGGGCGTATCTGTTATACAAAAACCGCCCGCCGCGCGCTTCTGACCCTGGTTATTTTCTATTTCTGCGTTTATCTGAAGAATGCTCTGGGTTACTGACCTGGTTTCTCTCAGCCTGACTCGGGGTGTGTTGAACCTTCCAGATGGTCAGGGTGACTTATATAAAAGCGCGTCGGAGCCCGAGTCGGGAGTTGATAAGTGGATGAGTGGAGTGGAGAGTTCATGAGAGTCGGGAGTTTGGGCGATTGTGCGGCATCGAGCGAAGGACGACGAGCGAGAAGAGCAACGAGTGGCGCCGGAAGTGACCAGCGGGAGGAAAATCTGCGACTTCGAGCATCAGAGAAGTGAAGAGTGCGACTGGCAGGCTGGACTATTGGACTGGATGCATGAGTGAAATACATTACAAATGATGGCAACAGAGATACTGAACGTGTGTTAATGATCAGTTTGAGTTAATTGACAATCACGAAACAGAGACATTAATGAAGGACGTTAATTAGAGTTGATAATAAAACGTATTTAAAATCAGTGTGTGTGCGTGTGTGTGTGTGTGTGTGTGTGTGTGTGTGTGTGTGTCCCATTTCAATGTTTGAACGCTTCGAACCGAATTTCACCAAACTTGGGACACATTNTCCCATTTCAATGTTTGAACGCTTCGAACCGAATTTCACCAAACTTGGGACACATTTAGTACGTAGTAAGGACACATGACTTTTTTATTTTTTGACCACGTCGAGCAATTTCTTTCAAAATGGTGGTCGTTTTGATGATATGTTATATCTAGGGAACTATTCAACCGATTTAAACCAATGTTTGTTTGCTTGCAGAGCATTGTGTAAGCATTAAATTTTGAGATGGATATTGCTATTAGCATGACATTTTGTAAAATAGCACCAATATAAAAAATATTTTACATTACTTCTCGAAAACTATTTAAAACAATTCTCACTCAATTTGGAAAGTATGGTAGGCCAAGTAAATATAAGTGACTGAACTTGATTAGTGACACATTTCTGCAATTTCAGCCATATAAATGTTTCACGTTCATTTAGTATATTTGCCATACAATTTAACAAATTTCGACCACATTTTTTATACTGAGAGTAATTGAATGAATATGTACAACCACTGCAAATCTCATCGCTGCAATGAAAAAAATAGGGGTTACAACCCTTTGCTGCATACTATTACGTGATACTTAAGTTGTATTAGTTTCCCAATGGCGGATTATTTACCCTAGTAAAACGTATTGACAAGGTCTCGTGTTATCACCCTAAACCCACGGTTTTCGAGGAATTCGTGCGTAAATTTCTAAATCATTAAGTGATTTTACAAATTCCTCGAAATATCTGCCAATATCAAAAATTGAAGCAATAAAAAGCTAATTTTATAGTAAAATTTGTAAGAGTGATCTGTTATCGTAAATGTGCGAAGTAAGGCAGTTTGAAGAACTTGAATACTATTTGAATATGTAACAGTTGCCAAAGTTGCGCAAGACTTCCATGTTGAGCCTGGCGGCAGTTTGAATACGAAATGTCTTAACGACGACCCGTGAGATTGCAATTTATTTTCCTGAACTTTCTGCAAGCTGTCCCTTTGATCAAGCGGTAGGAGGGGACAGCCAGAGTTCGTCATTCGAAGACCGCAATAGCAATATGAATGATTTTCCTTTCATTGAATCTTATTCAGTATTTAAATGAGAGGAATCATCATGTAAACCTCCCTTATCCTACTAACCTTCTGGGACATTAACAAAATGGAAACGGTCTACTCAAAAGCTATTTCAGAAAAGGTTACACTTTTATGGCAGTTGATGTCAATTAATTTATAGAACGTACTGAAAATCAATGACTAAAAAACATAAACAGATTTCAGGAACACCAATCACATTTATTCTTATTTACCATATACCAAATGTGTATGTGCGAAATGATGTACGTATGACGTATGTGTCCACCAGCGTATATCAGACATCATAATAATACGAATTATGAATTTCTATCACCACACCGAAGAACTATGCAGTGAAATAAAACCGTTCAGTCAAATAAATTATTTTAGTTGTAACACTTGTTGGAAACGAAAGCATAAATTCAAATAGGCGTTTAGTATGGTATCTCTTATATTTTTAAACAGGAAAGTTTTCATTCGGCTTAAACTTAGTAGATAAAATGGGTTCACAAAATGTTCCCAAGGAGAAACGATTTGATGGGCCAAAGAAATACTGTATAAAACTTACAGCTCTCCATGATGAAATGAAGCAACACCAAATAAAATTTTCGACCCCACTAAAATCCACTCGATGAGTATGACGTTAAGCGAACACATAATAATACTCTAAATTCAAATAAAACACATTGCTCTTGTATCGAGCAAAACCACTTCGATAATTTTGAAAGATTGTAATTGAAATAGCAACATGCCTGACGAGAACTGCATTGTAGCTGCCAATACTATTTTACAAGAAATTAATAAAATAGGCAAAATGGGAGCAGAATTCTAAAAAACAGATAGGACAAATATCAATACCCCCATTATTTTATACAATAATCCCAGAGATCACAATCTAGGCAAGACATCTAGGGAAAGGTTATCTTAAGTCAAAAATTTAGAAATTTTTTGGCGTGAAATATTAAAAAATAACGTCTTACAGCATACATTAGGATGTCTTAACTATAAAGTTTGCTAGTGCAGTCTACATCATACGTAAGAAATTTATCAACAACTTATGTTACATAAAATATTCTGGGCGAAAGAGGACGTCTGGAAGCGTGCAGTTAAACTTTTTTGCATAATTTTTTTCGAAATATTTTAAAATTACTGTGATACAATTTACTGCGTCGTTTGCTGTTTTTCAAGTAATAATATATGACGCTGAGCATGATTATTAAAAAGGTACAAATTGAAGTGAACGGGGACCAAATTGACGTGAAACTTAAAACGGGCTGATAACTGCAGATATAAAAAGACATAAATAAAAAATTAGGTAAATAAAATTTTTTTTTCACATTTTAGAAAAAAGGCTGGGGGGGGGGAGGGATTTTGAAGGACTGAGCAAAATTTTATAGACACTTACAATACACGGGAATTTAAAAATGCGTTTAGGTTATTCACGATAAACTGAGCACTTTTGAGAGACCTACTTAAGATCTACTTGTATGCACATTATGTATTATTCCTCCATATATAAAATTAACATATTATTGGGCCTGAACACTTTATTCATACGTCGCTCAAGTAAAACTGTGAAAATATTTAAAAAATATGTGGGTCATAAATTTATTGTTTCTTACACTTGCATTCATAAAAAAAACTGAAAGAAAAATAATAATTAAAACTATTCACAAATGTTTACCAAACACATTTAGTTTAACGTGAAAACAAGAGACTACTTTCCATCCGTCGTTACCAACTTAACTCGGCACATGACAGTCGGTGTGCCCGTTAAAATACATGTAAGGTACGAGCAGTGAAATTTTTCAAAGGTCGATTTCAAAAGTGCTCTCTTTATCGTGAACAACCAATGCAAAGCCATATTCTAATGGATATAACACTGCATAGTGTGTAGGCGGACACCACGTTTGTCACTACAGTATTAACATATTAACTGAAACAAAAAAAAAACAATCGGCTACACACGCCCCTTGCGAGTTACAAGATACGACAGAAACGTGAATAACAGCAATTATTATTGCTCGTACCTTGTACCTATATTAACACCAGAAAAGTTACCTGTAAATGAGAGAGAGAGAGAGAGAGAGAGAGAGAGTAAGACAGAAAAAGTGAAAGTGTTTGCAGGTATCTCAACAACGGCGTCTTGAGAGACCTGCGAATGAATTTAACCCTTTGATTGAATTAACGAATTGTATGAAATTTCTCTCATGAGTCTTGCAGTCTATTTGCAAAGACCGATAATTTTAAATAATTAAAGTGTCTTATTTTATTTAGTTACTTAAATTTTGCTTTTGCCATTGACTTTTACTAAACAGTACGCTATTAAAAACGCACAGAGTTTAGCAAATAATTTGCGTGTGCCGTGGGAGAAATATTTAGTCCACANAAACAGTACGCTATTAAAAACGCACAGAGTTTAGCAAATAATTTGCGTGTGCCGTGGGAGAAATATTTAGTCCACACGGTAAGTGTCGATAGTTGTCACATAAGAAAACAATTTGTTACATTTTTAATTCATACCAGGGTAAATTATTACAAGTTTCTCTAATAAATGTAAATGTAGCTGCCTCATAACAAGTTATCGCCTTTACAGAAAAACGTTTACACTCGTTTAATCTACTGTCATCATAACCACAAACTCAACATCACGTAAATAACANGCCTTTACAGAAAAACGTTTACACTCGTTTAATCTACTGTCATCATAACCACAAACTCAACATCACGTAAATAACACCAGAACGAAGATTTGTGAGTTAAAAAAATAGAAAGATTCCCTACCTCTGTACAATTTGGCGTAATCAGCAGAAATTATGGAGCATAACACACTTATAAGGTAAGTAGAAAACTCGTACCATGGAGACTGTAACATGACTGTCAATACGTTACGGATTCCCTCCATATTCACGCACTTATATCATCGTCTTATATTATTTCCTTGTAGGTATTTTAAGTGGTACTTCATTTTTTTCCTCAAGTCTACAAATCGTGGTTTGGTTTGAGGTAACATCAACTTCAACGCCATAACACGTTACACATTTGCAAAGTAAGAAGTGTTTATTCAATAATATTGATCACAAATTCTTGTTTCGAATTTTTTTTTAATTACTTGTATTTTACTTTATTGTAATAGTAAATAGTACAACTGGTTTGCAATGAGAGAAATTTTAATTTGATATATAGAGAATTTCATGAACAGATGCAACCAAACGTTGAAACTTTTTCCACAATTTTTTTTTTTTTAAGTTAGGTTATTCTTGTTCTGACAGAAGGCTGAAAACACACAGCCAAAAGCCACATTTATTTTATATCACACGCCCCACATTATTAAGAGACACCTGGCAAAAATTATACGTTTCATAGTATTAAAAAATGATAACGGATGTTCAGACAAATCTCTTTCCTTCTCTCCAGTCATTATTTCCGAAGGTATCGTAGTTTGTTGTCCAGACGTTAACGTATTATAAACATATAAAACTTTCGTGGACCTGCGCCGAAAGGGGTTTCCCCGGGAATTTCGCCCGATTGTCGATAAGGAGACTTTGGTTTTTACGGTTTTTACGGACGCGGAGGGTCGTAAAGATCGCAGCTCACCGCCGTTCGAAGCACGCGCGTCGTCAGCAGGGTCGTGGCCAGTCGTAAAAAACGCTGCTGCTGGCTGATTTCCTCTGCGAAGCTGCCCCTTTTGACGATCGCCGGCATCGTGCGACAGCCTTGCAGGAGACGGGCCTCGTGCGGTTTCTCTCGTTATAGTAGTTGTTCACGATAAAGTGAACACCTTTGAAANGTAGTTGTTCACGATAAAGTGAACACCTTTGAAACCAACCTTTGTAAAACCTCACTGTCCCTGCCCGCGTGTGTTTTTAATGGGCTCACGTAGTGGCGTGCGTTCGCTACAGTTGGTAACGACGGAGGTAAACCAGTTCCATGTCTCGACGTTGAATTAAATGTATCCAGTAAACATCTGTCAATACTACAATGACTTATTTTTCTTTGTGTTTTTTTTATTATAACAAGTGTAAAGATTATAAAATTTGTAAAAAAAAAATTNAACCAACCTTTGTAAAACCTCACTGTCCCTGCCCGCGTGTGTTTTTAATGGGCTCACGTAGTGGCGTGCGTTCGCTAAAGTTGGTAACGACGGAGGTAAACCAATTCCATGTCTCGACGTTGAATTAAATGTATCCAGTAAACATCTGTCAATACTACAATGACTTATTTTTCTTTGTGTTTTTTTTATTATAACAAGTGTAAAGATTATAAAATTTGTAAAAAAAAAATGTTATAACAATTTTTTAGTTTCCCCTTTACTGGCGCATGTGTAAAGTGAGCAGGTACACTGCAACGTTGATTTTACATATGGCAGAATCATACACAACGTGCTTGCAAGTCGATCTTAAGCAGGGCTTTCTAAAGTGCTCATTTTACCGTGAACAACCTATTTCCTTACATGAAGTTTGCAGTTGATTGAACACTTTGGGAAACCCTGCTTAGAATTAAGTGTTTCGGTCTCATTCGGTATCTTTCTGCCGTGTGTAAAACCAATATTGCAATGGGCATGACAACTTGTTAATGCACCATCCAAGTAAAATCGTAAATTTGTCAGGAATTTAAATGTGTTAGCAACATACACAAGTCCGTACTCTAAAGAGTAAAAAATAAGTAACGCAAACTTCAGTGAACATAAATTTAAACATTACACTTGCAATACGACGTCAATTCTTAAGAACTATTTTTATTAATTCGTATACAACTTACCTGGAAGCCAGGTAGCATACCAACGATTTTTTTTTAAAGGTTGTTTTTAAATGTGCACACTTTACCGTGAACAGCCGTTGATAAAGTAAAGATACTACAGGTGTAAATGTGTACCGATTTCGGTGGCATTTGATACAAGAGTTCATGATATTTTTAGTACCGTGGACAAACAAACATAAAGATTTGAGTAGGAAAGGGGTCACATAAGATTACTTTTACCGCCGAGAGTAGGAAGAAAATGGTAGGAAAGCTTACTTATGGCGAGAGGTAAATTGTGACGGTTGTCGCATCACAGCATTTACCTACACGACAGAAAACGTTAGGATCTGCGTTAGGTGTTAGAAAGGGACCGAGACCCGAAGACACGTTGCACATACGTGGTGGTGGTGGCTCGGTGGCGGATCGCTTCGACGGCGCTGCCCGCTCACGTGGAGCGCCGAGGCAACTGTGAGGCGCGGGGCGAGGTTTCACTCCCTCAAAGTGTTGCAGTTCCCCCTCCTTTCCCCCCTCTGCAGGAGACTGCTGTTGGTAACGTGAAGGGCGTGATCTCACGAAGAAACAACCATCCAACTTGACAGAAGTCATTATAATGTTATCTGACCTCCGGAACGACTGAATAAAAATGACACTTTGCTGTGTTTCTAAAGAGGAAGCCAGAGATACATTCACGATTGCGGAATTATACGTTCCTTAAGGGAGGGATAGGTCATAAACCAATAGTGTCCCCGAGATAACAAATGTAAATTTTTTATTATACATTTTTCTATCAGCCTCAAACTATTGAAGAATTTGAATTTTTAAATTGTGTGGGCAATTTTGTACTTGTACTATGTACATATAAAGGATTTTATAATAATCAATTGTTATACGACCGTGTTGGTCGGGTTTTTAATAGTATGCTTTTATCTATGTTTGTAAATAAACTGTATTCAATACATAAATTTTCAATTTTTTTGTATTTCTTTGGGGCATTATAAAAGCAGCAAAAAAATGTTGCCTACATATACTTTAAAAAAAGGGAACACTGTTTGCGACATTTTCGCAAACCCTAATCGTCTATCCAATTTTGTGCCTCCTGGCAGTTGCGTTTCAATTGTACTCTGCTGCTCTAACTTGATTATTGTTTAATATGAGGGTAAAACCACTGATTGAAAGTAGAGACGTATTCTATGTCCCGTATGTCGAAAAGCCTCCATCGCAACTATAAATAAACATTCACATGTTTACTTTTGAAACCTGGTGTCAAACGAATGATCTCGCCTAGGTCTGTCGATTTAAGCCGTGAGAAGCCAAGTATCAATTTCACTACTTTCGTTTCGTCCCCACGTCCCAAGGAAAATGTTACCCTCCAATGCACGCGTATTCATGTGAATCTCACGGGCTGTTTCTTCGATACACCCTCATCCCGAATTGTCCTACACACGGTTACACTTCAGCCCATCCTGCCACATGCGCTATCTTGCAAAATACTGGTTAGTTACTGGTTTTTTTTTATCCCAAAAACAAAAAAAAATTAATACAATTTTCGTTGCAAGAACTTTTACCCTTCCATGCGCAAGGATGCTACGAATTATTAAATGACCACGTTTGCCCATAAAAACGACAAAATTCTCTGGGAAAATTTCTGCTACTATCATAATGTAGACCGACCAGCCAACCAATGGCCTTGACTTTGTAGCTGGTAATGATTATATCTGTTGCCATCTAAAAATATATGACGTTAACTTTTTCTATTTTGCACATGACTACACTGTGATCAGAAAGAAGAAAACGAATGGGGCATACAAAAGTCTTAGTTTAGCAGTGAACCAGTTACACGTCATTAATCCGTCTTTCCTTTTAAACAGCAAGTTGCTTTTTTTTAAGGCACCAGTTATTTAAAATGTGGGCATATAGGTTCCAGAGATGGGGAAGAAGTCTTCAGCAAGGTCGTAATAGCGTGCTTTGGAATGTGCCTCGGAATCTGGTAATCTCTTCTAGAGTTGCGCTTAATCAAAAATGCGACGCTCATAACTTTGCGCGTGAAAGCGGCTTAGTAACAGGTGCGAAAACCAAATAGAAATTTTTTCGTTTACGCTGCTTCAACTTCCCGAAGAAGTTTCCAGAATCCCCAGCTAAGGTTTACAAAATTCCACGGGGATGCAATTCGAAAAGTAAGAAACATCGAAAAGAATATTTTAAATATTTTATAACTGTAAAACGGTAGTCTCAAATAAGCCTTCAGTACAGTTCAGGAAAAACAGCATTGCGTGTTTACTGTACACTTCAGAGATGTCTGCCAGATTATAAAGAAATGTGTTTTTTTATTATATTGATATGTTTGTTAATATTAAAAATTTTTGACTATACTGAAACAAAAAGAAATATTAATTTTGCACAAACAAAATTGTTTAGATAAATTATTAGGTTTTGTGAACGAATTTCGCTCATTTGGAGGAACTGATGCTTGGTTTTACAAAAAAAAATATCGTTTAACTGAAACGAATGCCACACAAACAAACATATTTACTAAACTGAAACAATTATTTTTCTCAGAGGAGTCTTCTTTGTGGCTATTCTGATTTGTGAAATATTATTCGCCTCCTATACGTAAATGGTTCAGATGGGAATATTATCGAGCACACACCGCGTTGTTCACTTGTTCCAAGACAAGTTCTGAACACAAGTAAAGCCCATACAAAAAAACTATGTGATTGCCACACTTGAACTCAAAAATTAATGTGTAACCAAACGTGTTAAATTAATCTTCAGTAAAATATCTTTTCAAAGGTTAAAAAAAATTAATTATTATATTATTTGTATTTGTATATTAGTAACCGATAATATTCAGATTCGTTTATTAAAGTCTCACACATTATAGCTATTGGAACTCGTCGAGAAAATTAAGGAATTTTCTTTGTCAACAACATGCTTTTAATAATAATTAACACGTTGCGTAGTAATTAACATATTGCGTTTGTTTCTCTTGACCGTATATTAATGTGATTTTTAGATTATAATGTGTATTTTATTCAACGTTTACGAGAAATTCAGGAAAATTTATTTCCCCCATGTTTAATTAATTCGTAACTGATAAATTCTGTTATCGGCATCTCTTTTCCAACCAGATATGTGATTTAAATTTTGAATCACTAATGCAACGGGGGTGAATGACTAAATGGATATTTTGGACATTCGCCATTGCGATGCAGATATGTGTTATGGAAAAACAAAACTGTTTTGTTTTTGCATGACAGACATCTGCTTCGCGATGGCGAATGTCCAAAAACCTCCATCTAGCCAGATATTTTATCTCGAAAGTCTTCAATAAGAAATGTGCATTTCAACGAGAATTTCTGAGACATCTCGGAGCGAAGAGTACGTCCAAATGTTTACTGTAGAAGCTGCAACATCCAATAATGAGGCTATAAGTGTATCAAGATTCACCTCTCGAACAATGAAACGTATTTATTGACGAAAATGTCGGATTAACGTAAGCAAAGTTTGAGTAATATTACGTTGAATAAATTTTATGCTGCATTTGATCTATATTCTAGACTGTGTCAATATGAGATGAAATTTCTGCATTTCTGTGATTTTACTTTATGATCTCCGATGAATGTTCACATCGCGTTACGTTACGTTAAATTAATTTATTTTAAAAACACCGCACAAACATGACGACAGAGCATGCGCAATACATAGCAGCCACCAATCCACCTTCACGAAATTAGAACACACTTATTTTCTATCTGCTTTTATTAAAATTAATTATGATGGTAATATTATAATTTATTGATAAAATATAAGTTTAAATTTAATATAACCAAAAAAAAGATACCTTTGTGTTAACAAAAGTATAAAACTCTTGTGACTGTGACACATAGCATATTCGGGAAACAACACTTCATATGGTGTTATTTTTCAAAGGTTTGATTCGAAGAGTACGAAGATAGTGCAAATAGACTATGTATATGCATGCTACAAATTGGCGAAACCATTACAATAATTATCTGCACATACGACGTTAGTGCCTTAATGAGACGTATGGTGACTCTGCGGTGCCACATATGTGGTTGTGGCACCATTTTGTCGTCATCCAAGTAATCACGGTAGTGCAACGCTCCTAGAGGTCACGGTGGTGTGGTGGTCAGACCACGCGCCTCCCACCAAGGTGAATTGGGCTCGATTCTCGTAGATATTTTATAATTTTTGGAAACATGGCGGACGTTGCCGTTTGCTGGCGGGATTTATCTTCTCGGCGCGCTCCCTCTTCTCCGGTTCTTGCATTCCTCTGCTCGTCCATCTTCACCTCACTTAACCTTCACCAGCGCTAAAGACATAGCTTTCAATCACCGACCAGAACCTCGCTACTCAGTTCGATACATCGCTCCCTTTCTTTCCAAAGAATTTCAACAGGTGTCCCTCTTATTTTTTGAGACATTCCATTTTCCAACAAAGAACAAGATATAGCTCTTCCGTAGCGACTCGCCTGATCATAAAACGGCGAAATAGATTCCGGAGCTACCTTACCACTTGTCTGGCTGGCAAACTAGCGTCAAAATTTCATGGAAATTTTGTAGTTGCTTCTTTCGTTCTATGGAATTCTCTAAGTTTAGTGAGAGCGTTAAACGGCTCTCACAAACCTACATGTGTCAGTGCCGGACAACTGCTGCATCCAACAACTTTGCGTTAGTTAAAGTTTGATAAAGACGGGCTTAAATTAAAATGACATGGCAACTACCATAACCAACTGTGTTGGTTATAATACCAACCAGCTGTGGTAAAAATAAAAATTCCTTGCTGCAACTTACTGAACCATACGGTATATTTGTGTTCCACTTATATAAATATTTCATATAAAAAAAATTGTTTTTGGGAAAGTCAGCTGCTATAGTTTATTAAACATATAAAATATATATTATAGGCGTATCTATATATAGGTGTGTTTATATTCTATCATATGTATTCATATATATATTTGAGTTTGATAGCTTGTCAGATAAGCCCTCCATCCGCCCCTCCCCATCACTTGCTGATGGTTTCTAAAACAACTGGCGTTTGACATGAAATTTAACATCTTAAAATATTTTATTTTCGCACGTGTTTAAATGGTTTGATACACACAGAGAAGTGTGAATGCGCAAAGGCAAGCAAGTGTAAAATTTTCCTGGTTCAATCAGGTACTAAACTAATAAATGAAGATAGGAGATTCTATTAAGGAAACGCGTCAGAAATTCTACGACTACTTTCCGTAACAAGTTGCTTACATTACTGCGGACATGAGGAGGCAGTGTTTGACAGTAAAAGTCTTCAGCTCCGATGGGGGCGAAGTGAGTTGGGGACGGAGCAGCGATGAAGAGGTCTGGGGAAAAAAAAACGGGAACACAGCGAGAAAATACGCAGGCCAACATCAACGTCCGCCATGTTCCCCAAAACGTAAATTTTGTAAATATGCCTGTAAGCGTTTAAAAATAAACTACAGCCATTTAGGGTAACATCGTTCACGGCAAGGCAGCTTCCTACAAACTGCCTTCTTAAAATTTCAAACTAAATTCCGAAGTTTCCTTCATATTATATAATTCTTTATAAATAAACCTTTTCATCATGAAATATACATTCAGTTGGTAGGCTATAAAGCCTTCATTTCAAACGAAAATATCTGGTATAAAGTATATGCAGTCACAGGTAGGAACGTTTTGCAGACGTTGACTTCAAAAATTTTAATTTAGTCTAACCCGCATCGCAACATCATCAACAAGAAAACTACTGTTCAAATAGTTACAACATTAGAGTTGACATTTTTCTCATTTTCGGGCTGAATATATTTTAATTCATTCACCGTAATAATGATATAAGAATTTAACTATGCCAACCTTCATTGGTTTAGTATAACCCACGGATGTTGCTTAAAATAACCGCTATTCTAAAAACGTAACAAAATACTTAAAAAGTATAGTTATTGGCTTTTTTTTAACCCCACACGCAACACGAAGCGAAATATCAGCTTCAGCCGTGTTCTGCTATAATCGAGCAGTGACCTGTCACAGAGCCAAGTTCAGAACTGAACTACAGATTGAAACCACGTGTTTGTGACCTCCCCCCACACGCACCACGGGGATGATGATTTCCCGCTGCGTGTGAAGCGGATGCGCCGGTCGAATGAGTTGCGTCCATTGACCGGTTTGCAAATGTGACGACCCCGAGCTAGCAAAACTGTTCACCCAGCTGCCTGCCAGGCGAAGACTGCGCCACAGAGCAGGTGAGCGTACAGAAGCGCTATAAGCAGCCACCTGGCGCTTGAACCGCGTAGCAGCATGTTTGAAACACGCGGGTTTGGGCGAAACTATTAAGGGCACTGCCTACTGGCAGGCAGCTGCGAAATTCAAACAGGAAACCCTGTGTTTATGAAATTTCGTCTCGGCGCTTTAATTTTAAAGATAGGATTTAAAAAAAATGTATTCTTTACGAGATGGAGATAGAGAGGCTTCCACAACATGTATAGCCTGTTAACAAGGAACTTTTAGAATTTATGATAAAAAAAAATACATATTGCTTATTTATATTGAAAATTTGCGCTCGTGGGGATATTCTCCTAAATATTCATGAAGGATACATTGCGTTTTAAAAGCCCAATTTTTTTTTAATTAACAGTTTGGCGAGAAATTTCCTTAACCTGGGTTGCCGTATCAATATTTCGCATCTGCCAGCCAGTAGGCAGTGCCTGTAAATGTTCCGCCAACATATTCACTTACCAAAACACGCCCAAGACGACGCGACGGAATTATCCAATCAAAATATCACGCATGCTATAAATAATATTTATAATCCTTCCAATGTACACTGAAGAGCCAAAAAAACTGGTACACCTGCCTAATAGGCATTTGAGGCGTTTGAGTCCGTATTACACGAGCAGAAGTAAAACTCGCGCATTATATTTCATGACGTGTATATCACATACACCTCAGAGGTGGCCTTCCTCTACCGCGGCACGGCTGGAGGAATGGAAAACCGCTTCTCGGCGTTTGAGTCCGTATTACACGAGCAAAAGTGAAACTCGCGCATTATATTTCATGACGTGCATGTCACGTACACCTCAGCGGTGGCCTTCCTCTACCACGGCACCATTCTCCGAGAAGACGTAGTCGTGCGCTGGATGGCGACGTCAGTCAGTAAGTCAATAGTGATATCACCGAGGAGAGAACCCAGGAACAGCCGAAACGTCATGTGCAAATTCCCGAGACAAACCCAGTATAAGTGCCGAGAACTTTAGAGTTCATTTCCGAAAACGTAGTGGCAGTTTCTGAGGTGGGGAAGTCAGAAACGCGGGCCGGACCGTTGCGGACGTCACCGCAGCCGAGGAGACGTGCTCTCCTACAAATAACGCCATCCGAGGTCGCCGAGGAAGTACAAAATCCCGGAAACCCATCGCGGACTTCCAAGAGAGTCAGCCAAAGCCGCAGGAAGAAGCCAGCTGTGTACAGCACGCCAACGAGAGGCAGTCCGAGGGCCTGACAAAGGGCCACCCAACTCACCATGCCTCAGCTACCAACGAAGACAACTCACCAAAAGCTGTAGTCACAGATAAGTAGAGAAACGTCTCCCTTCAACAACCTTCCCCGACGCATAGCGTACTGCCCACCAACCCTTCAGGCCTACGTTTGCAGGGGGGGCTCAGTCTCGCCAGTGTGTGAATATATCTATGTGACCTTCAGAACAATAAAATACTGGTGTGTTAAATAACGGAGAATACGATTATTTGTTTACCACTTACGCAAGAACCACAAATGCCCTTAGTCTGCATCAAAGTAATTTAATTATATAAACTACTAGCCAACAACCTGTATAACTCATTGGCCTAGTAGCAACAGCGGGTTGCAGCAGAATTTATTCTAGTAGCACAAACCAAGAAAAACCGGCTTGAGAAAATGTTCAAATCAATGCCCAAGGCGTTAAAAAAGAATACATTGTCAGCAATGCAGATTGTGACGAAAATTCCAATAATCAATCATGGCGACTTCTAATCACACTGAGATTTCTTATTACAACTCTAGCCGCTTTCAAACTGCATCTCGACGTTCAAGTTTAACCACTCATTGCTTCTTGCGTCGGGTTTCTACCGTGTTTGTTATCGTTGTACAGATCACTATGGCCATTACCGTCCACTTTCCACGTTTATTTCCACCAAGTGCTTTTTAAATCGCTCAATGTATGTGCAGTTTAGATAACTGCTGAGTACTCTAACTCAAGATCGTCATTCGACTGGTAAGTAACACTGTGACGAGCGTCTTCCAGCGCAATGAGAATAATAAATAAATACTTGCGGACGTCTTCGACGAAGTTACATGTGTAAGCGCAGCTACTTTTCTTTAAAAACCACGACGGGTACTACTGAGCAAGGATCCCTTCTTGAATATATCATCTGAAGGAGTGAAGCTGTTGCGATTGGTTTAGTGCCATATCTCTATATATATAAAAGATGATTCCGACTGACTGACTCATTCATTTACTTTTTCATCAAACACATCCCAAACCGCTGGATGCAGAAGCACGAAAATGTAGAGTTGGCTTACCCTTAGTGCGCAGGCACCAAATAAGAACTGAGGTATTTGATATTATAATCCTAAAAGTGTGAAAAGAGGTAAAATTTGTTTTAAGGAATCATCAATAGCTCAATAGTTCGATAAGACATCTCAGTGATCTTAGATTCAAAATGTAGCCTGTAAAAATATATTTAAAATGTAGTTTCAGGATTAATTCAACCCTCTGGAAGATTTAAAGGAGTTAAAGGAATTTTTGAGGACCCCTCAATAACTCAATAATCCGATGGGATATCGCTGTGCTCTTTGTTACAAAAGGTAGTCCCGCCTCATTTCGACATTGCGGTTTGCTGGCACTTCGACGTGCACTTCCAGAACCGGTGGATAGCTAGGGGAGCCCCCATAGCATGGCCAGCACGCTCACCTGACATCACACCACCTGACTTCCGGCTGTGGGGCCACGTCAAATCGATGGTGTATTCCACACCACTTGACACGAGGGATGAGCTCATTACGCCGGAAACCTTAGCACATGTGCGTCGTAACGTGCTTCAGCGCTGCACCGCCTGTGTCACCGACGGTGGCGGACAGTTTGAACAGACGCTTTGAACAGAGACATCGAACAGACACTCTGTTCCCCATGCCTTCAGCCCAAATGTGTAAGTGAATTGTCGTTTCACTGCACTGCCTGTAGCCTAGTTATTGTGATCGCCTACCCGCCCCTGCGCACTGCCACTACCATTAGCGGGTTAGCTATGGACCTTAGACTATTGGTTCCTCAATGAAATATGCTGAATTCGTACTTATCTAACCCTCTGGTGTTTATTATCATTTGTTCGTGAACATCCGGTATATTTAAACGGCATACTGACTGGCATGCGCCCAGTAAAGTTCGTAACGATGGAGGGAAAGTAGTTCGATGTCTTAACGTTGCATTAAAAGTGTCAGGTAAAGCTTAGTGAACATTTAAAATTATTTCCTCTGCTTTATGTTTTATTTAATGCACGTAACTGTAAAAATGTACAAAATTTTTAAAGCATTTACAATTTTAATTATTTTGTAATTTCACTCGATCGATGCATTAATAAAGTGATAAGGCCCCTTGGCAATGTTAATTTTACGTGTGTTGAAAGAATACACAATGTGAATACAAGTATATCTTAAGCATGGCTATCGAAAATGCTCAATTTCACCGTGAAAAGCCAATACCCTTTCGAATTTAAGAAACTGCAACTCCTTTTCTACTTATGTTTCGCAGTGAAAAGATGTGCGGTCCAAGGACAGTAGCTAAAGGTGGCAGGGAGAGATTTTTGGGAGGACTGCTTCTCACATGGGCAGCTCTACACGGCCTGTTCCAGAGTAAGCTCACCTAGCATCTGGTAATCCTAACACCAATACTGTTGTTTACAAAGAGGTCATTCGGTAAAGAGAATTAATAGCCGCTTCGTGTAGTGCACGAGGGCGAAGCCGCGAACAGAAAACTGATATATTGTATTTTGAAAAAATTACTAATATTTGTACTGTTAAACTAAATCGCGGGAACCTTTCGCATTATGCACAGGTAATTTGTATATGTTCATTATTCTGTGGTGTTCCTGGCGTATTACGGGGGTGGGGTAAGTTCCTTCTTGAGAATTACTTGAGTGGGGGAACATATTAACTGGGTCACCTAAATGTCGATACCTACACTGCTAAAAAAAAAGTAACAAATATTTTTAACAATTCTCTTTCGTCAATTTTTTTTTTTAATTTTTTACTGAACATCTTGCTACACCAACACAAATTTGAGGTCAGTGATGTACAGTTTTACCAACCGCTGTAAACGGCCTTTAGCAGTAATGAATTGAGTAAGTGAAGAGATTTGGGCGGCTCTTAACATCGAGGACATGAGAGCCGATGAGGATGAAGTGGCGTGAGTATGTAGCGGCGCAGGAATGAAAGGGCGGGGGAAACGGGAGATCCCCGAGAAAACCCGCTGACCAGCGGTATCGTCCGGCACTTTTCTCACTTGCTAAAATCCGGAGTGAACCGGTCGGGGATTGAACCCGGTTCGCCTTGGTGGGAGGCGATCATTCTAACCGCTCAGCCACCGCGGCCCCAGAAGTAATGGAGACACCACAGAACCGTAGAAACAGTTTCCCGTCACTTTAAAAGAGCATGTTTATGTTACAGTATCAGTTGTCCAATGTTTTTGGTTGGAAGTGTGGGAAATTACCAGAATATAAACGTTGAAAATTTCGAGTACATGTAAATATGTATCGTGCAAACTCAAGTTTTATTTATTATGTAGTACAAAGGTTTATTCTGGACTCCAGCTTGAAACGCTGCAAGTTATTCCTTTATGCAAAATGAGAAGGGAAAAAAATGCATTTTCTACAACAATTTTTAATGTAGTGTACCATCACAAAATTGAGAAAGCCTAATATTAATATCACAAGTTCATTTTCTACTGCTATCGGCAAAGCCCAATTTTCGATTTGCCATAACCTCATTTTCACGAACGGCGCTTTTAACAAGCTCAGAAAAATTTTCGGATGATTAATGACACTCGAATATAATAAACAGATAAGCAGGACCGCTAAGGCAGGCGGCGGCGTAAAATAATTGACGTTTTCACTTACGTGAAGCTTGAGTCCCAGAGCGAAACAAAAACTAATGAAACTCTTGTAAAAGCCAGACATGACGTACCGTGGTAGCGCAGCAACAGCGCATGCGCACAGAGCAAAACGACAAAGCGAAACGGAAACTGCGTGTGACAACACAGTATAGAAGGTTCTTGTACTCTAAACATATACGACGTGTTTCTATATACACGTGCTGAGAAAACACGGACGGCAAGATCCATTCTCATACCTCCATGGTAGCTTTCCTACATTTATTTAAGAAAGAATGAAATCCGTAGTGAAGTTTTCAACTGAGTATAGTGACATTTCTTCGTTTGAAGTCTGAAGTATGGTAAAGTTGAATGTTGGCAGGTGTTCATGTTGTTAGGCGTATTTTTTATTTATGTTCAGATAAATTTTAAGGATTGTGTGTTTAACGCAATTCAAGTTAAAATGAACTGTAAATAACAGACACAGCAAATACGATGTTTAGATATTTCGGTTTCAGTCTCCTATGGCATGTATAAATGGGAGGGTCACTGAGTTAATAAAGTTATAAATAGGAACCCATATCGGGGACCGTAAGGTTCTACGGATAAAGACACGTGGAGATTAGCATTTACGAGGCCCTCGTAGAGTCGGAGGGATATCTGCTGATAACAATTCGGGCAGCCTCACGAGATTCCATATACACACTGGATTGTCTGTCAACGGACAATGGCAGGTGCACTGCTTAAGGCAATGGGCGCTATTTCAAGCAACAATAGTAGTGGACCAGGATGAATCAGGAATAAACAACTGGAACTTTGAAACAAAAATAGAACAATTCAATTAATGGATACTTTTTTGCGTTGTTTTAAAATTCACTATAGTAATTCCCTCTCAACCAGCAAAAGAAGGAAATTAAAATACTTGTTGTGATTATGTTAAAATTTTTGCTGTAGATATGGATTCATATTCAAAATTTCAGCTATTCATTATTCTTTATAACCCCTTTTAGATTCTAGTGGTACTTTCGAAAATCTTTCAGAAAGTATTTGTAGCGTAGGGTCGGATAAGATTTTCGCTTTTCTGTAATTTGCATACGTGAAAACTATAGAAAAATTAAATTTATAAAATGAAGAACGTGTGCGCGACGTGAGGTAATGCCAAAAATATCACGAAAGTCATGTTTATTTAAAAATTATATATGCATGTGTCTACGTTCATTTACTTTGTGGGACAGGAGAGAAAGTTTCGATTAAATTTTCACATGTTGTTCGAACGTATCACAGTATTTAACCCACTTGCGCTTCTATCTTGTTTAAGGGCAGATGAAGGTGTTCGCTCGATTAATTTTGCGGTTTCCAAATTTTACTGCAAATTGTGATAAGGGAATTCGATCCCGCGAGTAATTAAGCAGTGTAATTGCGGAGCTAATGGAACTGCCGTTTCCGCTGTTGGCTTAATTAAAGTGTTACGCTGGGCGTTTGATGTGAAAGATTGGGTACTTTTTATTTACTTGTTTTAAAATTACATTTTAATGAATGCCAGTGTTACTGTAGGATGAACAACTTCCTCTGTAATTTCATTCTGCGAATGCAATAATAAAAAATATTTTACGATCATTTTGGTTAGTGATGCTTCAACCGTTAAATAAAATATGTGATTTTAAAACGAGATAATTTTGTATTTTATTATTTCTCATTCTGTTTTGACTAATGAAATGTATGCTTTTCATGTTATCTTACTAAATTGTAATTGGTTCCACGTTTAATAGTATTTTCAGAAGTTTAAGTTGTTTAGACTTAACGATCTATGTTGGGGAATATTGTTGGTTTTCTTCAGATCGTACAATACTTTTGTAATGACTTGTAATTTGATTCAGTAAATGATTAAAACGTTGCTGATTGTAATGAGAACAATAGAGAGGCTTTCTGCACACATGTCAGGAGGTATCAAGCTTTTACTTCAGTACCAAAACTCGTTAGGCAGCCAAGTAGGAACGGCAGGATAGTTATGGCCCCATCATTCTGTTAGGAAGCTGACTATTCCGAGTAACTTTCCACGCCTAACATTCACTACCCTCCTCTCCCCCAGGACAGGCTTTGCTTTCAACCATCTCAGTCAGTTTCTCCCATGCCTGAATCCAATCCTACCACGCCTTATTTTTCTACCGTTTTCAACAACAAAAGCAAAAATTTATAAAAAAAAAAAAAAAATGGTCGACAAAAAAAATTGGTATATGATTGACTGCCAACCCGTCACAAGTAAACAACCATAATAATTATTTGAAAGCATAGTTTATGAAATAATTATTAGACACGGGACAAACGTGTACACGACGAACGTCACTGGATAGCCGGACAACAACCATGTGTGTTGAAGACAAAGCGAGAGTTCGTCTATATTATAATTTTCCTTTCCTTATTCCACTCTTCCTCCTTTGTAAGCACAAGCCACGAGGTTCTCTTCATAAGATTACTGATAACCGAAAAAGTCTACTTGTTCGTCAACTCCCTTTTACCCACCATTATTGAAGCTTTCTTGGTCGCTCCATCCGTTTCTATCACCTTACCCTTACTTTCTCGTAGGGGTGTCTCATTATAATGCAACCCCCTCGATTAATCTATAATAGAGAGTCAATCAAGAAATATCGCAATCTCTGTAGTGTATGGTAAGTGTACACACCCAAGAAAACTATTTCGCTTTTACCACCACAAAAAAAATTTTTACTTTTTGACTGAAAAATTAAGCATTAATTTCATAATTAATATGAAACTGTTTCCTTGGGACAAAAAATTCAGCGTCTCTTCAAAATTATTTCGTAAAGGCCAATTTTTTTTTTTTTTCGAAAACTTTTTACTTGAGAGTGTTCCAATAAGACGACCTTTTCTGTTAATTTTAAATGTCTCGATAACCATAGTTTGTCTCAACAAATCGTTTGGAGCTCAATATTACAAAATTTCGTGCAAACATAGGGTGGCAACACCCATTTTCGTAAACGCTTAAATATATGTCAGAAATACTGACGTAAAAATGCTAGTGTTAATGAAAATTCACAAAAATTTAAAATTGAAACATGAATATAATATATTGTTTTGGGTAAAATACTACATGATTTTCTTAAACAGACGTTCCCTATACTTTCTCTCATTGATAAACATAAAATTCAGTTCTTCAATTCAAAAACAGAGAATAAATTGTAAGTAACTTTTGTGTTTTACTCCGCCTGAACTTCTTTTGAATGTATAAAATATCGCTAAGTCGTAAATAATTTTCTAAAAAATTTTATTAGATTTTTTTGAAATACAGTTTGGTCTGCAGCGCGAACAGTGAGCGACTTCGCCGCAGAAGACGGGAGCTATGGTTATGAGAACGAAAGTGAGTCAACAGTGGAGGCAGCGACTAACGAGGACTACGACATGTGGGCGTTACAAACTCAGGAGTAACCACCGCTGTTTCGCAGCTCCTGCAAATGCCTCGTGACTATCGAAGACGTTTCTAGCGGGCAATCTCGGCAGTCCTGAGCGCTGTTCTGCAGTTTGCTGCGCTGGAAACGTGATGGTTCTTCGCTCACAGCTGTGCCCTAATGTTGTGCACCGCGTGAACCAGCAGACATCGTGAGTGCACGATGCTGTGACCAGTTACGTGCAAGGGTGAAGTGCTGCGAAGGTTTGTCACAGCTGCGTGAGAAATAACCCTCGTTTACTGTAGACACGGGCATTATTAAACTGAAGAGCCAAAAAAACTGGTACACCTGGCTAATATCGTGTACCATCCCCCCCCCCCNCACGCAGAAGTGCCGCAAGACGACGTGGCAAGGACTCGACTAATGTCTGAAGGTATGCAGGAGGCAATTCACACCATGAATCCTGCAGGGCAGTCCACAAATCCAATCTGCGCCAATTTGAGAAAGGGTTGCACGTCTGTCACGTTTAACGATTATCGTCAGTCGTCGTTTGTCCCGTTCTTTCACGATCTTTTTCCGGCCGCAGCGATGTCGAAGCTGTGATTTTTAACCGGATTCCCGATATTCACGGTACACTCGTGAAATGGTCGAACGCGAACATCCAAATGTTATCGCTACCTCGGAGATGCTGTCTCCCATCTCTCGTGTGCCGACTATAACACCACGTTCAAACTCAACTTAATTCTTGATAACCGACCATTGCAGCAGCAGTAACCGATCTAGCTGCCGACCGCATCGCGTTACTCTGATTGGTTCCATACCTCTGTTATTTACATACGCACGCATATACCAGGTGTTTTTTTGGCTCTTCAGTGTATAACATTTCCTTGTTGCGTTTAAAGAATGCTGGAAAAATTACGTTGTAAACAGGATCCTTCTTTGTGTTTACGTATTGGCAAACACGTCAATAATCAGTTCGTCGTGACCGTTATCTAAAGCTGCCGGGCAATTTTTTTTCTACCACACGCACACAGTAGAAGTATGGCATCCTCGCCGTTTAAAGTAACTAACAGCGCCGTTTACTTTTGCATTGCGTACCAAACAGAGTGAAAAAGAGTTCCGTTTAAACTCTGATAGATACGTGGCGGTGGATCATGGCAAGTGAGTGGAATTTTACGAAGCGGACTGATACATTTTTTCAAAGTGTCCATATTAAATTTTTGAGGTAACAGAGAAGAAGTCGAATTTTGCGTGTCTGCGCCACGTAAAGATTGTCGGATAAACGCCATTCTTCAGAATACTAAAATTCAAGTCACGATATGCTTTAGATATTTTGTTTGTTAGTTAAGTCAAACATTATAATCATTTTGATGTGAAATAATTGCATGTAAGGATTGTTGCGGATATTGATACATTGCAAAAATGTATATTTGTAATTGTTTTGTTAACTGTTTATAGATGCAGTAACACATTACCACCTGCAAATACGACTATTAAAAAATATGACCTAAAGTAAAATTACAACCTGTTTAAGCAGAAGCGCAAAATCATGAGTTTGAGGAGGGTTATGGAAATTTTTTCTGGGGCAAGATATACACAAATAATTTTGGTAGACGACCCAGACGTTTCTACAGACATAGATTTGAGAAAACCTTTAGGCAGGAAGTCTATATTATAGCCTCATTTCAAACAAAAGTTAACCAAATAAACTTTGTTAGTGAAAGCAAAATATTATGTACTAATTAGTGTAAATCTTCGGCATGCTGCCTACCAATTAGCACCCCATGGCAGATTCTCCAGTAATTCTCGAACACTTCAACAACACATGCAAAACTGTGCCTCTTAATAGCTTGCCTATAAAAAATATCGAAATTTTAAGCTCGCTCCCTTTTTTTTCGTGACATACTATACCAACATATTAACTTATGGACAGGAAGTTATGCAAGCGTACTTGAGTTGAACAGGTGGACTGTCAATCAACAGATACCAAGTAATAGGAATTTATACATTCATACCTCAAATACCAAGTGTCCCGAAATAATTTTATACTCTGTAATAACATAGAAATAATTTAAGGCAATCTGATAAGACTGCGTGTATTTGATGCTATACATATAACGTTGTGGGTATGCGAGCGTGTGTAGCGTTTGTAGCATTCTGCTGTTGTCAGTTCCATTTGCAGCCACGAGCGGCAGCACTACAATTTTATAAGAGATGGCGGAGGTGAAAAGGTTTTTTATTTCAAGCAATCTAATGGGCTTTTAAAGTGTTTTTCGGAATATGAGAACATGATTAAGGTGCAGCGACAATGGAGAGCAGAATTCTATATGGTGCCACCGTCACGTGTAATAACGAGACAATAAGAGACAAGTTTAAGAAGGGTGGAACTGTGTGTGATGTGAAGAAAAGACGGTGCAGCAGGAAGAGAATGACAACGGACGAAGGAAGTTTTACGGCTGTGCTGCACATATTTTCACGTTCCTCTGGTAATCCATAAGTTCTTACGGGGCAACGGTGGCTTTTTAGCATTCATTGAATTTTTTACGATTTACTTATGATTTTTTACGATTTATTGCCTTCCAGTTCCCCNTAATAACGAGACAATAAGAGACAAGTTTAAGAAGGGTGGAACTGTGTGTGATGTGAAGAAAAGACGGTGCAGCAGGAGGAGAATGACAACGGACGAAGGAAGTTTTACGGCTGTGCTGCACATATTTTCACGTTCCTCTGGTAATCCATAAGTTCTTACGGGGCAACGGTGGCTTTTTAGCATTCATTGAATTTTTTACGATTAACTTATGATTTTTTACGATTTATTGCCTTCCAGTTCCCCTGGGGTTCAGGTCAATATCATGTTTATTCAATATATTGTCAGTAATGTAATTTGTTCTCAAATTTTTAAAAATCGTTTATGTATTTTTGCTAGTATTATACATTTTTTTAAATTTGATTCAACCAGGGTCATGGTCAAGGAAATGAAAATTCAAGGTGTCGGTCGGGGTGAATTAAATTCCTTTACGAATTTGTTTGTGATTTTAATGGATTTTTCCAGTTCAATAACACACCCCAGAATCATTGCAAGTCAACGTCATGTTAATTCAAGATGACAATAGGGGTCAATAGTGTAAACCTTGTACAGCATCTCTCTCTTCTGGACCACTGGGTTTGACTAGAAACCTTTAGTCCACCTTGTTGAATATCGGGACTTATCGACTCACACATTAAAGGGCTCCGAGTCCTCCTTGCTTATTTTTGGATCGAAAAGGTGGCTTAATTGAATTACATGGCTACTTAAGGTGATTTTGAGTGAGAAGTGGGAAATTTTGAAGGAATTTTGACGAACTACTTGGCTATGGACCGAGTTCATGGACCCGTTCCTCACTCTAAACGATCCATTGGCCCCAAATATCCTTTTTATATTACTTAGGTAGCTTTGAAAAATGTTTAATTATTTAAAAAAATTTACATTTAATTTTTAAAAAATGGGAGTTATTCCCCAGTTATGAAATGTAAATATTTTTCCCGTTATATTTAATGCTACTCATGAATTAAATTAATAAATCTAGGTTTTAAGAACAATAAACGGTGGAAAAAATCATTTCGTGTTTGGTGTTAAGTTTTTTCTTTTTCTGTTACTGTACTACCAGTAAAATTTGATTGGGTTTTTGGTTAATGTGTTTGAGAATTAAAATTCACACGGAATTATGTTTTTTAAACAAAGCAGGAAAATTAAGTAAACTTGTTGGTTTACCCTGTTTACAAAATTGTTTTATAGGATATGCACAAGGGAAGGTTATAATTTGTACTCACACCTTTGTTTCCCAACAGTATAACATGGGCAATATATTTTATACGCATCTGTACCGTCATAATTTATTTCGCATCGTACTCGTTAAGTCATATGAGATAATTTTTCTTAGTTTACCAAATCATAATGATGCCAGAGTTGATGCGGGAGAGATCTGGGGCAGTCACATCTTACGGATTGTTAGGAGGTAAGTCCGGGAGCGTTTTATTGCCCAATTCAATCCTCAAATCATACACAATGTGACGTCAACTGGGAAACAACGAAGTAATTTTCTGTTTAATACCGAAGATGGGAAACAAAAAAACGCAATTGTGAATAAACACTAGAACGCCATGTAATCGTATACCATCGGCTTTCCAGCGGAAAACAAAGAAAGTTTTGAGAGTCGATGGAAGATATTGTATGCTTTTAATAAAACAAAACTGTAGTCAACTTTTCTGAAATTCATCCCTACTTGTAGCTACATATTTTAACTAAACACGGACTGGAGTACTTACGGCGGTGTTGTCAGTGAATTAGGAAAAATAGTTCACTGTATCAAAGTGATATCGAGAGATTAAGTTTTAAACTTGGAATAATTGAAAACAGGTTCTTTTTATTTACAAACACTGGCATAAAAATTGACATGGTTACGTATACAGGTTGTGATACCCACTTCACCGGTGGACAGCAGACACTAAAACAAAAAAAAAAATAATAATAATAATAATTAAAATTTGAGAACAAACATTTTATTTACCTCAAAAACTTTTAATAAACGTTCCCTTGGCAGTGAAGACAGTGAGTATAAAATTAATATGGCTATTTAAGACAAATAAAAATATGAAGATTTTATTTTTATTATAAAAAAATTATGTATGTACAATAACCCCGGCAGGCCTAGAGGCTAAGGGGGCCACAAGTTTTATTACACTAATGTTACGAATTAGCTTTTAACCCAATTCATAGGTGAAAGTGTCTAAGGGCGTAGCTCAATTATGAGTCATGATTAGGCAGAGCACAAAAGTATTAGATGAGGTTTATTGAACATAATGATTATACAATATCTATTTACGCAACTATTGATCGGGGGAGCTATAAATGGTGTACCAAGACGCTAATTAATTATATTAAGGGTTTCACCTCACTCCATTACTATTACAATGTAATTGGAAATTCCCCACCTTGTTCATGTGGCCGGAGGTTAATTCTAGGAAGTGGTTAACGACGGCCGGACACACCCAGCTTCAGTGGTCTTCTCTCTGGTCGGGTCGATGACAAAAGACGCCGCTTCCGGTGTTACGCTGGCCTATGTCGGGCGGGTTGTTTAATATTTTCGGCCCAGTTTACTTTCCGGTTGAGGGAATTTCTGCAACTGTCTTTCGCAAGGTGCTGTTGCAATCACGCTCGTGTCCTGGTTCCGTGTTTGAAGGTGTGATCAGGCAGGCCGTTCAGCTAAGGCCTGGTCCCTTCATAATAGTGCGTTTAAACTTGTAGGCTATTAGAACTAGTTTCCGAATTATAGTTATATTTTTGCTGCAGTAATATGGTACTCACTATAGTAGGTACTCAAAGTAACCACCTTCAGCCTACAGACGTATCTGAGAGTGTCGTGTTATTTCAAAATACCTAGTGTTCGTCGAATCAATTGGAATCCTTCTTTCTACGTTGACGATTTTCGAACGAATGGATAGTTTGTGCAGGACATATTGTTGGCCAGCACGTTTTCAAGACTCAAATCCATTGGAGTTTTATTTTCGGGGCAACTTGGAAACAACCGTGTGTGTATCACCCGTCCTCGAAATCTAATTACGACGTAGGCGTATCCAAGAAGGTCAAACGGTTTCGACAAACACCTGGTATTTTTTTAATACTACGACAGCCTACGAAACTGCTAAAAGGTGGTCATTTTGAGCACTTTTTTTTTAAGATAGGCAGCACCGCGGCATTTCAGTACAATGTGCCTACTACGTATAACTCGAAAGCAAACTTATTATAGACGTGATTATATGATATTTTATATTGTTTTCGTGTATCATATCCATCGGGGACGTGTTTCACACACATTATTAAACAGTATGTATATTTTACAATTTTGTAGTACCACTTAACAGATGCATACGTGAATAATTAAAATATTAGGTGCTTGTAATCTTCATTTTTCATGTATCAGAAAAAAATGGGGGGAGGGGAGGAGAGCATACGCATTAATAACGAGGAGCCATTATTTTCAGCGCAAAGACATGTTTCATGTGAGAAAATAAAACCATATTATATTAATCAATCTTTTACAGAAACATATAATTATTTCCTGATGAGTTCGCGAGCAATTTCAAACAAATTGCTGCCGAATACTGACTAATTTGAAAAAGACTAGACGTTTTTATTTAATTTGTAACGTTGTATAACTGATCTTGAGCGTGCAGTTTGATTTCTTCTTTATGGCCAACCTGAAACTGTGGGTGCGTCATTGTGGTATTCATGCTGAAGGCGTATTCGATTCGCACGCGAGAGTGTCCTTTATCACTCCACACATGCGACTTAGCCCTTTGGTCGATGGGAGTCATATTTCTCCTCGTGGCAGGACAGACAACGCCCTTGGTGCACTGTTGTTGTAAGAGCCATTGTAAGACCTCCCGCCATTCTCTCGCCACACAAACTGCATCACGCCAATGTTGTGCTGAGGTCAAAGTACCTCTTATCAGCTGGTATTTTGGTCATGCACAAGGCAAGGAGCTTGTCAGGTTTTANTCCTTTATCACTCCACACATGCGACTTAGCCCTTTGGTCGATGGGAGTCATATTTCTCCTCGTGGCAGGACAGACAATGCCCTTGGTGCACTGTTGTTGTGAGAGCCATTGTAAGACCTCCCGCCATTCTCTCGCCACACAAACTGCATCACGCCAATGTTGTGCTGAGGTCAAAGTACCTCTTATCAGCTGGTATTTTGGTCATGCACAAGGCAAGGAGCTTGTCAGGTTTTATTTTAATGTGTTGTAAGCTAAGTGATTACTCAAACCGTCATCGTGAAATTATTCTTAAGCCATGCATGTACTGCTTGATTTAATGTTCATTGTCCGATTATAGTCGATTCGCTGTTTTTTCCCACTTTTTGCATCAAACCTTTGAAAAAACACCCACACGCAGGATGCACTTGGTTGTTTTCTAAACACGTTATGTATCAGAAGCGTTTTATATTTGTGTTAACTTAAAAGTACCTCATTCTTGGTTAAATTTAACTTTATCCTATATTTATATATTTATTTTAATACATTTAATTTATAACTAATATGAATAAAGACAGAGAAAAAAATAAGTGTGTTGGTTATGCCCAGTAAGAAATAGATGTTATACAAAATATTATCATAATGAGTGTGCACGAATGCGGTGCGTTGTCCTTCTGGTGTAATTCTTTGAGATTTGTTTGCTTGAAGCAGAGGAATATCATAAACGTAGAACATCAGCAGGACTTCAGAAAAGTAGAGTTTAACTGTGAATGGAGCGAGGGCAATGCTTCTTTCAGTTTCCATTTGGATCGACTGCTTTTCTTCTCAGAGACTTTTTAAGTTGTTTGGAGCCATCAATAAAATTAAGGTTTCTTCGTCTCAGCTTTTTCTAGTAACTATACGACATAAAACCCTACGATCCCATTTCTTTCTTCTAACTGGATAGCCGTTTGCATGTAAAATTTATTAAACTGAGTATTAGGACTTGAAATGCAAACATATGTAATAATCGGGATTCCAACCATGTGCCTGAATAACGATGGTCACCTATGAGCAGTCATAAACACAAAATCAATAAGAGCGGCAGAATGAGTCAAGTTCCCTGCTGTGCTATGGTTGTAAGTTTAACTTTCGCAGACATTTAGTTTGCGATGTTAGACGCCACGCCTATCCCTGCGTATCTTAATCGTCTCCTAGGTTATGTTTACTAATATCCAAGCGTGGCACACTACTGAGGATTTCTTCTGTGAAGAAAGTAATCTTGGGCAGCATCCTCTACGCTTGCATTTTCTTGAAATCCCCTTCCACTGACATCTCTCTTCAGTCGTCCAAACAATTCAAAATCGAATGGAACCAACTACGGACTGTAATGTGAAAGTACTGAAAAAAAAAAATCTTATATTGCCCGCGCAGTCAGAGGTCTGGCAGTATCGCGAAGAAACTTTGCACATCTCGGTAGACGAGCGGACCTCTTTCTGCGATTAGACGCTCTCATTCATCATTTTGTCGCACAGTATATGTTGACTATGATTGTTTCTCCACGTCGCGTGAAATCGAGATGAAGCAGACCTTGTACGTCCCAAGACATATTGCCGCAATGGTCCTAGCCGGTTGAGGGGGCTGCTTTGACCTTTTTTTATCGGTATTGACGTCGTATCCTTCTGCAGTCTTTCACTTGAACTTTTCGAAGCATCCTCACTACTCTCTGAATTTGGTCCAATCGATCTCCACTTGCTTGGACCATTAAAGACACACCTTTGTGGAAGAAAATTTTGAGATGCAAGTGTACGCGATGCTATCCGAAATTAGTTGGAACTTCAAAATTTTGTTTTCTACAAATAGTAAATCTTAAAGCTTTTTGGGACCCTGTGGTCGGTGAATAAATAATCTTTGTAACTATGTAGAAAATTGTTATAATAGCGACGTTCAGCTATTTTCATTAAATTTGTGCATGTTACACCTACAGTACTAACCTACACAGCTTCGTACGTGAAATCCTTTTTTTAGAATTGATTTTGGGTTATAGAACGTTAATTTCTCGCCTTAATCATTGCGTATTTTACACAAACGATATGCTGTTCGAAAGGCGACAGTGTACAATCTCAATTCGAATCAGTGGGAAACCACTGGTTTTCAGTGAAACTCAACCACTCGAACCGATGAAAGTGGCTCCACTTAGAATCGGTGGAAAACCACTTATTATCTCAGTGAAACATTTTCGCTGATTAAATAAGTGACAGCCAACTTTCGGATTAAATTGGATAATTAAGTATTGTTTTCTTGAACATAGCCTAATCGTTACGAGAAATAAACATATTTACGATTGTCACTGTGCAATTTTATGTCATTAAGAAACAAAATTATATTCTATCGCATTGTCCAGGATTTTAACCCACATTACCTAACTGCCTGATCGTTACCATACCATCCGAGATATCATGACAGCGGTTACTGGTAGGGCTAATATATATGTATATATATATATATATATATATATGTCTTTATCGTCTTTATCGAGAATATGTAGCTTTAAGTGAGTTAGTGAAGAATTTTGGGCGGCTGTTAAGAGCGAGGTCTTGAGAGCTGATGAGGGTGATTGAGGTTGGTATGGAGCAGCGCCGAAATGGAAGGGCGGGGGAAACGGGAGATCCCTGAGAAAACCCGCCAACCAGCGGCATCGTCCGGCACGATTCCCACATGCGAAATAGGTGAAAACTAAATAAAATAAGTAGAAACAAAATGAAAGACTAAATTTTCATGTTGTCTCTTGTAAAATGGTATTACCAAACAGGAAACTCGCATTTATGAAATACATTTTATGGCTTTCATTAGTTTATGTGGTGTCATTTCATTTGATACACCTTGTTTAACTGATCCACCAGTAAAGAAACAAATCAATATGGTTGACGAACCAGTAAAGAATGTTAATGAATCAATAATGGAGGGGGAAACTAGAATTTTTGCACTAATAGGGATTTTTCCTGGAAAATCAATTACACTTTTAATGATGCCATTCAAATAATTATCGCATATAATACTATAATGCAAAATATAATTCCCGTGCGGACTTAATTTTTCGACTTTTCACGTTCTCAAATAGTAAATTTTTTTAATCCTTTCGTAAACAATCAAAACGGTTTCCTATTGGCTAACGTTCAAGTGACGTAGTTGTACGTGTTTTGGTCTCTCCTTCTTAATGTCAGCATGCGTGCGAAGGTTTTTCTTTTTGGCCGGTTGCCGTGGATTACGGAGAAATTTTGTATAAGGAATGAAATTGATCAAGGAAAATTATTTTTCTGTCAAAATTTACTGTTACTTTTAACATGATTTTGCTTCAATTGTTCTAGCCTCCGTAGATGTTTCAACGATGACATTGTTAGTGTGTATATATATATATTTATTTTTTTTTTATATTTTTTTTTATTTAGTTGTTTACGTATATGAAATATATGAAATATATATACATATTTCATAAAAATTTAGTTATTTACGTTTTTTTTGCGTTATTTGTAATATATATATATATATATATATATATATATAACAAAGGACGTTTTCGTTTTCTGATAACAAAGTGAAAAAAAAAAGTAAATAACTAAATTTTTATGAAACAAACGAAATTTCTAGTTGGCCGTACAGGCACCGCCTTTAAAATAAATGTTGCCGTGTTACGAATAAAGCCAGTGCAACAACGGTAAGAAAACACATTTATGTAATGCGGAAATTTTTTTCACACACGAAACATGTACTTGTCGCAAATTGCCTAGTGTTGTATAGTTCTTTAACTACGTTTAGGCACGTTTCACGCTTTGTTTTTGTTTTTTTCACTTAAGCTATTCGTAGGTAACTTATGCATCTCGTTGTATTTTTGCTCATTGGAACTATGCAACACTTGCTGGCGTTCGATGACACGCCAACAATATTAAAATCTTCCGAAACAACAAAGACAATGAAAATTCCGAATGCGCTTGTTATCCGCTGAGGCATTTGCATGTAAGCAAAAAAGGACAACTTGTATACTGACGTCACAGACCCCATGCGCATGTCGGCGCGCGTTTTTCCCGCGCAAAATCGTAGTATAATTTTTAATGCTTTATTCTTGAGCTATACGCACGAATAAAGGAAGAACCACGCCATGAGTTTTAAAATTTACCATACTATCACGCAGTAGGCAGAAAAAAAAAGTAGGAAAAATCACTATTCTTCATTTTAACTGATTCACGTGACATATAAATAAAAAACTAAATCAGAAATCAAACTTCGCAATTTAATTCTACTCAATGTAAATTAAATATTTTCTATAAACTAAATTCTGATAATCCTAGGCACACTTTCCAGTACGCCTACAATGGTACGACTTATCTCAAATATATTGAGACTGACGGGCGATATGCACTTATTTTAGAGCTAAAATAAAAAAAATCAACATTAATGAAATTACAAACAAATCCACCTTCATTAGAAATTTTAAATCTAAATTCAATTACTGAGTATGTAATATTTAGTATTTAGTAATCAAGGTGCTTTTAACTGATTTAAACAGTAAATTTCTCAGTCATTCAGTTTCAGAGTGTAGCAATACACGAGTTTCCTTCACCTGCTATTCGCACGCAGGCAAACTGTGACTGATAATAAAACTGTAGTGCGATTGTTTACTAAACAGTTTGCCGGTCTGAATTCTCTCCACGCCACAGTCTCGAGAGTATCCGGAAACAAACGACTCACTTTCACCCCTGCCTCTCGTTTAAATTTTTATTCGAAGTTCCCTCCACGCTCCTGTAGTTCCACGGGGGCTGGGCACTGTTTTGCAACAGTAGAGCAAATATTGGTACGTAAAATTGGAAAATGAAAAACAGGGAAGGGGGCCTGTGATATACGTGGGGGATTTGCTAAAAACACTAGCATTTCACGCAGACGTAACAAAAGCCGGTAGTTCAACATTGTAAGCGGGAATTTCTCTGTTGACGTAACCTAAATTTGTTTCCAGTATCGTATATGCACTAACTTTCCATTGCAATGGAGGATAGTTGTTATGTTCACATGGAGTGTTGATTTTTTTTAATACTTACGAAATGTGTTTCACAAAGCACGGGCGCTTTTTCCACCGCAAGCTCAATATTTGCGTTGTACTGAATTTTTTTTTTTTTTCGATGTTTAGTTTTATTTTAAACTAGCTGTGCCCGCGGCTCGGCTCGCGAGGAATACAGAATATTTTTTTTACTGTTTTTGTTTAACATATTTACTGAATGGCAAAATTCTACGTTAATGTGTGCATCGAAAACTCTAATTAAAACATGATTATATCTCACGACACACTGGTTGTCTATTTTAATAACACATGTGTGTTATTAATATAACACACAGGTTATATTAATTACAGATATATATATATGCTCCCACAGAGTTTTTCTTATTCTACACAATTCTTTACTACATGATATCGTTCCATCTTTAACGGTTTAGAGAGCGTATTGCAAGAGAGCGCGCTGGCGGCTAACGTTTAACCGGCTTGATTCACTATTATCGTCACTGCTTATTCCTTATGTTACTTTACGTAAAAAAAATATACGAACACTTAGCCAGAGAACATAGCCATGAATTAAAAAAAACACGTATATCTGATAAGTGGTTATCGAGTGATACGCGCACTTACTTGACTTTTATAATATGTATAGATGGATAGAATAAAATGGGACACAAGAAAAAAGACTGCTGCTGCGAACTGTAATAACAAAATTTAAAAAAATAAAAACTTAACTTTATTTTTCGGGAATTGAAGGTTGTCTATTTAGGCATTATGTTTTTAGAGTTGTTTATTCTTACTGTCACTAGAATTCAATAATTTAAAACGGGGGTAGACAATTTAAATTTCAACTTATGCCTTTATACGACGCAGCAATACCTTATCCGGGATTTTTATCCTAGACCCCATGCGCAGTACTGAAGTGCGATACGCAACTGAATAGGGGTTGTTTGTGTTTCTATAAATAAAGTTATTCAGAATAATATGAGAGTAAATACAACATGAACGAAGATAAATATCTCAAGTAATCCAGTATTATGTTAAAGAGCATGTGATATTAATATACCTATATATCAGGAAAGCGGTTGCTGTTTTCAACAAAATTTATGTATCGAAGATTTTTTCTTGCTGTAAATCTACGTGCAGTAATTCACGGGATGTAGGAACATTTGTATTGTTTCGTGATTCCCTGTTTTTCAACTGCAAATGTTGCTGGCGATGTTGAGTTTTGGCAGTGATAAAAATTGACAGGGACGAAAGTAGATAGATATAGTATGTTCGGTGCCAGCGTCGGTGCAGGGATTCGGGATGCAGAAGCTTGGTAAGGAAATGACAAACTTCATGCGTTTGCATTCCGCTTCGGGGGCGACCATCTTGGCAGATAGTGTCATCCGTAGGCGGCCATTTTGGCAGCCAGTGCGTAAATGTACATAAATGTGCAAAATTGCAAAAATTTATTTTTAAAAAATTAAATTAAAAAAAATTAATTTTCAAAACTTAATTTTTCAAAATTAACGTTTTGAAAATTTTGATTCTATATTTTAAAATATTGATTTAATATTTCAAAAAAATTTATTTAACTTTTTAAAAGTTACAAAAAATTATTTTTTCTCGCGCATTCCCTGGCGGCCATGTTAGAATCCCTAAGCCGACGCCAAGGGGTCAGCCATGTTGTTTGTGGCTCCCGAAGACAACGCACCCAACGGTTATGCTCTGGCATTCAAGGGGGGCCGCAGTGACGCAATGGGTAGAGCGCAACTCCACGCTCTTGCATTCACGCACCGAGGACGGCGAATCCCAACAGAGACGCAGCCAAGACATGCTCTGGCATTCAAAGGGGGTCGCAGTGAAGCAATGAGTAGAGCGCAACTTCACGATCTCGCATTCACGCACCGATGGCTCCCAATAGAGAGTCAAGCTCCCGCATTCCCAAAGCGAGATGACGTAGATGGCAAGTTAAATGTAACGCTCTAGTATGACTAATTCAATGGGGCCGCAGTAGCATAGTGGGTAGAGTGTATGTTAAACCATCAAGCTCCCGCATTCACAGGGAGTGCTGCAGCAGCAGCTCCCAAGAGAAACGCCAGCTATGCGCTAGAGCCTTGCACGTGTGTTAACAGAAATACTATATATATATATATANAGGCCCCGTGAGGGGCCCATTACCACCCAATGGGGTTGGACACCAGCACGCAGGGAGATTAGGAAGGAGCTAGATTGGCCCCCTCCCAACTCCCTGCACCTTCCCAAAACTGTAGTTACAGAGGTTTCCCTCTGCAGCTAAAATTTACTTTATGAGCCTACTGAGTTTCCCCAGAAAGGCTCAGGTGTTTTAAAAATTATTTCCCTCCACTTCCCCTGCCTGTACAGGAGTAGAGGAGGGAGGCAGCTCTGCCTGGGTTGTGATTTTACTTTAGTTGGGTTTGACGTTAAAGTGGGGGATTGTTAAAAATAATACAAGAAATTTTGAAAAGTTACAGGTTTTTTCTTTTTGCAATAAGAATTAAAGTTTATTTTAAGTGCCAAAGTTTAGTTAAGTTAAGTAATGTTTGTAATATAAATATAATTATAAATTTATATATATATATCTATCTATATACATATATATATAGATAGATATATATATATATAAATTTATAATTCCTACAATCATACACCCAGCAGCAGCAGCAGCATAGTTACACACACACGTGCGATTGCGCCCGCAACCAAGGGCGAAGTGGCAGGACACGTCACACACACATCCTGTACATAACAGAGATCGCCCAGGACAAAAAAAAATTCTCATAAATATTATAAATATTAGCGATTAACTGATTCGCCAGTGAAGCAATGGGTAGAGCGCAACTTCACGCTCTTGCATTCACGCACCGACGACGACGACGAACCCCAACAGAGACGCAGCCAGGACATCAGGACATAGCTTCGGAGTCGTTACGTAATGCTCTAGCATTCAAGGGAGGCCGCAGTGAAGCAATGGGTAGAGCGCAACTCCACGCTCTTGCATTCACACACCGACGACGACGAATCCCAACAGAGACGCAGCCAGGACATAGCTTCGGAGTCGTTACGTCATGCTCTGGCATTCAAGGGGGGTCGAGGTGAAGCAATGGGTAGAGCGCAAATTCACGCTCTTGCATTCAAACACCGACGACGACGAATCCCAACAGAGACGCATCCAGGACGTAGCTTCGGAACTTCACGCTTATGCATTCCATTGGAAGGGTGCCATAGTGAAGCAATGGGTAGAGCGCAACTTCACGCTCTTGCATTCATGCACCAACTATGGAGGTTCGAACAGAGATGCAGCCAAAACATAGCTTCGGAACTTCACGCTCATGCATTCCATTAGAAGGGTGCTGCAGTGATGCAATGGGTAGAGCGCAACTTCACGCTCTCGCATTCACGCACCTACGATGACGAATCCCAAGAAAGACGTATCCAGGACATAGCTTAGGAACTTCACGCTCATGCATTCCATTAGAAGGGTGCCGCGGTGTTGCGATGGGTAGAGCACAACTTCATGCTCCCGCATTCACAGGGGAGGGGGCAGACATGTCCCGAGAGAGATGCCTGCCTCAGGCTACGGGACTTCACACTCTAGTATTCCATGTCAATGGGGCACCGCAGTAGCTTAGTGGATAGAGTGCATGTTTAAACAACGCGCTCTCAAATTCACAGGGGAGGGGGCAGACGTGACCCGAGAGAGATGCATGCCTCATATATATATATATATACATACATATAAGATTTTCTAATGAGCCACAAATATGCAGATTGAATGAACTGAAACTTTAAAGATAATAATTGTTGGTATTCAGTACACCTTCTAAATGTTCAATACCCAAGATTTCAAAACATACTTTTATCCCACACTATATTTTGTACTTAAATGCTATTATCCTAAATCATCTGTTCCATCTGTTCCACATTTTCCCACCTCTAGGCCGAGAAGCGCAGGAGCGATAAGGGCGACACTGTCACGCGCATCAAGTACGCCATCGCCGCTAAGCGCAAAGCTCTGAACTAGCGTGCAGTGTTCTCGTCGTGCTGCGTGTACCTATGGGACTTACAGTGGTGACCATATTATTATATTAGTGGGAAGTCTTTAGGAAGGTTCAATGCATGCCCCCTATAGTAGTTTTGTATGTATCTGATGCGCGCATTTTGAGCTACAGCGCCTTGGAAAGGCCGTTTTTAGCGGTTTTGGAGTACTCTGAATTGATGTTTCTAACGTACGTGATATTTTGAAAGTACTTAACAGCTCTCGTCTGAAGTGTGTGTGTGTTCTTTTCGTAGATCAGCACTTTGGACGCACGATTAATAGTTTCAATGAAAAACGTGTATTTCGAACAGTCTGCAACGCAGTTAAAGTGCCAGGTAGACGGGCGCCTTAAGTTGGAAGTTACAATCATGCACATGGTCGGAACCTATAGTAGCATACAGTAGCCAGTATGTATTTCACCTAAGGCGTTTTGTACGTTGCGTGTCGCCGACCGGTGTATAGTTATTACAACTTGTCTCGTTTTTTAACCTACCGCTGGCTACATTCAGTCACAGGTCTTGGCCTGCACTCGCACTGTGCCACAACATATCCACCCGTTTATACTCTCTCGCTATTTGACGTCTAGTCCTTACAGTCATTCATATATATTAATATTTTAGATTATTTCGTAATGCCTGCTCGTCGTCTTTAGTATTAATGGGGTACTCACACGTTCGGCATACAACTCGTCCATATTTGTTTTGACTTTTAACCTATCTCAGTTTGTTGTAAGTTATCCATCCTTAATTTTATTTATGTATATGCTTTCATATATATATATTTATATATATGTCTTTCAACCGAGTCATTAACGTCTTTACAACACTATGCAGCTAGACTTCCCGTCACTCTTCACAGAAGGTTCACGAATCATGTCTGCATGAATGTTCTTCCATGATAGTAGGTTGTAAGATACCTCTGAGTCAGAGTACTAGGTTCCAAACTGTGTGTTTCTACACATAGGTAAGTGTTCTGCACGTTGGAATTCAGTCATGCTGGCTGAAGGCTATCGTGCGTCTAGCAAGAGCTGTGTGACCTTTGGAGCCTTACATAACACTCTGTTGGCTAGTGTTATACGTTACACTTGACAAGACCTGCACGGCGCTTGCATCGTCACCCAACCATCTGAGCGGCCTCACATATTCCACAGCATATGGCAACAGTCGCGATCTGTTGCTAGTGTTGTACACTGAATGTATTGGACCATTTCAGTTGGTTTGTAAGGGCGTTATTTGCTAGTCTGTTGTACTGTCCAGAATAATCTGGTAGTGTATAACATCGTTAATTTTTATCATTCTATATTTGGTTGTTAAGAGCTAGCCATGTTAGCGATGACTCGAGCTGTCGCCCTTGTTTGTAGGGCTGATGGTGATCGTTTATATTGCCATATTAATATATTACTATTTTTACAGTTAATTATATTTTCGACTTACTTTGTCAAAATATGGTTTTGCTCAGAGGTGGAGGTGAACTAAATATTGACAAGGATTAACATTAATGAATAACACCGAAATCATCTACATACTTTTACCTTTCCTAATAGTCTTGACCTAATACAAACACATAGTCACATTTGATATATGCTCAACATAGTATTCATTCGAGCCAAACATTTAAGTTGACTGATTTAGAAGAAGAACAATATCTTCTGTGAGCAGTCAATTGGCTCTTATTCGAATATACTGCACTGCAGTTATCACATGGGTAGGTCTTGTAGATGGTAGCAAAGTTACCGTTGCTATCTTCATGCTGTTTGGTCCAGCTACGCCTCCTAAATTTCTTGCCGCAATACTTGCACTCGCTTCCTGATGAACGACGAACATAGCCTTTGCATGTATTGTTATGTCTATACACACCATAACTTCGGGCAAACACGGTATCACAGGTATCACAGTGGAATGTTTTGTATGCCGGGCTGAACATGCAATGGCAACTTTCATGACGACGTGAATTATACCTTGTGTTAAAAGTACTTCCACAGTAGTTACATTGATGGCGTATCGCTTGCATCGTATCTTCAGGACCCCTTGCTGTTGGCCAGGTTGTAGACGGTATATCTTCAGCTATTGGTTCCGTCCACATATTATAGCAGGGTGCACGATTGTAGTAGTTACGACGATATCGTAATGCGTGTAGTGGCTCTTCAATGTACCTTGCTGTTGATGCCGATGTTGGCGATGGCGAGTCTTCATCCATTGATTCTGTCTTCATGTTGTTGTAAACAAGACTGCTTTTCACAAAAGCACTCGACAACTGAATGATCTTCATTTTACGTGATGTTCACTTATATACTATACACACGTCAATTTGTATTGCGTGTCTCGGCTTTCCTCAGTGAACGACAGCCTCGCGTAGCATGTTAGGTTCCTTTCTGCGCGGTGGCGTTCTCACTTTATTACCGCGATAGCTTACATTTTATGCTTCATATGTCTCTTCGCATTGTAGCCATATGGAAATGATATGGTACAATAGTGACATGACTGTTCCCGCCATTGTTTTCATAGTAGTGTGCGTTGCCTTTAATGCTTTATCATTGTGTATGATCTGAGATAACCCTCGCACATATGTTGGGGAAGACTCTGAGATAACTCTCCTGGCTTGTAATGCATGCGTGTGGTGTATATAATCTAGTAGGAGGGTCTTAAACGATATTTTAATTTGGGAATACTCTGATATAGTCCTCCCGGCTTGGCATGCAAGAGTGTGAAGTATTTCATCTTGTAGGAATGACTTAAATTGATTTTGGGATGATCATGAGCTAACTCCTCTGGCTTCGAATGCAAGCACGTGGTGTATATTATTAGTAGGAAGGTCTTAAATGGTAATTATTTTTGGGAAGACACTGAGACAACCTTGGAATGCAAGCGCATGACGTATACGACCTCGTAGGAGGGAAATTAAATGATAATCGAATTTGGGAAGACACTAAGGTTAACCCTCCCGGCCACTGCGTGTAGTATTTGCGTTAGGTGTAAGTAGATTGGTTGCGGTGGTGATTACTACTTGACATATTTTATATATATATATATTTCCGCAACTCATGTGTGTGTCGCTTGCAGTCTTTGCCTTGCGTTTCCTTGCCAGGGGACGTTAATAATAATTTTTAATCATATTACGTTACACATTTGTTAATATATATTTCCAATAAAACATTTTAATATATATATTTCCGAAACTCACATCGGGGGCTGGGATGTGCGTAATAAATACACCTTTCTAAGCACTGTTTCATTCAGTATCTCGTGAGACGCCGTGGAAGCAAGATCTACAACGGACGGTCTGCTCGACATGTTTAAGTATGAAACAATTTAAGTATACTCGGATTTGTTTGGGAAGACTCTGAGATCACCCTCCCGAATTCGCATGCACTATATATTTCCATCGCTGTCGCGCCGGAAGAGTTCTGGTAAAACCATGTAAACTATCATGGCAGTCGCTCTTTCAATTGCATCATCACCTAGGCTCCTCTTGGGATGTGAGACGTTGTCGTCCTTGAAAAGTCGCCCGGTGTGTACATGCGTCCCCCCTACTCCTGGCTTCCAGTGCCTTGGCACGTGTCTTACAACAACCCTTGAGACAAAGGGAAACTATATAGTTCATTACGTTAATCTCCAACATGCATTAGGTCATTGGTTGAAGTTGAAGAATATACATCGGGTGCTACAATTCAATCAGAAGTCATGGCGAAGTTATATATTGAAGTCAACACAGAGAAACGTCAGGCTGTAAAGTACAGCAAACCCTACATAGATTGGCTTATTAAATATATAATACGTTCATGTTCCAATTTTACCAGCGATAATTTTTTCATTTTATATTGTTCTGCATTTGAAAGTCAGTTTAGCGATAAGCGGTATGGTAATGACGTGAGTCTGGTATATACAAACACAGATTCCTATATTATGGAGATTGCATGCTGTGACTTCTTACCTTTCTCGATGCGGCCTTCCACTTGTGTCTTGGAAGTGGGCGCGTGCGCGTACGTGTATGTCAGTATGCTGCATGACTTCTTTTTTTGCGTACTGACTGATCGTACAGCCTGGCTGCAGCATATAGATGTCATGTAGGCGTGGCGGCCGTCTCTCTCTTAGGGACATGCCTGTCCCCTGCCCTGTGCATGCAGGAGCGCGAAGTGTGCACTCTGTCCACTACTCTACCGTGGCCCCGTCGAAATGGAATGCTAGTGGGTGCCATTTAACTTGTCATCTGTTCTTCGAGCAGATTTGTACTAAGTTTCTTCGACATCCCTTCCAATATCTTGCTGCGATTCGTCTCTGAAAATGTTTCGTCGTCGTGGTGAGGGACATCGTACTGATGGCACCGAGGTTCGCATCTAACTTCTTACTTATTGCTTCCAGCGCGCCTACATCGTTAATTTTTCTTCTCCATAGCTGCAAACGCACTGCCTAACATGAGAATGAAGTTTTAACATGCGCTCTGTGTCTCCTACTTTGGTCATTGTACAAACAATTATAAACAAATGCCTTGTGTTGGTGACTTGTTAATGTAATGTAATAAAGTATTTTAAGAGGTGCTGGCTGTTCAATTAGTTAATACACCATTGTTAGTACTTTTGGTTCAGAGAAACAAGGGCCAGATGCTTTTCGGGGGAAATAAAATNAATTAGTTAATACACCATTGTTAGTACTTTTGGTTCAGAGAAACAAGGGCCAGATGCTTTTCGGGGGAAATAAAATATTTTAAAGAGAAAATCAATTGCGTGGAACAGATGGTTTAGGATAATAGAATTTAAGTACCAAATATAGTGTGGAATAAAAGTATGTTTTGAAATCTTGGGGATTGAACATTTAGAAGGTGTACTGATTACCAACAATTATTATCTTTAAAGTTTCAGTTCATTCAATCTGCATATTTGTGGCTCATTAGAAAATCTTATATGTATGTGTATATATATATATATGAGGCATGCATCTCTCTCGGGTCACGTCTGCCCCCTCCCCTGTGAATGTGAGAGCGCGTTGTTTTAACATGCACTCTATCCACTAAGCTACTGAGGTGCCCCATTGACATGGAATGCTAGAGTGTGAAGTCCCGTAGCCTGAGGCAGGCATCTCTCTCGGGACATATCTGCCCCCTCCCCTGTGAATGCGGGAGCATGAAGTTGTGCTCTACCCATCGCAACACCGCGGCACCCTTGCTATGTAATGTGAGAGCGTGATGTCCCGTAGCTCCCGCAGCTATGTCCTGCCTGTCGTCTTTGTTGGGGGGCCCTCCATCGACGATGCGTGAATGCGAGAGCGTGAAGTTGCGCACTACCCATTGCATCACTGCAGCACCCTTCTAATGGAATGCATGAGCGTGAAGTTCCTAAGCTATGTCCTGGATGCGTCTTTCTTGGGATTCGTCATCGTAGGTGCGTGAATGCAAGAGCGTGAAGTTGCGCTCTACCCATTGCTTCACTGCGGCCCCCCTAAAATGTCACAGCATGACGTAACGACTCCCAAGCTATGTCCTGGCTGTGTATTTGTTGGGATTCGTCGTCGTTGGTGCCTGAATGCAAGAGCATGAAGTTGCGCTCTACCTATTGCTTCACTGCGGCCCCCCTTGAATGCCAGAGCATGACGTAACGACTCCGAAGCTATGTCCTGATGTCTTGGCTGCGTCTCTGTTGTGATTCGTCGTCGTCGGTGCGTGAATGCGAGAGCGTGAAGTTGCATTCTACCCATTGCTTCACTGCGGCCTCTTGAATGCTAGAGAATAACCGTTGGGTGCGTCGTCTTCAGGAGTCACAACAAATATGGCTGACCCCTTGCATAGGTGCGTGAATGCAAGAGCATGAAGTTGCGCTCTACCCATTGCTTCACTGTGGCCCCCCTTGAATGGTAGAGCATTACGTAACGACTCCGAAGCTATGTCCTGATGTCCTGGCTGCGTCTCTGTTGGGGTTCGTCGTCGTCGTCGACGGTGCGTGAATGCAAGAGCGTGAGGTTGCGCTCTACCCATTGCTTCACTGGCGAATCAGTTAATCGCTAATATTTATAATATTTATGGGAGTTTTTTTGTCCTGGGCGTACACTGTTATGTACAGGGTGTGTGTGTGACGTGTCCTGCCACTTCGCTATTGGATGCGGGCGCGATCGCACGTGTGTGTGTAACTATGCTGCTGCTGCTGGGTGTATAATTGTAGGAATTATAAATTTATATATATATATATATATATATATATATATATGTATAATATTTTTGTTTCTCTCTCGCGGGGCGGGGGGCCGCGGTCGAGATGGGAGGGAGGTTACCACAAACGTGATTGTAGGACGTATATATATATAGTATTTTTGTTAACACATGTGCAAGGCTCTAGCGCATAGCTGGCGTATCTCTTGGGAGCTTCTGCAGCAGCACTCCCTGAGAATGCGGATGTGTGATGGTTTAACATACACTCTACTCACTACGCTACTGCGGCCCCATTGAATTAGTCATACTAGAGCGTTACCTTTAACTTGCCATCTATGTCATCTCTCTTTTGGGAATGCAGGAGCATGACACTCTGATTGGAGCCATCAGTGCGTGAATGCGAGAGGGTGAAGTTGCGCTGTACCCATTGCTTGACTGCGACCCCCCTTGAATGCCAGAGCATGTCCTGGCTGCGTCTCTGTTGGGATTCGTCGTCGTCGGTGCGTGAATGCAAGAGCGTGGAGTTGCGGTCTACCCATTGCTTTACTGCGGCCCCCTTGAATGCCAGAGCATAACCGTTGGGTTCGTTGTCTTCGGGAGCCACAAACAACATGGCTGGCCCCTTGGTGTCGGTTTAGGGATTCCAACATTGCCGCCAGGGAATGCGCGAGGAAAAATAATTTTTTGGAACTTTTGAAAAGTTAAATCAATATTTTAAAATATTAAATCAATATTTTGAATCAAACTTTTTAAAACGTTAATTTTGAAAAAAAATATTTAAAAAATAAATCTTGTGAAAAAATAATTTTTTTAATTTAATTTTTTTGAAAATAAATTTTTGCAATGTTGCAAATTTTTGCACATTTTGGCACTGGCTGCCAAAATGGCCGCCTCCGGATGACACTGGCTGCCAAGATGGCCACCTCCCATGCGGAATGCAAACGCATGAAGTTTGCAATTTCCTTACCAACCTTCTGCATCCCCAATCCCTGCACTGACTCTGGCATCGAACAGACTATATCTAACTACTGACGAACTTTCGGTACAAACACATTCTACAAGGTATAGTGTAAAATAAAGTAGTTGGTAAAGCATTTTGATTTTTTCAATATATATCCCGTACTATTACAGCTTTTAACATAGACTAAAACTGCACATATGTGCTATTTCCATTGCCTTTCTGGGTCGGTACCGACACAAAAACAGCTAGTGTACGGTTCACATGTAAAACTTTCTTACTTCAGAGATTGTTTATTTATGCATTCCAGCTAGTTTGTGGTTCTGTCGATATTCAGAATTACTAATAAATTCTGGTTATATGTGACAGAGAATTGAAGCCAAAGATTTGCTTAAATTATTCTAACAAAATATCAGTATACTGGCACGCAATATTTAGAATATATCACTAATAAATTTCCTGTATTACTAATATTACATAATTGAGATATTTCAATAGTGCTTCGCAACAGTTTAAAGTACCAATATACTTATTGTACCTTACGCCAAGCCGTATTGGCAGTATGTTTGAACTTACATCAGTAACATTTTCCAGTAATTTGGATGAAAAACGTTTATACTGGTACCTTCGCTACGTTATTAACGTTAATTTTTACGCCACGATCTTACAAGGATGTTGTCACATATTCTACGTGACATAAGAACTCAGCTCTTGTAGACCGTCATGTTTTGCAGTCTTGCGGTCATACACTTCCGTAATTTCGCTTTCGGTTTTTTGGTTCCACAAATTTCATCGAATATATGTTATACGTGCCTTTTTATTTAACATAGTGCCAAGTTAATCTTCATTAATAGGGTTTAGCGGTCATTTTAGTGACTGCTTTTTCTAGAAACTGCCGTTTACGTATTCAAAATTGCTAAAATGGAAGTATTTCTCAAACGCAGGTTCATTGGTAGTAATAATAATATTTATTATTATTATTATTATCGAATACCGTTTCCAGCTTACGACCAACGGTTGAAAGTGTCGTTATATCCGTCTTTCCACTATTGTACCCACATCACATTCTTTTCTTGTCTTTTCACGGCAGAAATTACCTGCTCTCATCACATACTTCTTGACATTCCTTAAGGCTTCTTCCTTTCTTGTGTACTTTAACGTAATCATTTTTTCCTCTTCTCATTCCCTGGAAATTGCCGTATTTATTTCTATTTCTTTGGTTCTTGTTCAATACATGATGATGTTAATGAAAGTAAAGTTAATCGACCATAAGTCATTAAAAACTATATATAACTGTCGTACTTATTCAATCAATCCAAGCAATATAAAGGGACATGCGCCAATAAATGACCACGAGAAGTCCAATTTACGCCATTGTCAAATAACGGTGAAACGTAGACGCTTCTCTGAACACTTAAATACGCGGCTTTTAGCCGACATGGAAATTAGAAGCTGGAGAGAAATTGGTTTTGGAACTTCCTCTGCAATCTTCCTGGCGGACTTTCTTGCTCGGCACCATCGATCTCCGTGGAAAATGTCGCTAAGGCGTAACCTCCAAACCGAGAAGTTTGCGCAAAGCCGTGCAAGCGTTCGTCATTTATATTAGAGTAATGCTTAGATAATTTTAGCATTTTGACCAAGTGTTTGTCATTTATATTAAAGGTATCCATAGACTATTTTAGCATGTTTAACCAATTCGTGAATTTCATACCGGCACGAAGTGGGATGGTTAGTAAATAAAACAAAGTTAGTCTGCTTTGACGGGCACACACGCACATAGACTACTTGTGTTTCTGAAATGACTACTGTCGGTTCTCAAGTCAGAAGCGAAAACTTGTCATATTACGTAAACGGAAAATTCCCGGCGAGTACTTAGTAAATCTGCAACGCAATAGCGTAGTCGGCCTTTTGAAGCACGTAATCATACGGGAGATCATATTTGTGAGCGGATCGAATGTTCGAATTTTTGTAAGTTATATTTTCGGCACGTACTTTTGTAGTTGAAGATACAAAAAAAAAAAACTGGGGAAATTCTGTATGCAGTCACTTGGTGTCACATTTCTCAGCCGAGGGCAACACAGCGTCGAGTTTAACAGGTGAATGTTTACTGCTTCCACCATGATTCGAATTTCGTGGTCAACGATTTTATTATGAAGTGCACGTAAAAAACCATAACTTACTTTTGAAGTTGAATAAGCACGCGGTACAAATTTGCACTGATTGGTACAAACGTGTGTCTGAAATTGCGAAGTAAATGCATTCGGGCAAATTGTTTCTGTCATTTGGTTATATTATAGGATACTTCGGGTGATTACAAAAAATTTAACTGGGAAGTTTATTAAATTATTTTCAACGAAAGTCTGAGATATTCACGCCTTAAAACAATTTCAATTAGAACGTGTTCGGCCGAATGGCAGACAGCGCAAAGAGACATGGTTCTGTAGGGAGTAGGAGGGGTCGGGGGTGCGTGGTATAATTGATTAATAATTAATTACTCGTCTCGAGTTTCATCTTTATAGCGTGGAGGGGGGGGTGGCTGCCGGCGCCATTAATAAGCGGCTGCGAGGCGAGTGCTAATTTGATCAAATTTGGCGTGAGGCAGCAGATGTCTCTCTTGCCTCCTGTGTCGGCAACTCGGTAGTGGAAGTTTCAGGGAGAGACTGTATTGTCAATTAAGGCGACGGAGCAAGGCCCGCTTGGCGCGGTTATGTGGGCAGGGGAAGGGGTGGTCGCCTCTAAAGACGCCTCCAAACGACGGGCTGGTGCCGAGCCAAGTCACCACCGACGTAGCAGATCTGCCGCCGCATGGGGTTCCGTGAAACCGATCGGAGGCTGCGAGGGTTACGTTATCAGTTAGCGCAGTGCATGAACTGCATCGTAGAGTTTCTTAAATATACCTAAAAGGTCTTGGAGCTCGTTTTACCGCAGTTAGCACATTCTTGTTGAACTGTCTCTTAGAAACAGGCGATGCTGAAGAATATTNCTTGGAGCTCGTTTTACCGCAGTTAGCACATTCTTGTTGAACTGTCTCTTAGAAACAGGCGATGCTGAAGAATATTATTTCACGTACCTTTGTCTGATAAAAGTCATTATAGTTATTCTGCACAACCCTTCATGATTATATCATGAGCTGGGATAAAATGTTCAGATTTACGGCGAAACTTGACTAAAGTATATAATTTCCTCAAAAAGCTGAAACAGAAACATTTACCTACCATTTCACGTTCTTGGTATTTTGTGTATTCGGTTCGAAATAAATCCGCAGACCTTAATAAACCTGTTCAGCATTAATTAACGTCCCACATCCTTTTAATGCAGTCACAACCTTGTCTTAAAATTTACTCCCACTACATCTCAAATTCCGGAAATAAAATTTTTGAACCTTTCGAAACACAGTCTTTTCAAACAAACGCTAATAAAAATTAATAATAGGATATGTGCGAGTGTTGGAGAGACGATATCGCTAGTTAAGTACGGACTTCTATCAAAAGATGATAACACCCTCGGTAGAAAGAGGCCCCCACAAAAGCATTGAACTCTATATCGGAGTCGTGTGTAGAGGCGATGGGGCACTTGAATCTTATATGATTGTTGTCCTTAACTCTTACTCAACTGATGCTTCAAAAACGCAAAAATTTCAATAAAACGGCAGGATCCATAAAGAACCAGTATGCGTTGTAAGAAATGTATTTTATCAAAAAGTCCATCGCAAGCAGCTTGCAAACGAAAGCATACGCGGCAACGACTGCTGGCTAAGAAATACCCGATCCGTTTTTTAAGTATTCCAGTTCAGCAACTACCACCTCGCGTGGTTGTAAGCAGAAATACTAGGGGCGACAGAATATAATCTACATTGGAACGCGAATAACTGGACTATCGGTCTATCTGGCTTGGTGCTGCATTCAGAGTCATGCTTGGCTTGAGCAACAAGTATCTCTTCCTCACACTTCTGATCGCTTCAGCTTAACCCACTGTAGTCCACGATGATTGAGATCCGTATTATGTTGCTACGGACTCTNCACACTTCTGATCGCTTCAGCTTAACCCACTGTAGTCCACGATGATTGAGATCCGTATTATGTTGCTACGGACTCTCATTACAATATACTACCCTGTCTCATTTTTGCAACTTTTTAAGAATTTTTACTTAATAATTTTACGTTTTACAAATTAATTTTGTTCGTAAGCTAATTAAAATTTTTTGTAAAATTATTTATAACTATAAAATGTTATAAATATTTTAAGTGCATTTGTTTTTATGTCCGAGAAAATGTCTAAATGTCTTCGTGTATTTTCTTGAAGAAGCTAAATTTTTTTTTTAGTTCTGCANTTTTTATGTCCGAGAAAATGTCTAAATGTCTTCGTGTATTTTCTTGAAGAAGCTAAATTTTTTTTTTAGTTCTGCAAGTATGAAACATTATTTATCGACATGAATTTAATAGGACACTTTGTAATACTTCGTTGCTCAGGGTTTTATGTTTTACGTGAGCCGCGTCTAGCAGAAAACTTTGTGTACCGCTTCGATTGCAAACGTACTGAGTAGATGGCTAACCAGAAATATAAAAGGTGTTTTTTGACGTGACAACGTCTTAAATTAGGTTGCGGCTGGGAGTCACTTATGAAAAAGTGTAACGCTCGGTAACGTTACGATGAGTCACCGAGGAGGGGTAATCAAGGGAGGGAAATGAGGGGAGGAAACAGGAGGGGAGCCGAGCCGGCCAAGGAGAAAGCCACCTTGCATGGAAGCAATTCCAAAGACGAACGACGCGGTGGAGCTAGCGTCGCAGTTTTACAATTAATAAATGTAATTAGACGAACCACAAGGAAATTAATAACGCGCTTGATAAATAAAGACGCTCTCGCATTACTAAAAAAATNTTTTCTTGAAGAAGCTAAATTTTTTTTTTAGTTCTGCATGTATGAAACATTATTTATCGACATGAATTTAATAGGACACTTTGTAATACTTCGTTGTTCAGGGTCCTATGTTTTACGTGAGCCGCGTCTAGCAGAAAACTTTGTGTAGCGCTTCGATTGCAAACGTACTGAGTAGATGGCTAACCAGAAATATAAAAGGTGTTTTTTATTACATGTCGAAATTCAAGCCACAGTATCTATGAAATAATACGAACAAAACTCCATTGTGACAAAATTTTTGGAAATGTCATCTAGTATTTTTAAATTTTAGTTGACGTTCAAACAATGCAGGGATTCCGTAGTTATGCCTAAATACTTGCGTAATAAATTGCCTACGACGAAGGCGAACGGGATTTGTGCGCCATACGGGAAATAAAATGCAAACACTTCTGGCAGCCTTTCCAACTTAATTTCTAATCTAAAATTGTTCATGTAGTTTGACACACGTTTACTCACAAGCAACCACTACCTCGAATTCATGGTAGGGCTGTGCTACATGTCGACATGTTGAAGTCGACATCGACATGCAGTGTATGTCGATGTGTCGATATTATTTTGAAAATCTGTACGACATGTCGATGCCGAGGTCGACATATCGAGCCTGAAGTCGAAATGTCGAAGTCGACATCGATTTTTCGAGGGCGACAAGTCATGGGTGACGTACAACTTGTTGAGACCGACATAACGAATTCGAAATTTCTATTCTTTTGGCATTCATATTTTGAATATGATTTCATCAATATTTTCGAAGACTCAAAGCTAATATTAAAAAAATTGTTGCTATCATAACAAACAATGGTTCAGATGTGTTCAAAGCCATAAAATTGATGGATATAGATTGCGTAAGACGTTTTGCTCACACGCTTCAACTTGGAGTAGTAAAGGTATTTCAAGTCCTACTATATTTTTCATTAGTTTCAATTAGATGTTTTGTTTAATATTCCTTATAACAGTTACATTTTTATTTAAATACGATGTAAAATATTTGTACGATTTAATTAGAGCCAATTTTTCAAAAGACTAACGCTGCTATATCGATTATCTTAGAAAAAAAAAGCATTATGTTTGTGAGCGAAATTGTGAAATAAACACGCACACAAATGCACAGCATTGGCGTTACTATGACAACTACGGGCATCAAAGTTAAAAATAAATATTTAGATATGAACATTCCAGGAATTATTTTACTATGTCGTTTCTATATTTCCCCTTCTAAATCTTACTTTCTTTTTCAAATGGCTGTCAGCTCTTATAGAAAATTTTTATTTAAGAAGGTCTGGAGATTCCTCAGTATCAACTATGGGGAGACAATTTTCCGGCTCTCTGCGATCGAGGTTCACGCTTTCGTCAATCAAAACTTAATTTTTTGCATGTGAGAAAGATGGTATACACAGTGTTGTTCTTCGCCTTATAGAAAATCAAGTAGGCCATAAATTCTGTCCCAGGTATTTGGAACGAATTTTTAACTTCTTTACTTGAATCTTTCCTTGTGTTTCGTTGAGGTGATATCTTTATTTTTCTGGGGAAACGATCAGGCACATTTATATTGTTTTATTTTTTCCGCCGGCACATTCCTCAGAGTTGGCAACGATATATGACTAATCACTCGTAAATCATTAGCAAGTATATCTGAGCATCATTGATTCAAATTTCATTGGCAGCCTCACATTTTATTTTAGTTTGACATTTGTACTTTTAATTAGCGGGGTTGGCGGCGGGG